>JARQOD010000007.1:64849306-65040845 GCA_033576555.1 Oophaga sylvatica
TATTTATTGTCTATGAGAGCGCTGGAAATAACCTAACGCTATACTCTGCTTTGTCTGGCAGTCCCATAAATAATGAATGAGCTGAGGATGAGCAAGGACACCTACAGTCTATTCAAAATAGAGATGTAGAGTCCGTTTCATCGATTCCAGAGTCCCAGTGTTGTGATCTTTGACAATCCCAGCTATCAGGAAGTTATCCCCTATCATTTAGGTAGAAGATCACTTGCTAATTTGTAAATAATCCTTTAAAGGGAATTTTTCAAGGCAAAATTACAGTATGAAATGTACTCATCTCCACATAGGGTAGCTTTCCTTCAGAAGAAGAATATATGTTCTTCCAAAATCCATAGCCTACTTTTCAAGATAACGATCTTTGAAGTAATTTACAATTGAGGAGCTTGGTGCACCATGGACAGCCTGAAATAGTGCCCCCTCCAGCTTCATAGATTGACCATGCCAGCCCAACTGAAGCCATCCTTATCCATGAAACAGGAGGGAGGAGCGGGCGGACAGATTGCCTGAGGGACGCAGCTCCAGGTCCTAATTTATACATTACTGCAATGATCGTTTTCTTGAAAAGTAGCCTTGGGATTTTGTCTCTTCTAAGGGGAAGCTGGTCTATATGGAGAAGTGCAAACCTCATAACGTAATTTTATCCTAACACAGTCTCTTTAAAATTGCATATTATTGACAATTGTCATTCATGCAATTCTCCAAAGGCCAAATTTTATTTAATTTATCAATAACCAGATGGCTTACCTAGTTGCTAAAACTAGAAGTGATATATATATATAAAATATATATATATATACAGTGCCTACAAGTAGTATTCAACCCCCTGCAGATTTAGCTGGTTGACACATGCGGAATTAACTTGGCATTGTGACATTTGTACTGTAGATCAGCCTGGAAGTGGGAAATGCACTGCAGCAAAAATTTTTGTTGTAATTTTTTTTTTTTTTTTAAAAACGTTAAAAGTTAATTCAGAGTGTCATTTATTATTCAACCCCTCAAACCACAAGAATTCTGTTTGGTCCCCCTAAAGTATTAAGAAGTAGTTCAGGCACCAAGAATAATGAGCTTCACATGTGTGGATTAATGATCTCTTTTGCCAGCCTTTTCTGACTATTTAAGACCCTCCCCAAACTTGTGAACAGCACTCATACATGGTCAACATGGGAAAGACAAAGGAGCATTCCAAGGCCATCAGAGACAAGATCATGGAGGGTCACAAGGCTGGCAAGGGGTACAAAACCCTTTCCAAGGAGTTGGCCCTACCTGTCTCCACTGTTGGGAGCATCATCCGTAAGTGGAAGGCTTATGGAACTACTGTTAGCCTTCCACGGCCTGGACAGCCTTTGAAAGTTTCCTCCCGTGCCGAGGCCAGGCTTGTCCGAAGAGTCAAGGCTAACCCAAGGACAACAAGGAAGGAGCTCCGGGAAGATCTCATGGCAGTGGGGACATTGGTTTCAGTCAATACCATAAGTAACGTACTCCACCGCAATGGTCTCCGTTCCAGACGAGCCCGTAAGGTACCTTTACTTTCAAAGCGTCATGTCAAGGCTCATCTACAGTTTGCTCATGATCACTTGGAGGACTCTGAGACAGACTGGTTCAAGGTTCTATGGTCTGATGAGACCAAGATCGAGATATTTGGTGCCAACCACACACGTGACGTTTGGAGACTGGATGGCACTGCATACGACCCCAAGAATACCATCCCTACAGTCAAGCATGGTGGTGGCAGCATCATGCTGTGGGGCTGTTTCTCAGCCAAGGGGCCTGGCCATCTGGTCCGCATCCATGGGAGGATGGATAGCACGGCCTACCTGGAGATTTTGGCCAAGAACCTCCGATCCTCCATCAAGGATCTTAAGATGGGTCGTAATTTCATCTTCCAACAAGACAACGACCCAAAGCACACAGCCAAGAAAACCAAGGCCTGGTTCAAGAGGGAAAAAGTCAAGGTGTTGGAGTGGCCTAGTCAGTTTCCTGACCTTAACCCAATTGAAAACTTGTGGAAGGAGCTCAAGATTAAAGTCCACATGAGACACCCAAAGAACCTAGATAACTTGGAGAAGATCTGCATGGAGGAGTGGGCCAAGATAACTCCACAGACCTGTGCCGGCCTGATCAGGTCTTATAAAAGACGATTATTAGCTGTAATTGAAAACAAGGGTTATTCCACGAAATATTAAACATAGGGGTTGTATAATAATTGACCCACACTTTTATGTTTAAAATTTATTAAAATTCAACTGAGCAGCATAACTTTTTGGTTTGTAAGATTTATGCTTCTGTTAATAAATCCTACTCTCGTTTGCAGTTTGAAGGCTCTAACTTATTTGCATCTTATCAAACCAGCTAAATCTACAGGGGTTGAATACTACTTGTAGGCACTGTATATATATATATATATATATATATATATATATATATATATATATAAATAAGTATAATGCAGAAAAGATTACAAAATCTCAGGAGCCCAACTTTAATAATGAAACGAAAAATACTAAGTATCACAGGGATAAAAACAAAGAAACACTAAGCTGCAGCACAAAGAAGTACAATGCATATAAATGGATCATAATCAAGGAGGGCAGCTGATAACACCCCCCCAGCAGCATCCATTATGCCTTATCTAAGTGCAAGTCCATGTCCTCTAGACATTTGCAGGCGGTACTCTGCAGCCCCCCTTGCACCATACAGAACACCATCCCAGCTCGCATGCGGCAGTAAACTTCACGTTTCTCCAAATCTACATCTCCCACCCCCCAACACTACGGTCACTCTGATCTGATAGACATTCTCTAAGATAGAAAAAAAAGCAAAAGCCGAAAAACAATTGTCCCCGCTGTTATTAAAAGTAGTAACATGTTGACGACGTGAGCTCCCGTCAGCTCCCGTAAATTCTTTGCTATTATCTAGCTCAGCTGCTGAGACCCGCTGTTTTCTCGAGTCATAACAGTTGAACATTCATCTATGGCACCTGGGTTATTTTTCATTATGTTAAAACCGACTCACTTTATTCTTTTCGGATTTAGAAAAAAAAAAAAACCTAGATAATACAAGTGAGAATAATTTGCTCTTCTCCTTTTATATTCTGTGTGTCGTGACCCTCCAAAGCTTTGTCCCAGGAGATATTCTTAAAGGAAAGCACCGGGCAGGGATCTCTCCCAAAATTCCATTAATAGTCCTCTCTTAGCAAATGTAGGTTCCAGGGTCTGAGACTAAAGGATGTTTTAATCTCTTCAGGAAAACAATGTCTCATAATGATGTAAAGGACTATTGCCGTACTGATGTAGAATCATAAATTATTCAGCACCTTTCACTTGGCATCACTGTGATATCCTCATTAGTAGTGGCTCACAGTTACTGTCAGATGGTGTCCGTACAAATGCAGGCATTATATTGTCTTTGAGATGTGCAGCTGGTTTCGTGACACTGCCAGTATATGAAAACATGACGCCAGTTTGTTTTATTTAGTGCTAAACCTTCCAGTTTGTAAAAACAAGGCTGACACAGAGCCTGACATGAGGCAGAGAAAATAATTAGCTCCCATTTTCTCAGCCTCCCATTTCCTTCTCCCCGCTGTGATTCCTTTCCACTAAACCACCACATGTCAGTCGAAATGGGAGGCAATTAGTGGGCTCATTTCAGTCCCCACAACTGTGCTGAAAAGAAAGTATTTATGATGGCACAATGAACAGCTGAAAGATTAAATAACATTTGCCTTTTGAAAAGAAAATGACTTCAAGCTAAATGGCCAATTTTTGATTATTCTCAAACAAGCTTAGAGTAGTTGGTTTAAAAAAAAAAAAATACAAGAAAAGAAAATGAGTCATTTTTTTAGGTGGAAGAATCAAATAAAATCTTGACACTGTAATGCAAATGACTGATGTTTTATTGCAAAATATGTAAATGTATTATACCCTTAACAATGGCGCGTGTCTAAGGTCAGCCGGGATTGCTACTAACTAGACACTGCGCAGACAAGGTTACTATAAGATTGCATTTTTCTTTTTTTTTTTTGCTTCCATGCGTTTGAAACAAGGCCTTTAGGGTATTCTTAAAGATTACATTGAAACAAGCCAAATGAAGCATACTTTTAATGGCGCAATACCCAGTTCAGGATATGAAATGGCTTTGAAAACATCATCATCATTCCTGACATGTTTATAAAGGTCCTGACATGTTTTCATGACTGTATGACATGCAGACGAAATGAAGAAAGGCAGAATAATGCACTTTTCTACAGGATACTTTTAATTAGGGCGGGAGTGTTGTGGTAGAAAGTCTAACCAACGATTGTATTCTTCCCTGATTTTTTATTTTTCAGTGTCAGATCTTTTTTTTTTTCCTCGTAAACTTGTCCAGTGTTTTGTCTTACACAATTCCGAATGATAAAACAATCGGGTTCACATAATTGAAAAGGTAGCTAACATGAGAACCCTGCATAATTGACTTCCTAAACTGTAGGTTATATTGTATTTCCGAGTTAATAACACATATCTGATCATATTACCGTATATTATAAATATTATTATTTTTGGCCAGCACCTCCTAAGTCATTTATACTAAATATTTGTTTTAAAGTTGGAGAATTTTTTTTCATGCTTCTATTAGAACAGAACGTAATGATGTTTTTTTTCTTTACGTTTGCAAACTGTAGACCCAAAAGAGAGAGGGATATCCAATTATAACTTTACTAGGATTATAAGAATTTATAATTTCATTACAATTGGCCCGGAAGAGGGGGAACTATTAAAAACTCATAGACACATTACATATTTCTTTGTGTAATCATATATTTTATCCTTGTTTTGGAGGAGATCCCTCAGGTGACCATCCGCCGCCTCATCAGGAGCATGCCCAGTCATTGTAGGGAGGTCATACAGGCACATGGAGGCCACACACACTACTGAGCATCATTTTGACTTGTTTTAAGGACATTACATTCCACTTTAATTTTGTGGGTGACTCCAAATCCAGGCCTTAGTTAATAAATTTGATTTCCATTGATGATTTTTGTGTGATTTTGTTGTCAGCACATTCAACTTTGTTTAGAACAAAGTATTCAATGAAAATATTTCATTCATTCAGATCTAGGATATGTTATTTGAGTGTTCCCTTTATTTTTTTGAGCAGTGTATATAATTTATTTATTTTTTAATTAAAACATTAATTAATACTTTACATTTATTCAGTTGTTGAAAAAAAATTGGGGATGACAAATTCCTTGTAAGATATTTCTATAGCTGCATACAGCAACACTTTTAAGTATAGTTTTTTAAAGGGAGTGGTTTAAATGTAGTAGGAGGGGTTTAAATGTGATAGGCGGGGCTTGGTAATTACAAGTCCATAATTATCAGAATAGACACAGAATAATAGGCCATGCGCAAAGCATTTACAAGAAAAAAGGGTAGCACACTGCAGCGCTATAGCTTGCAAACACGAAATATGAAAAATGAATTGCATCACTGCCTTAGAAATATGAAAAATTGAGAAGTCTTAGCGCATAAGATGGCCAAATTATGTGTGCCTGATAGCCACGTCAAGGCTCTTCTCGTATATCAGGTCCTAACTAATGCCAATCCTCGCTTAGAAAAGTCTGTCTGCATGGGAACATATGAATCCTCTCTTAAGACTAAAATCTACATCTCTGTGGAGGGGTAATGAACCTGGTGTAATTAAAAAGCCTGTGACCAACAGGTGGAGTGCTCAGGTAGAAGGTAAATGAATACATATCAAAAAATTGACCGGCACATCCAAACATAGATCCAGTGTGAACAGGTGCTAAACCCAGAGTCACCAACTCATGCACATACAAGAAAAAAGGGTAGCACACTGCAGCGCTATAGCTTGCAAACACGAAATATGAAAAATGAATTGCATCACTGCCTTAGAAATATGAAAAATTGAGAAGTCTTAGCGCATAAGATGGCCAAATTATGTGTGCCTGATAGCCACGTCAAGGCTCTTCTCGTATATCAGGTCCTAACTAATGCCAATCCTCGCTTAGAAAAGTCTGTCTGCATGGGAACATATGAATCCTCTCTTAAGACTAAAATCTACATCTCTGTGGAGGGGTAATGAACCTGGTGTAATTAAAAAGCCTGTGACCAACAGGTGGAGTGCTCAGGTAGAAGGTAAATGAATACACATCAAAAAACTGACCGGCACATAATAATAATAATAATAATAATCTTTATTTATATAGCGCCATCATATTCCGCAGCGCTTTACAGTTTAACAGTTTCAAAACACAAGTCATAAGTCACAACGTTAACAATACAGTAATTAAAGCAAAATAAGACGGCCCTGCTCGTGAGAGCTTACAATCTACAATGAGGTGGGGGAGATACAAAATACAGGTGTGTATATACAATGGTGCATTTACAATGATGGTCCAGCCATCTTAAGGGAGTGAGGGATGGATGGAGATAGTGAATGGGCTACACACACACACACACTTACACATAGAATGACTTTGATTAGTGAATGTGATAGGCCGCTCTGAACAGATGTGTTTTGAGGGAGCGCCTGAAACCATGCAAATTGTGGATAGTCCTAATTTCTTGGGGTAGAGCATTCCAGAGGATTGGCGCAGCGCGGGAGAAGTCTTGGAGTCGGGAGTGGGAGGTATGGATTAGTGCAGAGGTTAGTCGAAAGTCGTTTGCAGAGCGCAGCAGTCGGTTAGGCCGATAGATAGAAATGAGGGAGGAGATGTAGGGGGGTGCTGCAGTGTGGAGAGCTTTGTGGGTGAGAACAAGTACTTTGAATTGGATCCTATAATGAATGGGCAGCCAGTGTAAGGACTGGCGAAGAGCGGACGCGTCCGAGTACCGATTAGCCAGATGGATAACCCTGGCTGCTGCATTAAGGATGGACTGGAGAGGGGATAGTCGAGTAATGGGGAGGCCAAGTAATAGAGTGTTACAGTAGTCCAGGCGGGAGTGGATCAATGCTACAGTGAGGGTTTTTGTTGTTTCCATGGTGAGAAAAGGGCGGATTCTAGAGATGTTCTTTAGGTGTAGGCGGCAAGAGCGGGCGAGAGATTGTATATGGGAGGTGAAGGAGAGATTGGTATCAAACATAACACCCAGACAGCGAGCCTGCTGCCGGGGTGTTATTATGGTGCCGCCCACTGAGAGGGAAATGTCAGATTTAGGGAGGTTAGTAGACGGCGGGAGCAGAAGAAGTTCAGTTTTGGAGAGGTTGAGTTTCAGATAGAGAGCAGACATGATGTTGGAGACTGCGGACAGGAAGTCGGTGGCGTTCTGTAGTACAGCGGGGGTAAGGTCGGGGGATGACGTGTATAATTGTGTGTCATCAGCATAAAGATGGTACTGAAAGCCAAATCTGCTGATGGTCTGTCCAATTGGGGTGGTGTAGAGAGAGAAGAGAAGGGGCCAAGGACTGAGCCCTGGGGTACACCGACAGTGAGAGGAGATGAAGTGGAGCCAGAGAACAAAACACTGAAGGAGCGGTCAGAAAGATAGGAGGAGAACCAGGAGAGAACAGTGTCCTTAATACCTAGAGAGTGGAGCCTGGACAGTAGGAGACGGTGGTCAACCTTGTCAAAAGCTGCAGAAAGGTCGAGTAGAATGAGCAGAGAGTGGTCGCCGTTACGTTTTGCTGTCAGAAGGTCATTGGTCACTTTGATGAGTGCAGTTTCAGTTGAATGTAGGGGTCGGAAGCCGGACTGTGAAGGGTCTAGGAGGGAGTGAGTGGAGAGGTAACGGGTGAGGCGGGAGTAGACTAGGCGCTCCAAAAGTTTGGAGATGAAGGGGAGATTGGAGACCGGTCTGTAGTTGTTTGTGCAGGAAGGGTCAAGAGCGGGTTTCTTTAGTAGTGGAGTAATGATGGAGTGTTTGAAGGAGGATGGGAAAATGCCAGAGGAGAGTGAGAGATTAAAGATTGTAGTTAGGTGAGTTGTGGACAACAGGAGAAAGAGACTGGAGGAGATGTGAGGGGATGGGGTCGGTAGTGCATGTAGTCGGACGAGAGGAAGAGAGGAGTCTGGAGACTTCTTCTTCTGTGATGGGATCAAATGTGGAAATTGAGCAAGGGGAAATGCAGGGTGGGATGGGAGTCACAGCACTTGGTGGTTGAGAGCAGATTTCCTGACGGATAGTATCTATTTTTTCTATAAAGTGGGAGGCCAGGTCATCAGCACAAATGTCTGTGATAGGGGCTTGTGCTTTTGGCCTGAGAGAGGGAGTGAAAAGTGTCAAAAAGTTTCTTGGGGTTGTTGGCTAGTGAGGAGATCAGTGTGGTGAAGTAGGTCTGTTTGGCGAGGTGAAGGGCAGCATTATAAGTTCTTAACATGAATTTAAAGTGGATGAATTCTTCTGGTGTGCGGGTTTTTCTCCATAGGCGTTCAGCACTCCTAGAGCATCGCTGGAGAAGGTGAGTTTGCGATGTGAGCCAGGGCTGTTTTACTGTGTGTTTGGAAGTTCTGAGGGTGAGCGGTGCTACTTGGCACATCCAAACATAGATCCAGTGTGAACAGGTGCTAAACCCAGAGTCACCAACTCATGCACATACAAGAAAAAAGGGTAGCACACTGCAGCGCTATAGCTTGCAAACACGAAATATGAAAAATGAATTGCATCACTGCCTTAGAAATATGAAAAATTGAGAAGTCTTAGCGCATAAGATGGCCAAATTACGTGTGCCTGATAGCCACGTCAAGGCTCTTCTCATATATCAGGTCCTAACTAATGCCAATCCTCGCTTAGAAAAGTCTGCATGGGAACATATGAATCCTCTCTTAAGACTAAAAGCTACATCTCTGTGGAGGGGTAATGAACCTGGTGTAATTAAAAAGCCTGTGACCAACAGGTGGAGTGCTCAGGTAGAAGGTAAATGAATACATATCAAAAAACTGACCGGCACATCCAAACATAGATCCAGTGTGAACAGGTGCTAAACCCAGAGTCACCAACTCATGCACATACAAGAAAAAAGGGTAGCACACTGCAGCGCTATAGCTTGCAAACACAAAATATGAAAAATGAATTGTATCACTGCCTTAGAAATATGAAAAATTGAGAAGTCTTAGCGCATAAGATGGCCAAATTTTTGATATGTATTCATTTACCTTCTACCTGAGCACTCCACCTGTTGGTCACATGCTTTTTAATTACACCAGGTTCATTACCCCTCCACAGAGATGTAGATTTTAGTCTTAAGAGAGGATTCATATGTTCCCATGCAGACAGACTTTTCTAAGTGAGGATTGGCATTAGTTAGGACCTGATATACGAGAAGAGCCTTGACGTGGCTATCAGGCACACATAATTTGGCCATCTTATGCGCTAAGACTTCTCAATTTTTCATATTTCTAAGGCAGTGATGCAATTCATTTTTCATATTTCGTGTTTGCAAGCTATAGCGCTGCAGTGTGCTACCCTTTTTTCTTGTATGTGCATGAGTTGGTGACTGTGGTTTAGCACCTGTTCACACTGGATCTATGTTTGGATGTGCCGGTCAGTTTTTTGATATGTATTCATTTACCTTCTACCTGAGCACTCCACCTGTTGGTCACATGCTTTTTAATTACACCAGGTTCATTACCCCTCCACAGAGATGTAGATTTTAGTCTTAAGAGAGGATTCATATGTTCCCATGCAGACAGACTTTTCTAAGTGAGGATTGGCATTAGTTAGGACCTGATATACGAGAAGAGCCTTGACGTGGCTATCAGGCACACATAATTTGGCCATCTTATGCGCTAAGACTTCTCAATTTTTCATATTTCTAAGGCAGTGATGCAATTCATTTTTCATATTTCGTGTTTGCAAGCTATAGCGCTGCAGTGTGCTACCCTTTTTTCTTGTATGTGCATGAGTTGGTGACTCTGGGTTTAGCACCTGTTCACACTGGATCTATGTTTGGATGTGCCGGTCAGTTTTTTGATATGTATTCATTTACCTTCTACCTGAGCACTCCACCTGTTGGTCACAGGCTTTTTAATTACACCAGGTTCATTACCCCTCCACAGAGATGTAGATTTTAGTCTTAAGAGAGGATTCATATGTTCCCATGCAGACAGACTTTTCTAAGTGAGGATTGGCATTAGTTAGGACCTGATATACGAGAAGAGCCTTGACGTGGCTATCAGGCACACATAATTTGGCCATCTTATGCGCTAAGACTTCTCAATTTTTCATATTTCTAAGGCAGTGATGCAATTCATTTTTCATATTTCGTGTTTGCAAGCTATAGCGCTGCAGTGTGCTACCCTTTTTTCTTGTATGTGCATGAGTTGGTGACTCTGGGTTTAGCACCTGTTCACACTGGATCTATGTTTGGATGTGCCGGTCAGTTTTTTGATATGTATTCATTTACCTTCTACCTGAGCACTCCACATGTTGGTCACAGGCTTTTTAATTACACCAGGTTCATTACCCCTCCACAGAGATGTAGATTTTAGTCTTAAGAGAGGATTCATATGTTCCCATGCAGACAGACTTTTCTAAGCGAGGATTGGCATTAGTTAGGACCTGATATACGAGAAGAGCCTTGACGTGGCTATCAGGCACACATAATTTGGCCATCTTATGCGCTAAGACTTCTCAATTTTTCATATTTCTAAGGCAGTGATGCAATTCATTTTTCATATTTCGTGTTCGCAAGCTATAGCGCTGCAGTGTGCTACCCTTTTTTCTTGTATGTGCATGAGTTGGTGACTCTGGGTTTAGCACCTGTTCACACTGGATCTATGTTTGGATGTGCCGGTCAGTTTTTTGATATGTATTCATTTACCTTCTACCTGAGCACTCCACCTGTTGGTCACAGGCTTTTTAATTACACCAGGTTCATTACCCCTCCACAGAGATGTAGATTTTAGTCTTAAGAGAGGATTCATATGTTCCCATGCAGACAGACTTTTCTAAGCGAGGATTGGCATTAGTTAGGACCTGATATACGAGAAGAGCCTTGACGTGGCTATCAGGCACACATAATTTGGCCATCTTATGCGCTAAGACTTCTCAATTTTTCATATTTCTAAGGCAGTGATGCAATTCATTTTTCATATTTCGTGTTTGCAAGCTATAGCGCTGCAGTGTGCTACCCTTTTTTCTTGTATGTGCATGAGTTGGTGACTCTGGGTTTAGCACCTGTTCACACTGGATCTATGTTTGGATGTGCCGGTCAGTTTTTTGATATGTATTCATTTACCTTCTACCTGAGCACTCCACCTGTTGGTCACAGGCTTTTTAATTACACCAGGTTCATTACCCCTCCACAGAGATGTAGATTTTAGTCTTAAGAGAGGATTCATATGTTCCCATGCAGACAGACTTTTCTAAGCGAGGATTGGCATTAGTTAGGACCTGATATACGAGAAGAGCCTTGACGTGGCTATCAGGCACACATAATTTGGCCATCTTATGCGCTAAGACTTCTCAATTTTTCATATTTCTAAGGCAGTGATGCAATTCATTTTTCATATTTCGTGTTTGCAAGCTATAGCGCTGCAGTGTGCTACCCTTTTTTCTTGTATGTGCATGAGTTGGTGACTCTGGGTTTAGCACCTGTTCACACTGGATCTATGTTTGGATGTGCCGGTCAGTTTTTTGATATGCGCAAAGCATTGACACAAGTGTAGACCATGGATGATGACACATGGGGTCTTTTCGGGCCCATTATTTATTCACATTGTGATGCATGTATTGTGTACAGGTCCACTTTCGGTAAGAATTAGTAAAATATAGTCCAACACAGTGTTCATTTGGAAAGTTTATGTTGGTACACTTTTCACAATTAGTTAATAAGGATGAATAATACACCCCAAAAATGTATACTATTCATCAAACTTTTTTTTTTACTAGTAGAACCAATGGTGATATATGTAACTGTATAGGTGTACAATTGCATATGTATGGGGCACGTGTTTGGCAAGCATCTTCATGAAAGCATAGCCACACCGTGATGTGAAATGACCCTAGTAGACATAATCCAAATTAATGACGGTGTTTAAATAGCACCAGTGTGATATTATTGATAAATCTGCCAGCTCAAAAATATTTCCAGAATCCGTCCTTTCCTCAACTCTCACTCTGCCAAAATGCTTGTGCATGCCCTAACCATCTCCCGCCTTGACTACTTCAACATCCTCCTCTGTAGCCTACCTTCTAACCTTCTCGCACCTCTCTAGTCCGTCCTTAACTCTGCTGCCCGACTAATTACTCTCTCTCCTCGCTACACTCCTGCTTCCCCTCTGCAAATCCCTTCACTGGCTCCCAATTTCCCAGCGTATCCTGTTTAAACTACTAACACTGACCTACAAGGCCATCCATAACTTTCTCCTCTGTATATTTCCGAACTAATCTCTCAATATTTTCCCTCACGTAATCTCCGGTCCTCCCAAGACCTCCTTCTCTCCTCCATGCTTATTCACTCCTACCCAATCGCCTCCAAGACTTCTCCCGAATATCCCCCATCCTCTGGAATTCTGTGCCCCAACACGTCTGACTATCCACCACATTTGGATCCTTCAGACGGAACCTGAAAACCCATCTCTTCAGGAAAGCTTACAGCCTGCAATGACGCCGCTGCCACCTCAACACCATCGGAGCTACTGCAACCTCCGACCTTCTGTCTCCTTCCCCATAATCCTGTAGAATGTAAGCCCGCAAGGGCTGGGTCCTCTCCCCTCTACCAGTCTGTCATGGTTAGTTTTGTTTACTGTAAGTGATATTTGTATTTTGATGTAACCCCGTCTCATGTACAGCACCATGGAATTAATGGTGCTATATAAATAAATAATAATGATAATTATTTGCAGGGGATTGTACAAGTTTCGCTCAGGTCTTATAAATGTTTCATTTTACATCCCGTGTTAGTAGAAATAACAGAAAATTGATTTGATGTTTTTAGCGCGTTATTATTCTTCCCTTTTCATCAGATTGCAGAATTAATTGATTTTTTCATCAGTCACATGGGAAAATGGTCAGGAAACTCATTTGCTCTATAGTATTTGAATGAGAACACCAGGGTGCTGGTTTGACAGATGTAGCTCTCCAGTCACACAGCACCAAATACCTCTGTAATAGAATCAGCTGTCCTTACTAGAAAGGTGGTGAAGAAAAAATGGAGCAGGATTGATGAGCGCTGAGCTGTTCCACATGGGGTGTTAATCTGCATGCAGGACTAAAGGTAACCTGACAGCAGTCTAAAAATTGGGACAGATTTATAGTAACGGGAGATGAAACAGCGGAATGTAAAGCAACAGCCGAAAAACAAAGCTCTGCTTAATGTAAAAGCTCCAACTATGAAGCGGAATAAAAGAATATATATGGCTCTTTGGGAGTTCCGTCTATCTGTTTCGTTTTGGCCCAAAACAGAGCTGTTTGCTAACTGATGCAAATGGAAGCACAGGGGCTGCATTGATTATTATGGGGTCAGTCTGGTTTACATTATTGTCAGTTTGGTATTAAAGAAAGTTCTGCATGCTTCACTTTTTCTTCCAATCGGAAAATGATGCAGTGTTTCAGAGATAATGTACTTAGAAAATGCGGCCAAGGACCATGCCTCTTGGATGACTAGTTCAAGGAAAGTCCCTGGCAGACACTCCCTACCTCAATCCCCTGAACAGGCTTCTTCTCTCAGTGTGCACACATATGGAGGGATCTGTTAGTCAAGGAAATCAGGGCAGGGAGAGGCTGCCAGGTACCTTACTCAGACTAGTCACCCAAGAGGCATGGTCCTTGGACAGATTTTCTAAATATGTTTTCTCTGAAATCGTGCAGTATTTCCAAGTAAAACATACATAGCTGAAATAACGCAGCCGAACTCTGATTTATGCGCTCACGGTGAATCAGATGGAAGGTTCTCTTTAAGGGGAATCTGTCACCAGGAAATTAGATCCCTACCTAAAGGCATGTTTATAAAGGCCCTTTTATGCTTATTAAATCCACACCTTTCTTGTAGTATTTAGTTGAGAAGTTGTTGAAAAATCCATTTCTGAAGTTTTAATCGCAGGTGCATAGGACAGACACTGTAGTTCCAGCTCTCATGCCTGTCTTCTTATTTTCCCACCCTTTGCCGTCCTCAAGTATTTGACTGACAGGTCACTCTTCTCTCTTTCCCTGGCCCAAGATTCTATGCAGGCGCCGAATCATTGCCTGGACGCGTCTCAACAGAGATGGCGGCGAATGCGCAGACCATTAATGAGACAACCCTAGGCAATGACTTTGCGCCCGCTAGTGATAAGCGAGTATGATCGTTGCTTGGGTTTTCCCGAGCATGCTCGGGTGATCTCTGAGTATTTGGGCGTGCTCGGAGATTTAGTTTCTGTTGCCGCAGCTGCATGATTTGCGACTGCTAGACAGCCTGAATACATGTGGGGAATGCCTGTTTGTTAGGGAATTCTCACAGGTATTCAGCCTGTCTAGCAGCCGCAAATCATGCAGCTGCGGCGACAAATACTATATCTCCGAGCATGCCAATACTCGAAGATTACCCGAGCATGCTCAGGAAAACCCGAGCAACGAATATACTCGCTCATCACTACTTTGCGCTTGTGTAGAATCACTGCCTTGGGTCTTCTCATCAAAGTGAGGGGGCACATGCACATATCATTAGGCTGGCTCCCACAAACTCATCATGAGCTTACTGCCGTCCTATCTCAGGACACCAGGCAATGATCTGGTGCCTGCAAAGAATCTTGCGTAGGAGACTGAAAGCTGACGGCAAGCGGTGAAATGGAGAAAGGCATAAAAGCTGGAAGTGCAGCGTCGGCCACCTCACTTGTGATTAAAACTTCGGAGCTGGATTGTTCTACTATTTCCAAACTACAAGAATGATAAGCATGAAATAGGCATTAAAGAGCTTTTACAAACACATGCCTTCAGTTGGGGGTCTAATTTGCTGATGACAGGTTCCCTTTAACTCTCCCTACACTAAATGAAAGGAAAAAAACTCTTATGCTGTACCCTTCCTGTGCTTAAGATGCAATATTCATATTTGAAATTGATGCATACTTTGAGTTGGTACAGAGGTAAAAAAGGGTAACATGACTCCTAATGTACCATCTTGATGACTTGTCACAGAAGATTATTTCACTTGAGGACCTTACACCAAATTTTTTATTTTGAACTGGACACACAATGTAATATTGGCTGCAGAGCGGAATTAAAAAGTGTTTGTTTGTTTTTAATTTCGTCTCTCCGTTGTGTAGATATTAGGAATCAAATCTATGGCACCTAATGAGTTGACTAAACTTAAGTCCAAGTAGGTGTTATCAAATATTTTTCACTGGGGGCGTGTACTTCTGCATCCTTCATGATACTGACCAATTATAAGCAGGCAGCAACATAGAAGTGCAGAAGGATCTATGATGATGTTATCAGGGTCACAGGACCAAAATCCACAGGTCCTGCAAGCTGGTGTGTGCAGACTAAATAAGCAAAGAAGTGTGGAGCTATTACTCCCCGTTTCTAGTGTTGAGTCTCTGCTGTTGCGCCCAGTGTCTGTTATTTTCTGCAGTGATAACGTCATGTCAGTGTCACTGCAGCCAATCACTGAGCTCAACAGCTCTACCTGAGCTGACGGCACAAGCTGTTCACATTTCAATACTTTATTCTGTTGGAGGAATACGCTGAATACATTCTCCATCGTGTATGCAGTTTATGATTTTTTTAGAATGGAAATCAATGGCCGACATTTTGCACTTGTATGCCTGAACAGCTTTGATTTGACGTATACGGTGGCTCAGTGGATAGCACTGCAGCCTTGCAGCGCTGGGGTCCTGGGTTCAAATCCTACCAAGGACAACATCTGCGAGGAGTTTGTATGTCCTCCCCGTGTTTGCGTGGGTTTCCTCCGGGTACTCCAGTTTCCTCCCACATTCCAAAGACATACTGATAGGGAATTTAGATTGTGAGCCTCGTCGGGGACAGCGATGATAATCTGTGCAAAAACTGTAAAGCGCTGCGGAATATATGTTGGTGCTATATAAATAAAGAGATTATTATTTATTATTACTTCCAACAGAATAAAAAGTTGAAATAGGAAGCGATACTCCACTTTGCTAGGCTCCTATAATGCACTTAAGAATGTAGTCAGATTAAGTATCTAGTGTAATAACAACTTACCCGAATGGGTTAGACCCGAGCAAAGACTGGACATACGAGGAATGTTCAAAGATTTTAGCTCTGAAGCCTGCAGAACTGTGAATGCAGCTCTACACTATACTACAGGGTGTAACTTAGGAACAAATGTATAGGCAATGCAATGGATTTACAAAGTTACTGAACTTAATGTATATTAATTCTACATGAAAATGGTGGTCGATGAAGAAGACATGCTTCAACTCCCCGTACCTCACCGTTAACGTGGTCTCACTATGAAATCTCATGTTTATGGCATAGATCATAAGGATAAAGAATATTCTCCATTTAATGCTATAAAAATGATCCAATGAAGATTTAACACATTTGCTTATGTAATCTGTCTCCACGTGGTGTGAAGCAATCCGTTTCAAATCCACTCTTTAAGGGGGTTGTCCGCATACTGGTCGTTTCTCAACCCACCGAAAATAGCTAGAAATACCAAGGCAGTACTATAAAGTGGACATTAATGAGAAATGAGAAAAATTCAGAACATATCTGAGCCCTTGTAAAAAAAAAAAAAATTCTCCTTGACAACCCCTTTATGGAGCTGAGTGGATATGCATGCTCAGTCACATTGCAATGTCTCTGCAAATCAGCAAATAAAAATGACTATTTGTTCCATTTGGGTTTTAAGAAGGGACTATATCGTCAGCTGCCAGAGGGGGAAGAAGACTGATTTTCTGTATGAGCGAAAGCAAAACAAATATGGAAAATATTATTCTAAAACTTTCAGGACATTTGGAATATAAAATAGCACAGTATGATGAAAGTGAGAACCCTCTAGACGCTGTCTCCAACCTGTACCTGTGTTGCCTGTGGCTGTAGTTTTGTTTTGCAACAGCTGAAAAATTAGGACCAGTACCCAAGAGACATGGAGAAACATGAAGTATAAACTGGAAAATGCTTATCGCCTGGTGTCAGACTAGGACTTAGAGCACTAATGGTCAACTTGCCATATTGTGCGGGCACAAATCTTAATCTATTGTTAGCAAAATACAAATAGAGTGAAAATTGACCACAGATTCAAGCAAATAAAATCCGCCCATGAACAAATACCAAAGCACCCATTATGCGGGGGGACAGCAGCGGAAACATGCAACTGAACACCCATAGGGCCTAAGGCCGCACATCAGGTAGTTACCCTTTGGGCAACGCTGAATTTCAGGATAAATAAAGGGCAATTTATTCAAGATGTATATTTAAATTATCTAAGAAAACATGTGGCGCCCCCTTTGATTACCAAAAGGATCTATACTTTTCATTGATTTCATATTTAGGAAGTGGTTTTTATCATGGACACTTTTTCATTGATACGCTTTGTAATAACTGTCTTCTCCTTGTAGGGTAGGCAGATTTATGGGTTTTTTTACATTTACTTTACCTCCGGTCTATTTCCAGACTTCAAATGATATCCAAACACAAGTTCTAAGTTCACCATTCTCTCTTCATCTTCATTCTCAAACGCAAGATCCTGAAACATAAATGAGATAAAGTACATCAGTCCAAGTAGAACTTCTTTCTAAAGATCTCCAGCATCCACCCTCCGTGAGTTTCAGAGCGGCTACAGGGGACCCGCTCAGAAGTATTTCTGTTCCTTAGCTGACTTCACCGCCGGGGATAGATGCCTCCCACACACACGAATACTTGGCACAATGGCTTCAAACTCCTGGTGTTTGTATGATGCTCTGCAAGTTCCAGTCATTCAAGCTGCATTTTGCATTCAGGAACTTAAGGAATTGCTCAAAAGTATCCATCACAAAAGCCCAGCTGGTTCCCGCTCCATGTAAATGGACTGACATGACTAATTTACTAGTGAAATAAATGATTTACTTGCAGCATTCTAAAAAGTGAATTGTTTGATCAACAGGCAGTTTTTATGTCTCTGGTCCCTGAATTAATGTCATTTACCTGTATTAATGAGAACATGTCACAGTAGGCATATGGAAAGTCTACCGACACATAGACCTAACTAGCAGACCCAAATCTGAGCTGTGAACTCATATTGATTCAGGTCTTTTATGGAAATGGAAAACTTTTTACGTCTGTGTACTGAAGAAAAATAATGGATAAAAGCATAAACAAAACTACGATGGATGTGAAATAAAAGGGCTTTATGTGATTTACTTGAGTAGGGCTAAAGTACAATGCAATGTACAATCAATGAACCCTTTTTTTATCTAATACAAGTGGTTGTTCCATATCATACATTTATGGGTATGACAAATATGGGTCTGACTGATGGGACCTATATATCTAGAAAACAAAGCCATGTTGTCCACCACTCCCATATACTTAGCTCTTTCCATTTATTTGTATGTGTGTTCCAAAAATTGAGCAGTTCCATAAAAAGTCTATGGGACTTCTGGATATAGCGGGCCACCGAGCAGGAATGTGCACGCTGCATACCACTCCTTTTAAACAGGGCAGAAAAAGAAACCTGTTTCTCCAAATCTTTGGTGATCCCAGACGTCAGACAAATGCCAATCAGACCTGTATATAGCTGATAAGTTTACTCTATGGGAACCTCTTTAATGGTACACTAAGGTCAAAACTGATGGACAGATTTAGTCCATGTTCCCAGGAGCAATAATGCTGCTTTTTTTCTGCTGTATTTTGTCTGCAGGTGTCCTCACAAAAATAGCAATCTGCTGTGATAATTGCGTTTTTGCTGTGTTTTTGTTGTTGCTTTTCCCACTTTTTTGAAGAGTTTTGTTGCAGATTTGAAGCTGCGTATTTTTAAATGTTGAGATTCTGCACGTGAAAACACAACTACATTTTTTTACATGCCTTTTTTCAGGCTCCCCAAAGAAGACTATAGAGGAAAAATGCAGCAAAAGCACACAGTTTAACAGCGTCTTTAAATACACAGGGGATGTTAGTTTTTATGAAATCACATTTACTTTGCTTGATCTGTTAAATGCAGCAGATTTTCTGCAAGTAAAAAAAAAACACTGTTTACGCCATGTGGGAACATGGTCATAGGCCTGATGCAGGACCTGAGAGGTGATGAAGGATCTAAGAGGTGAGGCAGGACCTGAGAGGCGATGCAGGATCATACTGCACATAACTGTAACTCTAGTCCCCGACTGTCCAACTAGTCTCCCATGTGTCTCGGTCCCCAGCAGCTTCTCCATGCCTTCTGCTCTTGAGTGACAGGTCTCTCCTTGTGTGCGTGAATAGGGAGAGACTTATCACTCAACGTCAGCGGGCATGGGGAAGCCGGCTGGGAGCCGCATGTCTGATAGTTTCTCGTGCGGCTCGGTCATTGGCAAATTCCCCCCGCCCGCTGCACTAGAGTGACAAGTTTCTCTCTGCATGCATGAATAGGGAGAGACCTATCACTCAAGGGCAGCGGGCATGGACAAGCCGACAGGGAACCACTTGTATGACTAGTCTACCATGCGGCTCGGTCCTTGGCGGCTTTTCCCCTCCCTCTGCCCTTTAGCGACAGGTCTCTCCCTACTTGCGTAAATAGGGAGAGACCTATCACTCAAGGGAAACAGGCAGAGAGAAGTCGCCGGGGAATCGCATATCTGACTAGTCTCCCGTTTCTGAGTTAAATATATATGGCTGAAATCATACAGGTTCGATTTGATACTTTTTTCTCGTGGATCGGGCCCATCGATAAATTATCTCTTATAACTTGTAAATCTTATCCCAATGTACTAATAAGGAATAAATGACAAATTCAGCTCCGCTACACATACTATACATGCCACTGTTTCCTAGATCATTTGTTATAAATTTGCCTGAGAATAAATGCTCTGAAGACAGCAGACAAACGATGAATAAGATTTCATTGACAATTGGCCCCACACAGGCGCACAACAGTCAAATAGTTTCTTGGCACAGTTTTCCAAGATTTGCATCCATAGATAGTCTGTAGTTGGCAGAGTCTGCAGCAGCTGATCTTAATGTCACTGCTAGCGGATGTGAATAGAGAATGGATAGCACGCAGCTTTTTCTGCCTGTATCATAGAGTTAATTTAGTTTCAACAAAGGATTTCTGGTCCTCTAAGTTCCCGGTTAAGAGTTTCATTTCAGAACGCACAGCAAGTCCTGTTATGTGTATAAACTGAGACATATTTGAAGGAGGGTTTTAGTGACTATTCGCTTTGCTGAATTTTTTTTTATTAATTTTGGAGTTTAACAGGCCTCTAATAGAATGTAATGGATACCTGAATCCTAGGTATGTGTGTTTCATGTTGTGCAATGTAACACTGTATCCTAATATATTTTCTCATTCATTTGTAAAATTGTGCATGTTTCCTTAAAGGAAAATCCCACTTAATTTAGATGATTCCAGCATTGGAGATGAGAAATTAGGAGAATCAGTAAATACACATTAGAGAAATGTTATCCAAACCCACTCATTTCGGATGAGCCTGGTGGCCATGAATGTATGTGAAGGTCTTTCAACTCTCGCGACAGATGATATTAGTGAACGGCAGTATTGGACATGTGTCTAAGTCGCCACCAGAGATATATACGAGCTACTTACTCCCCTTTCTCTATTTCAATCACTTGCAATCTCACCATACATGCAAGTATATAAGAGGATTGGGTGACATAACTGTCAGCTTAACAAGTGTTCAGCCAACAGCTACCTACGATGTATGGGAATCTAAATATTTCCCATGCACACTTGATAAAAGTTGGCTGAACCCAAGGTCGGATGGAACGACCATCTGATGTGTATGAGGCCTTTTGACTCTTCCCTGGGGGAGAGAAAGTGGAATTTAAAAGGCCAATCTTTTTGTTTTCAGGGGAGATAGTACACTGCCAGTGGAGTTAAGGTACTGTCACACTAAACCAGATCGCTAATGCGTCACGATTTCATGACGCAGTAGTGATCTTGTTAGCGACGCAGCTGTGTGCGACATGTAGCAGCGATGTGGCCCCTGCTGCGATGTCGCTGATCCCTCATGAACGTTCTGAGCCGTTTTTTGGTCGTTGGTGTCCCGCTGGTGAGCCTGAATCGCTGAGTGAGACACCCTTTATGAATGACTTCACCAGCATCGCAGGTGGGACTAGGTTCTCCCAACGACCGCAGAGGTCGTATACAGATCGCTGATGCGTTGTGTTTGGAATCTAACTAGCGATCACATAGCGATCGCACCAGCGATCTCGCCAGGTTGTGTCGTTGTCGTGATCGCTGGTGCGATCGCTAAGTGTGACAGTGCCTTTAGGCAGCGTCTTCCTCCTTTATCACAAGCAGAGGGGAGTCAGGAGAGATAACTTTTTCCGTAATGAAATTTTGGACTATAGCAATCATGGCCAATAATCTTTAGCATTATTCAATGGCTTAAATTGGTCCCCCAACCTCTCTGTTTTGGTAATGACAGGGGGCAGTAGCACACAAATTTGTTGTTGTCATTTCCTGACATGTCTCTAGTAGAAGACTCCCAAAAAAATAACTTTATGACTTTGGATATCAAGGTATCCACTAACAAATTTATAGCTGATCCACAATGACATCACATAAATATCAACAGATCCAGTTAAAACTTAGGAACAGCTAGTACAAAACTAACGTGCATGCAGACCCCAATTGGAAATGTTGCAAAAAGTGTGCTGGATGTCAACATGAACTATCCTACAGCACCCATAGAAGTCTATCAACACATCCTCTTCTTGTTTTCTCACACATTTATGGGAATAAACTTGTATCAAAGTATTACCTTCATTAATGGAGGGAAATGAAAAAGAGTCAGGTAATCATATGTCAATTTTTCAATTGCAGCCTGCAAAACAAATAATAATATACTTTAGTATAGGAAAATACCTTTTCTATGTTTTCAAGAAAGACTTGCTAGCAAGAAATATTGGGGTGGAAATCATTTATATGCAGTTGAATATGGTTGCCACTAGTGATGGCGAACCTGAACAGTAAAGTTCAGGGTCCGTACCGAACACCTACTGTTTGGGCACAGACCCAGAACATGGACGTCTCCAGGAAGTCTATGTTACTGTTCAGGTTCTGAACCCCGAACATCGTCTGTTTCCCCCCTCACCTACATTACAGCGCGGGAAACATCAGTGGCTCTATCGGCCGTAAGATTACTACCACCAGTCCGAACGCCAGCAGCTGTGACCGGTGGTAAAAAGTTTACCTCCGGTCACAGAAGCGTCGGCTCATGACAGAGTTCTACTACCATCAGCCTTTTTTAAAATATTTTGTTTTTACTTTTTTTAAATATTCGACTGAACCCGCACATCCAGGGGTCCATCACTAGTTGCCATCAAAGTGTTTACCATATTAATACATTGCAGTCATCATATTATATAGTACTTACAAATTCCTAATTTTGCCTTTCTACCCAGTAAATTCTTCTCTTTTCTCTGTTTGATGTAGAAACAAGAAGTCTCTTGTTCCAGCATGAATCACTTCCCTCTTCAACTCCTAACCCAGCTGCTCTCTCCTGCCTTTGCAAGGCACTTTTGCAGTAACTTATGACACATGCTGGGAAAATTGACCTCCTGTTTCTACATAGAGCTTAGAAGGATTCAGCTAGTTTTTAATCACTTGATGTCATAGACCTAATGGAAAAGAAAAGAATTAACTGGGTAGAAGGGCAAAATGAGCAATTGTCAGTACACAGTGATATATAATATGATGACTGCAAAATATTAAGAGAATAAAAACTTTGATGAGAGGAGTGCTTCTTTAATGACAATCCTTTGCTCTAGTGGAGTTATTCTCAATTCCAGTACTGCCACGGCTCTTACAGAATATTATTTTCCAAGGATACAGACTATGATGAATCTACATTACGACCACTACTAATGTGTTTCTATAACGGCATTTTGCACACACCTTTATATGGATGATATGACCTTTGGACACTATGCCCATATCTTTCAGATCGTGTTCCTCAAGTAAGAGCAATCTCTTTCCGGTAATGTGGTGCTCTTTAAATAGAAAAGGATAAATGTTTTGCGAACCGGAGTTGTCATCTACAAATGAAAGAAGAATATGAGAGCAAGCTGAGCAACACACTGAGAAGAAACAGTGAAATTGGTAAATGACTTCATAGACCCACCGGTTTTCACCAACTGCTGAACCCAGAAAGACTGTGTAAAAAAAAACAGGAAAAAAGGGGTCAGACATTATCTGATAATAGAATTATAATTTCTGTGAACATTTCTGGTCATTTGATTGGCTATTTTGGTCCTCTAACATCTGTTGATGCTCCCAAAATCAATCAGAAATTATATTTTGAAGGGCATGGAGACTTCTACTCCATAAACAGGTTAGGTTTTGCTTATGACTGTAGGAGGTCCCAGAGACTGCAGGGAGATACAACGAAAAAATAGGAACAGCATCCAATCCAGGTGAAGTATAACAAGTCTTTATTCAGCCACCATAAAATACGACGTTTCGGCCATTTTCAGGCCTTTATCAAGTATATATATCATATACTTGATAAAGGCCTGAAAATGGCCGAAACGTCATATTTTATGGTGGCTGAATAAAGACTTGTTATACTTCACCTGGATTGGATGCTGTTCCTATTTTTTCGTTGGACTGTTGTTCATTTGGATCCTTGAACCCTGAACGTGCATCCGTGCTAACTCCCGAGTGCTGTCAGCTGCTTGAATACTTGTGCAGGGAGATACAAGTCACGGTTGGAAATTGCACTTGGGGTAAGAGAGGGCAGAACACAAAGTTGTAGGAAAGGGTATTTGGGATTTGGTTTCTTGGAAGTGCTAAAGTATGGAGCTGAAGGATGTAGGGTTCACCTGTTTCCTGCAGAAGAGTACAGTTGTGCTAAAAGGTTTACATACCCCGGCAGAATTTTTGCCTTCTTGGCTTTTTTTCATAGAATATGAATGATAACACCAAAACTTTTTCTCCACTCATGGTTACTGGTTGGGTGAAGCCATTTATTGTCAAACTACTGTGTTTTCTCTTTTTAAATCATGATGACAACCCAAAACATCCACATAACCCTGACCAAAAGTTCACATATCCTGGAGATTTTAGCCTGATAACATGCACAGAAGTTGACACAAATGGGTTTGAATGGCTACTAAAGGTAACATCCTCACCTGTGACCTGTGACAAATGCCTGGAAAATTCATGGAATGCATTTGCGCAGTAATGGCTTTCTTCTGGCGACTCGACCAGACCATGCAGCCCATTTTTCTTCAAGTATTTTGCATCTTCAAACAGTCACACCGTTAGTTTTCAGAGAGTCCAGTATTTCAGCTGATGTTATTTGTGGGTTTTTGTTGCATCCTGAACAATCTTCCTGGCATTTGTCACAGGTCACAGGTGAGGATGTTACCTTTAGTAGCCAGTCAAACCCATTAGTGTCAACTTCTGTGTATGTTATCAGGCCAACTTTTTATCAGGGTCATTTGGATGTTTTGGGTTGTCATTATGATTTAAAAAGAGAAAACAGTAGTTTGACAATAAATGGCTTCACCCAACCACTAACCATGAGTGGAGAAAAAGTTTTGGTGTTATCATTCATATTCTCTGAAAAAAGGCCAAGAAAGCAAAAATTCTGCCGGGGTATGTATGTCCATTCTCCATCTTTCACATTCTCAGGTTTTTTGATGTATTCATATGAATCATTCGTTGTGTATTTGGTGCCTGTGTTGTCAATATGAGTCCTTTAATGTTGGATTTTCTATGATAGTCAAACTGCATGCATACTGCTTTTTTGCTACTCAACATTTTCTGGTTCAACATTTACAGAATATTTAGGAACTCAAGGATTTTGTTCAATGGGCTATATATTAAAATAATGCAATAGCTAAGAACCTTGACCTTTACATGAATGGGAATGAGACTCATTATTATAATCATAAAGCACTACTACACAATGAGGCCGAGAGCAGAAAATAAAAACTCTCCCAAAACAACTCAAAACTGTCAAGTCAAATGGACAACTCTGAACAAATGAGCACACAAGAAAATGGAGCAAAAATGTCCCATACAACATAATAGGAATATATAATCCAAATTTAATTTACTGAAAAATCACATAAAAAATACTCAAATATAAATGCTGTATACAATGTATATAGATCAAGAGGTAAGACGGAGGAGACATAAAGGTATGCTGGGGTCAGGGAGGAGGACAAAATTCATCCCAGGGAAGCAGGCATATAATGAATAATACATAAGATGGCACAATCGCTGTTCAAAGTCAAAAAACTTACACTATACCGATGTGGTGTGAAACAAATAAACCCCTAATTTGATTCAAAAATTCATGCTTACCCATTAGTTACAAGGGGAGCTCCCCCACCTCGCCCAGCAGCGTGCCAGTACCCGAGACACGTCACCACCACAGCCGTCAAAGTGGAGTGCACATGTGGGCGTGTGCCGTTTATCGGCTACACTTTCGGGTTTTCTCTCTATTTAAACACAAGAGACTGACAATTTGTTAACCCCTTTGAAAAAGCTGGACCGCGAAACGCGTGTCAAGGGGCTGCTGGGCGAGGTGGGGGAGCTCCCTTTATAACTAATGGGTAAGCATGTATTTTTGAATCTAATTTGGGGTTTAATTGTTTAACACCACATTGGTATAGTTTAAGTTTTTTGACTTTGAAAAACGATTGTTCCATCTTATGTATTATTCATTATACCCTCTCCTAGTGTATTCTCACCCATCCCTGTAGACTGTGAGCCCTCGCGGGCAGGGTCCTCTCTCCTTCTGTACTTATGCGTCCCTTGTCTAGCACATGTTTATTGTATCTGTCTATATTTTTCCCCTTTTCATATGTAAAGCGCCATGGAATAAATGGCGCTATATAAATATATAATAATAATAATTATATACCTGCTTCCCTGGGATGAATTTTGTCCTCCTCCCTGACCCCAGATACCTTCATGTCTCCTCCGTCTTACCTCTTGATCTATATACATTGTATACAGCATGTATATTTGAGTATTGTTTATGTGATTTTTCAATAAATGAATTTTGGATTATATATTCCTATTAAGTTGTTTGGGACATTTTTGCTCCATTTTCTTGTGTGCTCATGAATGGGAATGAGGTTGAGAGGAAAGTCTGGACATCTTCCATAGCTGGGTTGGTCCCTATAGTCTAAAGTAGACCATACACCATAGAAAACTCTCAGCAGAATGCTTTCTAAGTTGACATAAGTGTTTTTATAAGTGAGAGAGGAGAAAGTCACTACCAGATACCAGTGGTGGCTTATCTCCTGTGGAGACAAAAGGGCACTTGAATTGAAACAGAAGATGTCAGGAGAAAGTGGGAGGCCTCCATGGACATTAGCTGGTTGGGCAATCCCGCTGATATTGGTGTATTCGGACAACTTTAATCTAATTGGTGTGAGAGCCTTGCGAAAAACTCTGTCTATAGGTAAGAAGAGAAGATAATTACAAAATTTCCCATATTCAAGATATGCAAAATATGAGTCAGAGATCTTTATTCATGAATTCCTACTCATAATTGTGAGTCGATTGATGTAATGCTAGAAATGGTTAAAGGTTTGGCAAAATTTCACAAATCAGTTGACTCACTTATAACATATTCTGTTTAAAAACAGTTTTTTTCAACAAAAAGACACATCAAAAAGTAAAAATAAATATATGGTACATATACAAGACTATGTCCAATAACAGGTTACAGATATACAGAATGATATTGGAGGGGAGGGGGCATGGCAGAAGAGCTGAGACCGGAGACTATGATTGTAATTCGAAAATACTACAACCAGGACTTTTATTATCCTGCTACCTAGGATGCTGACACTAATATTGGCAGTCATATTAGTATGATAGCTCAATTTTATAGTCTTTTTTTTATTTTTTTTTCCAGCCAAAGTACAGGCCCCCTTGTACCCTCACACCTGAAGCCCAGGAATACCTCCATGAACCCGTACAGCTTTCTAACAGTATCCTGCCTTGAGCTTGTGGAAAATGCCATAGTAAAGGCGAGTCGCACAGGCAGCTAACCTATAATTACTGTCACACTGTAAAACCAATTTCCGCAGATGGCGTGCCTCTGAGCCAGTGAAAATAGCTTGCTACTAGAAATTCCACTGCAACAAACCCCTGATTAAAAATTGCTAACAAGTGACTTTCCACTGATTTCAGATCAGTTATTTCTCTTTTTTTTTTCTCAGAATTGATCTAAATTAGTTGAATATAGGAAGATTTATTTATTTATGTTTTGCTACAATCTGATGAAATGTCGAACAATATTTTAACAGATTTGTCAAATATGTTAACTCTTTTATCACCATAAAAGGCTGTTTTACCCTATTATTTTATATTTAGCACATATTATTTTTCAATTATTGATGCACTTATTTAGGCCACTTTTAGACGTCCGTTGTCCAGTGTTCAATACATAATTTTTACAGCTAGAACAAAAAAAACATTATAGTCTATAGTACTATTCACATATATCTGTGGGTTTTTTTCTGGACTATATATCCCCCCAAAAATCACAAAAAATATCCGTGTCAGATCGGAGTCTCGAATCAATATTACCCATACAAGCCTATGGGTCCGTGAAAATCACAGACAGCACTTGGATGGCGTCCGTGTACAATCTGTTTGCTGGCGGTGATTGGAATTGGTAGGACAAGCTTTGCAATTTATTTATTTCATGCGTGAAATTCACTGATGAAACACTGATGGTGAAAACTGAGACGCTGTGCAAACATTGATGAATCTCGGATCCAAAACTGATGAAATTCAGACTATTTTTTGCATTCGTGACGTATGAATGAGGCCTTAGATTTTCAGTTTTGGACTCCAAGACAGGATGCACCAAATGAATTAGGAAGTGTGAATTTTTTTGTGCATTTTACTAATATGTAGTAATGATTTTTACTAAATATGTCATAAGATTTTCATACGAAGCATCAGTTTTAATGAAATACTCCATATCTTTTAACTTAGCTTACCACATCTTCCTCAGTCCATGAATAAATATCAAAGGAGGGCAGCAGCTGCAGAAAAGAATGAGAAAAAAAAGAACAAAAAGTTTAATATTCCTGGATTAATATTACTTACTGATATCACAGCCTTCATTACAAAATGGTATTATTGCATTACACGTCCTTAGACTTTGGTTCACAATAGTAAATTGCATGGTTGAGCTCCATTCTTCTCCACTAGATAAACCAAAAAAGTCTTAAAGTTTCCCTGGCTTGAAATTTCTTATAACCTTCATTTCTTTCTTGAATCAGATCATTTTTATTAAGCAAAACTACTTTACATACAGTTTTCTTTTTTCCAGGCAGTAAGCGGAAACAATAACATAAAATATTGACCTACCGGTAAGTCCTTCTTTTCTACTTTTTTCCTATTCCCTTACCCCTCGATCATTGGATACATCAGCTTCAACCATTCAATTTCCCACTTTTCTATTTCCACCTCTTGACTTATTTCATACATCCGGTGGCTGCATTTTTTTATTGTTTTTTTTTTTTAATATCAGTGTATTTTACATGGTAGGTGAGGATGTCTTGTATGGAGCTGAAATACATTGTATATCACAAATCTAATGGGCATCACGGCAATCCAGTGGTTAGCACTGCAGCCTTGCAGCGCTGGAGTCCTGGGTTCAAATCCCACCAAGGACAAGATCTGCAAGGAGTTTGTATATTCTCCCCTTGTTTGTGAGGGTTTCCTCCAGGTTCTCCGGTTTCCTCCCACACTCCAAAAACATACAAATAGCATATTTAGGTTGTGAGCCCCAATGGGGACAGTGATGTCTGTAAAGCACTGTGGAATATGATGGCGCTATAAAAGCAAGCAAAATTATAACTAAGTAAATAATAGAAAACCAAACACATCAGTAACTCCACCCGCGTTATCTGTTCATACATGTTGGAGGAACATCGCTGATGGAGGTCTACAGATATTTGCCCGTAGGGTTACATGAAGCCTACATTGAAGTTGTGCCCATTCTCTAAAGCCGGCCATACACAACAGAAGGATGTTGGCTGAATGATGGTTCGGCTGAATGTTCAGCTGCCAATCCTCTTTGTATCTCTCACATACACACTCCTGTGTTCTCTATAAGACAGCCGCTGCCTGACATCTCTGGTGGCTGCTTATCACCAAGAGAACAAATGAATCAACAGTCCGAAATCCGACATGCCCGATAGACATCTCCTTCAACAACAAGTTATCCATAATCACATAAATATTAGAGTGTTATCCAGACCCGTCAATATTGGCGGGTTATGCGAACATTAGTCTAATGTGTATCAGGGGGGCTTTTTACTGAAGTGAGATGAGAATTATGCACAAAATTTAATTTTACATACCCTTTCTTTATGGTAATTTCTCCAAGGAGTGTGGTCATGGCCTATTACAATAGGATGAGATTCATCTACCACAAAACTGTCTAAAATGCAGTTAACATAGCAGTAGAAGTGTGAACAGAAGTTTTCCACGACAGGCCAAACTTTCACAAGATACTTAAAACTGTTAATTTCTCTACTAATCAGTTTCGTCGGTTGTCATGTGTCCGTATGTATGCAATTGGTTATACCCGCGGTCATGTGCTGACTAGCGTCTCATCTGTTTCAGAGTGATGTATGAGCTAATAGACTTTCTATGGACCTGGACCCCCTCTGATCTGACCTATCTACATATTAGAAAACAAAAAATATAGGTATGCTTTTTATAGAACGGCTGTCCAGCTTGTGTATTGCAGTTCAGTGTATGGGGCAGACCAGTGTATGTCACAACATGGAGTCCCTCATCATTTATTAATACTTATCCTGTGGACAGGAGATAGATGTATTTCCTGGAAATAAAAACTTTAAAGTGACTGTTCCCTCTAATAATACATCTTTATAGGGATCTGAGCTCTGTTTATTTCATAGAGAGCCCCAAACCGGCAATCGGATAAAATTCAATCATGCCAATTAACCAAAAGTGATGTTTTTCTTTAAATCTAGAAGGTAGATATGTTCAACCACTTTGGAAGCGATCACATAGCAGCCATATTATTTCCATATCGAGTGGATGATGACTTAATTTATAGAGGCTGATACTCTTCTTCCATACATTCCATTTTCCATAACGCCTGATAGTAATATCACAAGCGTGGAAACAGATCGACCATTTGCATAAACGGCTTGAATATATTATGTCCTCACAATGGCATCAGACACTAATAAATTGAGGTTCAATCACTTTGGTCAGGGGAAACAGCATGTGAACCCTTTTAGAGCCCCCTCTATGCCCGGTGACCACCATTCCTCCATCTAGTTGGTGCATACAACTAAAGAACAATTTATTTCGGCAACATTTTCCATTAACGCAATCTGTATTTAAATGATCTGCTCCGAAGTAATACATTTGCTGACATATGTATAAATCAAAATGTCCTTGGACCTTTTTTTCCTAGCTTATTTTCTTTAATATGTGATCCCAAAGCAAACGTCAATGAAAAACTGAGAAAAAAAAACACAAAAAAGTGAATTCATTGGTAAGAGACAGACAAGGCCAGAGTTCACTTGTGAAATATATTATCCTCTGCTGTCCTGACGTCCTCAGCTGGGGGTCAACATTTACCCATGTGCACGGTGCACTGAGGTCCTCGGTTATTCTTCCTGAATTGCTTTTTACTATGATTATCCAATTATGCATTCAAAAAAAAATAAAATGCAAGCGGAATTGTGATCGCTGTCAGTCCTATCAGCAGTTCTATATTTCCATTAAACGGTGGTTAAAAATACATATATGCATGGCATAAGTAGAAGGATATGCTAAAAGCCCTGCGCTCAAAGTCAGTATCACGTCCGAATTCCCACTTTTATAATTGCATGTAGACATCTAATAGCATAAATGTAACACAGAGGTCACCTTTATGGTTTCTAATGGTTATCATTAAGCTAATATTATTTGACTATGGCCAGTGAGGCTTGATTTAATGAAAACCGAAGCTTTATGGAAATGTTCTATTTAGTTCCGGGGAATTCAGGGTTGTTGGAAAACTGTCAAAGAAAAAATAAAGATGCAGTGAAATTAATTTATAGTGTGTAAATCTGCAAGAAAAAAGCGTAATGTCATGCAGCTACTTCAGTAGAAATACACCACATTGCCTTGACTTACCAATTGACCAAGGAGCCAGGCTTCTTTGCCATTGTCTCTGCTTGGCACCACCACCATGTTAGATGTTCAATATGTTAAGGTCAAAGCTTTGTGTGGGATTTAATCTTCCCCTATTAAGTGTGATATCTTTAATATCTAATTATTAAGGGGAAACTGATACCGCAAACATTTTTCATCAAGGCACCTGGAAACAGCTTTAAAGGGGTTGTCCGATCCAAACCGACAAGTCTGCAGTCACTCTGTGTGACTGCAGACTTATGAATCCCCCCAGGGCATGAACTCTGCGTTACGGGGATTCGCCGGTTTCAGACCCGCGAACGGAGGGAATGTTTGAGTTATACATACCCCGACCAGTGGGCGCAACCTTGCTCCATACACTTGTATTGAGCCGAGGCGGCGCCCCGTCTACTGATGCAGCTATCTAGAGGGTGCGGTCTCGCGCCATACAAGTGTATGGAGAGCGGGGCTGCGTCCACTGGCCGGGAGTGTGTATAACTCATACGTACCCTCCATTCCTGGGTTAATAACATACTTGGCAACCTTTGGTGATGTCTGGGAGGTTATTGTACACCACCATTTTCCATCTCCTGAGTTGTGCATTTCGATGCCATGGCTCTATCTGATAATGAGGCTTTCCAGTGTAATGCACAAGAAAGCACTGCTTTGCAGGAGGTTTTTTTTACATTTCGGGAAGTGCCTGGTAGATTTACCTGGTTCTTTTGAAGTCTGGGAGGCATCCGTTTGGTTTTACGAAGCCTTCCAGATGTTTCTGGAGAAATGGCAAGTACGCTTAATATCTCCGAAAGAGTCGATGTTCTTGTACAATCAACTTACTCCTCTGGGGTCCTAGATTATGTCATGTCAAGTTGTATTTAAGTGACTGGCCACACCATGATGCACCGAGTGGCGGGACTTAGTTTGAACAGTCATTCTGTGCTGACATAATCCCTTTAAAGGACCCAAGGATTGGTTTTATGGCTAATTTTGCAAACAGTATCTCAAATTCTCTTACTGCAAAGAAAATGAAAAATCAAGCCACGTTGCATTTGGGATCCATTAAAAATATCCTACCATTTTGCTTCTACAGCTCCCATGCAGGTTATGCATCTTTATGATAACAGACAACAGAATCTGTGTAGAATGATTCTTCATTCAATTCGCTTCAATTTGTCTTTGACTTTTTTGGATACCCAACCAAGTGTACTTAGCACAAAGTTTGTAAAATTAAGTGATTCCTTAAAAATCACACAGCATCAGTAGAGGGAGAGGAGATTCTCATGGACTGTAGAAGGGGAAATCAGTCCAGGAATGAAGCTGTGTTGATTCAGGAAAGAAGCTGTGTTGGTACATGAGAGCCAATAAAGGTAGCAGCATTTTGGAACACAGAACACACATCCAGCATGTATTACTGAGAAGGACACAACCACATGGGAAAGTCTAAAATTAAGAGCAAACTGCATATAAGAGGGTCTGAGAATGAGTACAGCTGGAAACTAAGTGCAACTTTTATAAGTCAAGGCAATTTTTGTTTAATGTCCAAAGTGTCTATACACTTTCACTGCAGTTTTAGTTGAATTTTTTTTACCTCACTAAGACTGTCAAGAAAAAAGCAAAGATCACTGAGCAATAGGCAATTACTTCTATACTGCCACTCGCTACAAAGTTCTGTATGTTTGACATATATTCTAATGAGGAGCGATTAGCTGCTCGCTGCAGAAAGTAATCCGTCTAATAACAGTAAATTGCTTTGTTCTTTAATACTGAAACCACTGGATAATCTGCCATTCCTAATACAACCAGAATAAATATGTTCTCTTCAATTTTAAGCAAAGTAGAAATTCATTAAGAGCATTGAAACTGCCTGGTTAGAGAAATACAATACTTAAATATGCTGTAATTCTTCTTAATACAGCATGACAGATCGGGGGATTGAAAAGTGGTGATGAATCCTATTCTAACACGGATGGCTCAATACAAGACAATTGCCTGAAGAATGTATTAAAGAAGGGTAATCTGTATTGCCAGGACCTGCGGTGTTTAATTACCGTGAAGCAGACAAGACTAAAATGTTGAATGTTATTAGTGAAGAAATGTGAAAGGGCTTAAAATAAACAGGATCCGGTGCTGCTGGGCTTAGAACTTTGATATAAAAGATTCTTTGTTTTCTGGGATTTTTTATTTTTTTTTTAACAAGAAAGTGATGAAGAACGAACAAAGTACAAGACAAAATGTTAAATAATCAATGTTGTTTATAACATATAAGTAATTATTAAGTCAGCAATGGCCACTAATCCCAGTGGATGTGACACCTTAGTGTTGAGACAAGAGTCCAAATGATAGCCGGCACTTACATCTTCTTAAAAGAATTGCTTTATTGATCCAGTAGAATAAAAGACACAAAAAATGGTTGAACTCAAGAGCCCAAATATTAAAAAGGTAGAAAGAAATATCAGCTGCGCTCGCAGGCAACATGTTTTAGACCAACATGGTCCTTCGGCAAGCCATGTAGGTCTGAAACATGTTGCCTGGGAGTGCAGAGGATATTTCTTTTCTACCTTTTTAATTTTTGGGCTGTTGAGTTCAACCATTTTTTGTGCCTTTTATACTACTGGATCAATACAGCAATTCTTTTAAGAAGATGTAAGTGCCGGCTATCCTTTGGACTGTTACTGGAGTATTTTGCCGTTCACCTTGACAGGTGAGCTCATTGCCCAATTTTCACATTAGTGTTGAGACCACAACCAAAAGGTGCTGCTGAGATAAGTGGGTTTCTGGCGGTGTTGTCTTACTCGAGAAGATGGCCATTATGCAGAATGTGTGGTAATACTGAAAATCAGTACTGGATTAGGGGTGGTCTTCTCAAAGGGTGGGGTCTACCAATATGTTATTACTTATTTTAATTGGAAAAACACCATTTACTGTTCTTGAATACTGAAGACATTTTATAAGCAGTTTTATTCAACAGTGCGGTCATAATATCACATAGTTTTATAGTATGTGAAAAGGGATGTGTCGGAGATTATTTTTTATGGACAACAGAGAATCAAATCAGAAGAAAATTAATCCATTTGAAACTAACTGTATCCAGTTGTGAAATATGAAATTAGGTAAGACACAATAGTTGATCAAAACTGTTCCCATTATCAAATAGCACGAGCCTAAGGCCGGGTCACACAACCGTATTTCCTCTCATTCATGAGAATCGAGCCAATTATGCTAATGACATTCTGATCAGAGTGTGATCCAGTTTTCTCGGATGAGGAGAGGATGCAAAAAAAATAATTTTGACATCTTCTCCATCCTGTTAGTCTGTAAAAATTGGACCGCAAGTGCAGTCTGTTTTTTTCCACAGACTCATTGACATGTATGGCCAAGTGCGATCCGAGTATCGGACGCAAATCGTGCATGATGCCATCTTTTTCCTTGGACAGATTCTGATGAGACTGTACAGATTCAGAGTTTTTAAATGGCATTTTAGCTGGCCATTTAGAAGATAGACCTGACGTGAACCTGTCAGCATGTTTTTACTTACAGAGGTTGTCCAGTGATAACCTGCTGATCAGTGGCGGTCCGACTGCTGGACCTGTATTGATCAGCAGACTGGAGAATTTTTATACCCGACAGGAAACTCTGGTTACAAAATTTTTCGGCAGGTCGTATGCCTGATTTTTGCTCCTTTTATTCTCTATGGAGCTGTTGGAATAAGCAGAGTGCAGTTCTTGCCAGCCCCATAGGGCATGGATGAAGCACAGGTCGCACTGCCACCTCATTCTTATGGGGATAAAGGTTCCCCAGTCTGCCAATCAATGCTGATCACAGCAGTCGGACCTCAACTGATCAACAAATTATCACCTATCTTGTGGATAAGTGTTAACTTTTTCCACTGTACAGCCCCTTTAAGAAAGTAGTGGTATTGCTGTATAAGTGCTTGTACCCCTTAGGTGATCAGCGGTCCTCATTTGGATAATGGGACAGTGCGAAGAAAGTGTTTACTGATGACAAAACTTAAAAAGAAAGAATGAATCAACCCATCACCTTAAACCGTGTAATTACACTCATCCAGTAGTAATTGGCTTCACACTTATGTATGGATATCACTTATTAGTTAAATGGATTTTCCTATTTATTCACACTGAAGCTTAATCACAAATCACTGATTAATGAAACATTCTGCAACTTCTAAACATTTTTTTTTTTCAATTTTTCACAATTTTTTAAATATCTTTAATTGCAGTTAGTGATTAACCCCTTAAAGGCAATCTGTCACAAGATTTTTGTCTCTTAATCTGACAGCAGCACAATGTACAGACAAAGACTCTGATTCCAGCTATGTATATTACTTACTGGGCTGTTTGCTGTAGTTTCGATAAAATCACCAGCAGGAGATTATCACTAGAGGACCAGTAACCTGCTGCCATGTAGTCCTCTATATTCATGAGCTTGGTATAACCCCACCCCCACCACTGATTGGCAGTTTTCTGTGTACACTGTACATAGGCATCATGCGGCCAATCAGTGGTGTGGGCGGGGTTATACAGAGCTCAGAACTGGTTAATCTGCAGCAGATATCAGGGATTTTTTCAAAATGATAGCAAGCAACTCAATAAGTGATACATCACTGGAATCAGGGTCTCTGTGCTCAAGTAGGGTGGTGACAGATGCCCTTTAAAGATCAGACCTAATTTGACCTCCATGTTCACACATTTTTTTCATGGTTACACTCCCGGAGCCAATAAGCTTTTTTTTGCTACTTTTTGGGAATTTGCTACAATGTATTCAGTCTGAAATCCTCTAGCACCTGGGAAGTACGGTATTAGTTCTCATACAGTTTTTAGCTTTCGAATGTAAACTTGAATACTTCAAAGTGAGATCTTGGAAATTTTATAGAATTAAATTACAAATCAATTTGTAAAGTCACAGAATTTTTAATCATATAGTGTTTAAATAACTTGACCATATTTTTTATATTCTTAAAGGGTCCGCCAGTACTATTTTATACTAAAACCTAGCCCACTGTGATATAAAGATAGCACCCCATCACTCCAACGTACTGCTGTGTGCCCCGCTGGTCTCCACACATGGCTGCTATTACCAATAAACGGACACTGATCGGCTGCAGCTTTGATAATCTGTGTGAGCAGGAAGAAATACTGCTTCTTACGTCACGTCAAGGCTGCAGCCGATCAGTGACTGCTGATCAGCTTTAGAGGTCGCGTAACATTCCCTGCCTCTGACATTGACAATGGTGTGGAAGGAGAGGCAGGGGTCCGGAAAGGTGAGGTTCTGGGCCCCTTTAGGTAGCAAAGTTTGATCTGAGACCTCTGATTTCAAAAAGAACACAGCCACAAATCTGATAGAACTTGTTTTTAATTGTTAATGGTAATTGGATAACAGTGACATAACTGTAGACCTATTCCTACGTCAATTTAATTTAGGAAAATGAGAAATAGTAGAAATCCAAGCAAATACTGTGACCTTTCTCTTTTGAAAAAAAAAGGCTTTACCATTATGGCTTATTATAAAAACAACGAAATATATTTACAGTTCTCAGGCTATTAATATCACCTGCCGTGTGAATGTATTTGTATTTTGGCACCACACAACCCTATTCATCTCGTGTCACAGTTAAACCCATTTGTGATCATACAGAGCAATAAATATGAAATTCCTCAAAGGAAGTGTTTAGTAGAGCCATGATCTCACATTATAATAAATAATACGTTTTCAGCAGAATAATCGGGCTCAAAAAGTTAATGTATTGGCAAAAAAAAAGTAAAGTACACAAACTTTATTTAAACTGCAGCCAGCATTGAGTTGTTTGCCAGCTATGAAAAGATGTGCAAAAAAAAAAAAAAAGATACATTTTGGTATCACAAACAATTACACAACTTTTATGATATCTTGTTTCTTAAGAAAAGACAAATGTTTCAAGTTACACCACATAAATGCAAATACAACAACATATGAACAAATGCATCTCACATAAAACTGACCTAAAAAAAAAAGTGTGTATGCAGATACAGAAGCAATTTTCTTTTTTTGTTACAAATGCCAAAACTGGTTGACTTTGTGATTCACGCATTATGAAAAAGTTCCAAAAAAACAACAAATGACTTCATTTTTCTAAACGGTGTTTTCATTCGCTACTGTCATCTGACCAATCAAAATCGCTGAAGCCGATGGCCGTGTTAATCTTCTTTCCTTTCCTGACAGAGGTGGTTTTGCTGGAATTCTGCTTGGCTTGCATGTTAATTTGCATTCCAGAATGCAGGACAGGTCCTACAACTCCCATGTCGAACATATTCCCGAAGCCCTTCATCATGGCCTGCAGGCTTTTGTTCACGTTATCTACCTCCCCGTTACTGGTGGCTGTGATCTGACATGACATCTCTGCGCTGTTTGACTCCTCTGTTTTAGATTCAAAGAAACACTTCTGAGAAATTCTCGGAGCAAGAGGAAAAAAAAGCTATTAAAAAAAAAGAAAAAAAAAAGAAGGAAAGGACAGAAGGAAAAAAGTAAAAGTTAAAATCAATATAAATCAAAGGAGCCATAAATAAACTGGATTAGTTGGCAGTAGATGAAAAATTACATGATTAGTGAATCAAAACATGTAAGATACCAGCAGATATCTCATTTGGTCTTTGATTGTGTTTCTATATTATTATTTTTTTTACTATTAGGAAAGATATCCAAGAAGAGAAAACAGGAAAAGTTTTGATAATGAGAATGCAAAAAAGTGTAATAATCTCAGAGTAAAAGCTATGGTCATGAAGAGCTCTGATCAGCCATCAAAAGGGATTTCCAGTTCCATAAAAATGTGTAAAGCACCATTCCAGCAGGTTTTTTCACCGTTGGAGTGGTGCTTTAAATATAAGTCCCTTGCCCCCCGGTACTATACTCACCCTCTGGCGTCTACACTGTTTTTCAGCACCACTCTGGTCCCTCAGCACCATCTTGTAAGCGCGGATTCTGACTGGCCGGAAGTCAGAAGCTACGTCACAAGCTCTCAATGCAAGTCTATGAGAGGCAGAACGAGGCCAGAACCGAGGCTCTCATAGACTTACATTAATCAGTGACCTCTCACGTTCTCCATGAAACACTGGAGCCAAAACAGGTCACAAAGTGCAGGAAACGGACAGGAAGGATGGCGAAAACAGATGAAAATACCGGAAGGTGAGTATCCGACAGGGGACAGGGATTATAAGCACCACTCCAGCGGTGCAATAAAAAATAATGCTGGAATGGTGCTTTAAGTACATTGGATTATTCCTGGTAGATTTCACACCCCTCCTTCATTGGTTTTGAATTTTGTGGTCTGACCTCCATGTGAATGTAGGCATATGCAATGTTCTTTGTTTTTGCTAGCAATTATTGGTATGTCTATGATCTGATCTAGATTTATGATTTGGGACATATAAAAGGGTTGTCTAGGAACAAAGGACAATAAGTATTTTGTCCAGACCCTCCATTTACTTATAGGTGCTGTCCAAAGAAGAGAACTTCCTACCTTATTCCCATGTCAGAACGTGACTATTCATGTAACTAACGGAGCTCCCTTCTATAACTTACCATATGGAAAAGGAGGCTGGCTTATCTATTGAACTTAGCTACTAAAGGGGTATTACCATCTCCAAGATCCTATCTCAATATGTAGTAAGTGTAATAATAATATTGGCAAATACCTCCAATTAGAAATGTAGTATAGTTCTTCTGATTCGCTATGTCGCTTACCCCATGTGCATGGCATGGCAGTAGCTTAGGTATTTATGGTTACATCCACTAGCAACTAGCTAACTAACTGTCACTATATGAGTGGTCATAACTCATGGATACCTAAGCTACTACAGTGCCCTGCACATGTGGTAAGCGACATAGCAAATCAGAAGAACTATACTACATTCCTAATTGGAGGTATTTGCTAATATTATTATTACACCTACTGCATATTGGGATAGGATCTTGGAGAAGGGAATACCCCTTTAAGCCAAACCCTTTATCATATCAGTGATCTCATGCTGCCAATGGAAAGGAGAGGAAGCCTTCTCCTGAGCTGAGTCCAATGTGAATATGGAGGTTCTGTGACCCCGAGACTAGCACCGATAATATAACTACAGTGCAGACTTCATAACTACACTATATTACAAATCTTATTAACCAGAGTTATCTTCTCGCCATCTGCAATACGTCCTGCACGTGTTATTATACAGCCGGCAGCTGCTAACCATAACGACCAGAGCTCGCTCACATCGCTGCTTTTTAACCACTTAGATGCTGCTGTCAGTCTATGACAGCAGCTTCTAAGTGGTCCGATCTGGAGTGGGCGGTACATTTATTCACCAATCTCCCCCTTCTTTGTACTCCTATGAAGCTATTCCTGCAGCTAGGCTTCAGAGGAGATCAGCAAATTCTCAACACAATACTAAAGTTTTGCAGTATATTATAAAAAGATCAAATGCAGGAACAAGGGGTCTAAAAGACTGTGAATTTTTTTGTAAAAAAAATCTAAAAGTTCAAATAATTTTCTCAATTTTCTCAATCCAAAAATAAAAAGATACAAAAAACAGGCATAATAGATATTGCCTGCATCCATAACAGTATAATCTTTCAAAGCATAAATGATTTAATCTATATGGTAAATGCCATGAAGAATTTTATTTCAGTCATCTTGCCTTAAAAATAAACAAAAAAGAGTCACAGGTACAACAAAATGGTACCGATATGTGACATGATAGCACGCTCCACAAAAGAAAGACAAGCCCTTACACAGCTCCAAACATGCAAAAAAATGGTATTAAAAATTAATCTAAAAAAAATGAAATAATTTAAATCAGTAAAAAAAATGGTATCCAGGAGTTTCTCTTTCCTCTATCTACTAATTTAATGAGTAACCTGAAATATGTATAACTGTCAATAATGAATGTATTGATGATAAATTATGTTGCTTTTGTTAAAGCCTTGCAGCGCTGGAGTCCTGGGTTCGAATCCCACCTAGGACAACATCTGCAAGGAGTTTGTATGTTCTCCCCGTGTTTGCGTGGGTTTCCTCCGGGTTCTCCGGTTTCCTCCCACATTCCAAAAACATACAGATAGGGAATCTAGATTGTGAGCCCCATCAGGGACAGTGATGATAATGTGTGCAAACTGTAAAGCGCTGCGGAATATGTTAGCGCTATATAAAAATAAAGATTATTATTATTATTATTAAAGATTATTGCTGGTTTAATTGTTTTTTTTTTATTAATTAAGATGAAAGGAATGTTCTGAAGTTAGCAAATTACCACCTAGCCACACAACCCTTTTAATGATATGTGTATTTTGTTGTTTCCTTTTACCTTTCTGAAGTTCTACAATCTCAGTAACATTTTATTTCATGTTTCATACAAAGTAAATGTTTTCATTCAAAATAACTTTAGAACTCAGAATCAGAAACACAATTTATTTGGACAATTTTTGTTGAATAACTAAAGAAAAATACAAAGAAATTATACACAATATTAAGTTATCAAATACAAAGGTGAGAAATGTTAGCACAAATATTAATACGTTACATTTTGGTGAGAATATAATAAGCGCACAACATGCAGTTCATGCAGCACAGGCAAAATAGGGAATTTTTATGAAGATCTTTTTGAGAATCCGGGACGAAGCAATTATTGATTTGATAGATTAATTGCTCAATTATTTTCTTGATCAAGTGAATAAATAACCCACTACATTATACTGGTTATTATTACAGAAGAACCAATAATTTGCAGTGATTACAAAAATAAGACGTGACACTTAAAAGGTAAATCCAAATTATACACATGGACAAAACTGTTGGTGTCCTTCTGTTAAAGTAAGAACAACCCACAATAACTTGAAACTGACAAAAATAATTTTCAATGTAAATTTATATCATTTGATCAAAATCAGACTTTGCTTTTTTAGGCTTTTGAATTGTGGTTCAACAGAACATTCTTGAAAAACAAACTAGCAAAAATGGTCTGGACGATAATGACGGATCCCTTAACTTAATATTTTGTTGCACAACCTTTTGATGCAATCACTGTAAACAAACGATTTCTGAAACTCTCAATGAGACTTCTGCCCTGTCGACAAATATTTTGGCACGCTCCTTGTGAACAGACTGCTTCAGGTGTGAAGACGCCTTCTCCACTCTGCAGGTTTCAGCTCTTTCCACAGGTGTTCAAAAGAATTTACATCAGGGCTCATAGAAACCACCTAAGAATAGTCAAATGCTTTGCTCTTAGCCATTTCTTGGCTGTTTTTAGTTGTGTTTTGGGCCATTATACTGTTGGATGACCAATGTCCTTCAACTCAGACCAAACCAAGTTTTCTGACTTTCAAATTTCACTCCAGAATGCATTGATGGTCTTGATATTTCATTGTACCCTCCACAGATTTAAGACACCCTGTACCACATGCAGCATAGCAGTGACAAAACAAACAAGCCTCCTCCCTGTTTCACAGTAGGTACAATGTTTTTTTCTTTGTATGCTTCATTCTTGCATCTGTGAACATAGAGCTGATGTGACACGAAAAAGGTCCAGTTTTGTCTCATCTCTCCAAAGAACATTCTCCTAGAAGCTTTGTAGCTTGTCAACATGCATTTTGGCAAATTCCAGTCTCGCTTCCTTAAGTTGGCTTTCAACAGTAGTTTCCTCCTCAGTCATCTTCCATGAATTCCAATTTGGCCAAGACAGCAACGGATGGTGGGATCTGACACTGATGTACCTGGGCCTTGTAGTTCACCTCTATCACCTCTAATCTCTTTGGAAGTTGTTCTAGGCTCTTTGGTTACCATTTATATTATCTGTTTCTTCAATCTGTCATCAATTTTCTTCTTTCCTCGTCCAGGGAGGTCGGCTACAGTCCCTTAGACCTTAAGCTCCCGAATAATATGTGCAACTGTAGTAGAAGACATCAAAATGTTTGGAGATGCTGTTACCCTTCACCTTTATCATGTCTTTCTATAATTTCCTTTCTAATCTACTGAGACAACTCTCTCCTTGGCTTTCTTTAGTGAATGTTCAGTGTATTACACACTATGATAACAAACAGCACAGTGACTACTTTTCATCCTTAAAATAGGCAGACAGACTGATTACAAGTTTGTAGACACTTGTGATTCTAATTACAGGACACATCATAGTTTTACATCTGCCTAAGGTCAAATTATGATGGGGTACCATTATTTTGTTCAGGCCATTTTCATTAGTTTTTTTTTCTGTTGAACCACAATTCAAAAGCAATGTCTAACTTTCTCATTAGTTGATATTCAAGATATTCAAGCTATTTCAGAGACCATTGTGGGTTTTTCTCCCTTTATTAGAAGGGTAATAACAATTTTGTCCATGTAAGTATGAATTATCTTTTAATATGTCATCATAGATACATCTGGTGAGATCACATTGGTAATTGTGAGCAAAGAGTCAATCAAATCAATGGCAGTGCATCTAGAGTTTTGTGTCAGTGTCGAAAAAGGTTTGAAAAATGTGTCTCATAATAAACACTGGTAACAAAATCACTAACAAAGATCATTTGGTGTTGGTCCCGCTAGTCTCTAATCGGCTCTGCTTGGCTTAATTCATGAGGCTACCTGTACAGCCATTGACTATACAACAAGATCAGCAGGGGTCCAATGGCTGATATCCCTGCCAAATAAATATTAGTGGTGTTTCCTAGTTTTATATCCTAGTGATCTGCCACCAAGGTCTATGATGAGACAAACTCAAAGATCCTTTGTTGTAAAAAAATGAGTTGCTGCACATTACTAATGTGTCAAATAATTTTGATTGACTTTTCCCTTCAATTTAAGTATTAGTTCTATAAGTTCATTAGAATTCGTCCCAGAATCATATCAAAGATATCTGTTAAATATAGCATAATCTGTCCAATTAAGCTGTGGTTGATAGATTCTGTGATGCCAAAATACAAGTGCAATGTCCATGTTTAGAAAAATCATGACTTGATAGATAAATCTACGAAAAACTAAATATGCACAGTGGTTTAATAAAAAGAGACACCAGTAGTATGATTGGAAGCTATGATCATGTGGCATCTTCTAGGGTTAAGACCTTAATACCAGGGGTACTGTCAACGTAATGTGGTGTCCCCTATGATGGTGTAAACAGATTCTATGGCCCCGATGCATCAACTTTTTTTCCAAGCAATTTTTCTGCCTTGACTTTCTGTTTTGCTGGTGGACTTTGTTCCAAAGTCGTCAAAAAGGAACACTCTCTTTCATCAACTGATGCAAACTTTTTTGGCTTTTTGTACATTTTTACAGTAAAATGTCACAAGATCCATTAATTAGGTTTTACAGTGACGCACGTTCATATTTAACTGTGCGAAAAAAATAAGACAGATTTTGTACTGAAGTGCTACAGAGCAAAAATCTGTGACATTTCAGAAAGTTGCAAATAATGAATTAGTTGAAAGCATATGGATACTAAAAACCTCCCCTATATTGTCAAGTAATCCCTCGAAAACAACAAAGATTGAAAAATCTAGTGTAAAAATGACATAAAATATATAATGAAGTTGACACAAAAATAAAAATGCCTAAATAACAAACTTAAAAAAGGTGCAAAAATGATTAATCGGATTTTAAAGAGGTTGTCCAAGACTTCAATACTGATGACGTATCCTTAGTATAGGTCATCAATGTCTGATCGGTGGGGGTGTGACAGCTGGTATCTCCACAGATAGGTGTTCCCGGTGTCAGCGGTGGCTGAATTACGATAGTTAAGGAGGTGCACAGCACAGCTCCGTCACTGGTATCTGTAACGCTGGTATTGTCTGTACTTTGTTTTCCAGCGTTACTTTGCATGTTTTTTGCATTAACCCTTTTGCTCCTTTCCCCCTAACCAGCTGGGATACTGTTGTCTGTTACCTATATGGATGCTGCTCAGTTCCCGGCTCTGCTGCGTACCCGTACTTGCGTGAGTGGCTCCGCTGCTTTGCATGACCGCCCGCATGTGCGGTTCCTGACTTGCTGTGAAAGCCGTCCGTAGCTTGCAAAGTCCTCTGCAGTGGTGCATGACTTACTGCGTGGTTGGCAGCAGCCATTGTTGGGTTCCCTCTGTGTTGTGCTGTCTGGCTCTGCATAGGGGGCGCGGCCCACACCTGTCCTGCTTTTATGTGGATTGGGTGTTTACTAGAATTACTGCTCCAGCCTATCGCTGTGAAGCAGCTCATATATAAAGTTCCCCAGCCCTAGTGGGCGTTGCCAGAGCTTCGCATTGAATCCACACTGAATCCCTGAACCTAGCCGTATGTGGTTGTGTGTTCAGCTCCTGCTCTGAAGTTGATCAGCTCTGGAGAGCTGATTCCCTGTTCCTGCTGTGTCTTGTTCCCTGATCCTGGATCAAACCCGGTACCTGAATTTCTGAATTGTGTCTTGTGTTTCCGCCTATGCTGGGGGCTGATTACCCAGATCGCCGTTCCTGGAGGCTGTATATCCAGGCCTGTTCCTGCTGTGTCTAATTACCTGAACCCCTGATCTTAGATCGCATCCTGTACCTGACTTTCTGAACTGTGTCCTCTGTGTTATGTTCCTGAAATCCTGCTGTGTCCAGAACCCTGTACCAGTGACAGTGAATCCTTGCTATATAACCTGAGTTCATCTTGGAAGGAGGAGTCCGGTGTGTGCTGAGTTTCTGTTACTCTGTGCTCAGCCTCTGTGCAATCCCCGGCCAGCTCCCGTTGAGCCTGGCGGGGCTTGCACCAGACCGCTGGGGTTCCTTTTCAGGTCGCTGCCAGATGTCCGGATCCTATGCCTGATGACCATGGCCTGATGTCCGATGTCCGACGACCACTTCCAGATGTCCGGATCCTATCCTTCTTGCCTGATGTCCGGATCCTGCCGATCATTGCCAGATGTCCGGAGCCTGCTGATCGGTGCCAGATGTCCGGAGTCCGAGGCCTGTGTTCCAGTCCGTGTTCCTGTGATTCAATCCATGTTCCTGACTCCCTGAGACCCAGTCCGTGTTCCTGTCTGTGTTCCTGACTCTCTGAGATCCAATCCATGTTCCTGTTGTTCCTGTGCAGTCTAACTCTGTTTCAGCCATCAGCTCCTGATTCCAGTTACCTGTCTGTTACCTGTCGGCTTGCCTGTCTGCCATCCGTCTGCAGTTCCTTCCAGAGGTTCGGACGTCATCTGCAGAGATCCCCGGCTCTTGCCTGCTCACCTAGGAGCGATCATCTGCCATCCGACTGCAGCTCCATCCGGAAGTTCGGACATCATCTGCAGAGATCCCCGGCTCTTGCCTGCTCACCTGAGAGCGATCATCTGCCATCCGACTGCAGCCTACCTGGAGGCTCCACCATATCAGGTCGTATATACCTGCCTGTCCCAGAGACTGCCTGGTCACTTGCCGTGACAACCTGCCTGTCCAGAGACTGCCCTGGTCACTTTCCGTGACAACCTGCCTGTCCCAGAGACTGCCTGGTCACTTGCCGTGACAACCTGCCTGCCTGGTCACTTGCCGTGACAAACTGCCTGCCCTGGTCACTTGCCGTGACAACCTGCCTGCCTGGTCACTTGCCGTGACAACCTGCCTGCCTGGTCACTTGCCGTGACAACCTGCCTGCCCTGGTCACTTGCCGTGACAACCTGCCTGTCCCAGAGATTGCCCTGGTCACTAGCCGTGACAACCTGCCTGTCCCAGAGACTGCCTGGTCACTTGCTGTGACAACCTGCCTGTCCCAGAGACTGCCTTGGTCACTTGCCGTGACAACCTGCCTGTCCTGCCGGTTCCTCCTTGGTCTACCCTGCGATGACGTCTGTCCTGGGTCGGTGACTGATGTTCTCCTGCTGAGCCTGTGCTACGCCTGAGGCCTGAGAGAGAGGCCGTCCTAGTATGCCCGTGCCAGATGACCCTGGACTTCATCAACCCGTGATGACCCCGCCATCGTCTGACGTTCGTCCTGGGCCGGTGTCTGATGTTCTCCTGCTGAGCCTGTGCTACGCCCGAGGCCTGAGAGTGAGGCCATACTAGTATGCCCGTGCCAGATGATCCTGGACTTCATCAACCCGTGATGACCCCGCCATCGTCTGAAGTCTGTCTGAGGTCGGTGTCTGATGTTCTCCTGCTGAGCCTGTGCTACGCCTAAGGCCTGAGAGAGAGGCCGTCCAAGTATGCCCGTGCCAGATAACCCTGGACTGCATCTACCCGTGATGTCCTCCAGCACTCGTCTGTGATCCTGAGTCGTGTACCCTTCTCTGATGTGCGGAATCGGGAGCCCGGGCTTATGTTCTGTTTTACGTACTGTGTTTCTTTAAGTAAACTTTATGTTTCTTCTTACCTGAAGTTGTGCGGTGTTGTCTAGTCCTGCAGGTCGCCACCTTGCCCACATGCTCAGCTGCCACGGATCCCGGTCGCTGCCCTTCCCTAGTCCGGGCAGGCCCGGGTCTCCCTCTGTGGTCCAGTGGGTCCACATTCTCATCATCTGGGACCCATGCCTCACGTCGTCGTGGACTGGCGGCGTGGGAGCATTGGCTAGCTAGGCAAGCTATGCCATGTCCCGGCGCCCCACAGCCGTGGGAAGCGCTACAGTATCGTGGTCGCGGCCGGATAAGGCGCATCCACTCCCTATTGATTTGGATAGTGGGCGGATGTGCAGTACCCGGCCACGGCCAGTATACAGTCGACAGAGCTGTGCAGCCCCGTAACAAAGCAGTTCTGGCAGCCGCTGACAGCTGATCGGCAGGTACTGCAGCTAAAGGACATTCACTTGAAAGCCACTGCTATACCAGACTCTAGACATAAATGGAGCTGTTTCTGGGGGGAGAAAAAATTTTTTTCCTGGTCTTCGACAAAACCATTAGGAATATTATGTAATCAGAACGTTATAAAAATCAAAATATTTATTTTATGAGTTTTATGACAACAAAAAAATTAAAACAGAGTAAAAACAAAAGAAGGTAAACCAAAACAATTGTAAACATATTTCTCTAAAGTATCATCGCTTTACTATGCGCAATGCAACTTTCCTACACTGGTATCACACTTCAAGCACAATGTGCCAGGGCATCAATTTCTCCAATTAATTATATGAGAGATGAGTAATCAAGCCGTTCATTCTAATCAATGTGCCTCTACCCGAGTTACACAGCGATTGCAGTGCTGGAAACTTTACGTGCACTTTTCTTCCGCTTCATACTGCCATAATTACCCACTTGTATCTGGACACATCTAGTAGATTGTTTAATTCAAGGGAAAAAAACTAATAATTCTGAAAATTAATCTTCAATGCAAATAGGTGTTTTTTTATGTGTGTACCGCTATACCAAAATCTCTCAGACAGGTTCACATCTAAGCACTTTGAACAAAACCCATATAGAGAACCTACATACAAACTTGAGCAAGTTTCCATGCACATTGCATCACTGACTGAGTTAAAGACTGTTACTGTCCAGAGCTGAATTCACAATTCTGCAGTTTGCATCTGACAACAATTGCAAACACATATATAAGCTGCTACAGTAGAAAGATACAGATGCTGCATTACAAAGTCTGGTATAAGCACAAGACCCATGACATCACGCAAAAGCAAGCACTACACGGGCATACGAGAGATTTCACCACTGAAGCAGCAAGATTGTGAAAGCTGCCAAAATGCAAAATCAACATACAATTAATGTAACACTCTTATAGGAAAGCATAGTAGGTAAAAAAAAAAGCATTTAGTGCACGATACATACTATTATTATTTGTTTCTATGTATAATACTGCACATAAATCGTGTCCCATATATCCATTTAACACATGAGCCAAGTGCTTTTCTTGGGCATCCCATAAACATACACTACTGTACCAACACTGTGTGAAAATGCCTAATACTCTGATTTTTGTCACCAGATTTCACATTACAAAGCGCAAGCATTATTAAACAGATCTCTACGACCTGATTACGCTGGTGCGTCTACTTTGAAAATCCATTTCAGAATGGCTGAGTATTTATCCCTTGCAAAGTTTTACTGCCTAATAATATAATTAGCATTTTTTTTGAGTCCAGCTGTATTTTGCAAAAACTTTCAAAATTCAAAATACAGCCAATCAGATGTGAATTTATACCAGCCTCATTAGGTCTACAAGATCTAATTAATAAGGTATGCAATTTGTATTGTGAAATCTTGCGACAGCTCAACTTTAATAAGTTAAAAATATAGCAAAACCGAAAGAAATAAACTGGAGTATAAATCGGTATACATGCAGCGTGTAGGTGTATGTTCACACTGGCCATTAAACAGACAAAACTTAAGATAGAATCAAAACGAACATATACACTGATATAAATAATGTAAAAAGCAATAGTGCATATAAATAACATGTGTCATGCTCCGGTCGGGAGTGCCGCCGGCCAGTCCGTGCATTGCGCTACGATTTATACAAGTTATCTGACTCTGCCCTAATAAATATACGTAACTTAGTATCCGGTGACTAACTAGATACTAATAGTGATGAGTGAGCGTGCTCGAATAAGGTGTTATCTGAGCATGCTCGGTGGCTAATAGAGTGTCTTCGGCGTGCTCGAATACTATGTCCGAGTCCCGCGGCTGCATGTCTCGAACATAGTAATCCATGAATTTGTTGTGGCTGTCAAACAGCCATGAGACATGCAGCAGCAGGGATTGAACATAGTATTCGAGCACTCCGAAGACACTCGGTTAGCACCCGAGCATGCTCAGATAACACCTTATCCCAGCATGCTCACTCATCATTAGATACTAATATACTTAAGTGTGTTTAAAAAATACGCCTCGTTATAACAAAAAAATAAATGTAATTAAAATCCAGTTCACTCCTTATAATTGTGATTAAGAAAAAAATAAAGTGTAGGTTGTTGCAGCCATACTAAACATCTGACATTTTTCTTACGAGAGAGTCCTGAACGGATGAGGAGAAGACCTGACGCTGGTCGAGAGTGGATACCGACATTTGTACTATCTTGCTCCGAGCGGTCCGACATTACATTTATCGAGCCATAGTCTTACGTCCGCTGTGTAACATCATAAGCCGCTCAGGGTTTTTAAGTTATAAAGGAGTTATGTTGTAGTCCATATCCCCGACAGGGTCATTATATGCCCAAAAAGGGTTTTCACGGCTTAATTGGAATCTAGTCCATTTTTTTTTTTTTTTGAACACTCGACAGTTTTATCCTGTGATGCGTTCATGCTTCTTGTAAGTACAACCCTATTTATTCCCTCAAGCAAGGAACACAATGTGAATTGTCGTCTTTCAATGATCTAGAAGCTGAAACAGGGGTCACACATCAGTACCGGCTGCCTGGCAGGTCAGCCAATTAATTTATAGTTCTCTTGTAAAAAGTTCCTGAGATCCTTCTCTTGGCAGAACATTACAGAGTGATAATATCCCAATAAATGTCACCCTTGATCAGCTCAGCTTGCACCTGAACAAAACCAGCGAAAGGTCCAATCTTGTCTGTATATTGCCTTTTTATTCATGTGACAAATAAGACAATTCGGAAACTGATGGGGGAAATTCGCCTTTTTATGTAAAAACATTTATTAAAAAAAAAATTTAAAAAATTGCACAAAACACAACAGGTGCAATGCAATGATATCAGGAATAGCTAATATTGATTTCATTGTCTGCCTCAACCAATATTAGGATTAACCTGCTTTTTTTTAATACTTTTTCACTAGATGGGAAATTATGCTAGATGATATTGTGATGCATTTATGAGATATTTTCATTTTTGTCGTTAATTTTGAAAAGCGAGTACTCTATTCACTAAAAGGATGACAGTAAGGGCATACAACGCCTACAGGAGCTTTTATGACCTCCAACTCTAAATCCTTTGATATTAATATGGAGATGGTCGTGCTCTGTAGTATAGTTCATCACTGTAAGTGTAACAGCTATGGGCTAACATATCTAGGTACATGAGTCACATTTATTACACGACTTCATAGCACGTTCTGTTTGGTGTATATGTATATATAAATTTATATACACACACAGCGGCAAGTAAAATATTGGGCACCGCTGGTCAAAATAACTGATATTGTGAACTGTTAAGCAAGTTGAAGATGAAATGATCTCTAAAAGGCCTAAAGTTAAAGATGACACATTTCCTTTGTATTTTAAGAGAAAAAAAATTGTCTGTTTTTTTTATTCATTTTAGAAATTACAAAAAGAAAAATAGACCAATGTAAAAGTTTGGGCACCCATGGAAATTTGTGTGCTCAGATAATTTTGACCAAGGTTTCAGACTTTAATTAGCCTATTAGGATTATGGCTTGTTCACTATCATCTTTAGTAAAGGCCAGGTGATGCAAATTTTCCAGTTTATTAAAACTCTGCCTCCACTAACCTTGTGCCAAAAACAGCAGCCATGAGTTCTTCTAAACAGCTGCCTAGCATTCTGAAAATGAAAATTGTAGAGGCACACAAGGCAGGAGAAAGCTATAAGTAGACAGCAAAGCATTTTCAGGTTGCCCTTTCCTCAGTTAAAAATGTAATTAAGAAATGGCAGTTAACAGGAACAGTTGAGGTCAAGATAAGGTCTGGAAGACCAAGCTAAATTTCAGTGAGAGCTGCTTGTAGGATTTCTAGAGAGGCAAATCAGAACCCCCCGCTTGACTGCAAAAAGGCCTTTAGAAAGATTTAGCAGACTCTGGAGTGGTGGTAAGACTCTGGAGTGGTGGTACATTGTTTAACTATTCAGACACACTTGCACAAATATGGTCTTCATGTAAGATTGATCAAAAGAAAACCTCTCCTGTGTCCTCACCATAAAATTCAGCATCAGAAGTATGCAAAAGAACATCTAAACAAGCCTGATGCATTTTGGAAACAATCCTGTGGACCGACGAGGTTAAAATAGAACTTGTTGACCACAATGATCAAAGGTATGTGTGGAGAAAAAAGGACACAGAATTTCAGGAAAAGAATATCTTGGCAACCATTAAGCATGGGGGTGGATCAATCATGCCTTGGGGTTGCGTTGCAGCCAATGACGGGGGAACATTTAAAGAGTTGAGGAAAGAATGGATTCAATATAATTTCAACATATTATTGATGCAAACATGACACCATCTGTAAAAAAACTGAAGTTGAAAAGAGGATGGCTTCTACAAATACATAATAATCCTAAACACACATCAAAATCCATAATAGACGACCTCAAAAGGTGCAAGCTGAAGGTTTTACAGTGGTCCTTACAGTTCCCTGATCTGAACATTATCGAAAATCTGTGCCTCGACCTCAAAATAGCGGAGGATGCAAGAGTCCTAGGAATCTCACAGAACTGGAAGAATTTTCCAAGGAAGAATGGATGAAGATCACTCAAACAAGAATTGAACGACTCTTGTCTGGCTACAAAAAGCATTTACAAGCTGTGAAACTTTCAAAAGGTACTAACCATGCGGAGTGGCCAAACATTTGCATTGGCCATTTTTCCTTTTTGTAATTTTTAAAATGTACAAAGTTACACTATATTTTTTGCCTAAAATATAAAGGAAATGTGTCATCTTTAACTTCAGCCCTTTTAGAGATGATTTCATCTTCAACTTGCTTAACTTTACATGTCACTGTATATATATATATATATATACATATATATATATATAATTGTTGACATCTGTGGACGGTAAAGAAAAATTGATAAAAGGTTGCAACGCAGGATAGTACGGATGGTGGATAAGCACTTGAATGGAATTAAACATTATGGTAGGAGACCCAGAAACATAAAAAAGCTAAACTACAGTTTGCCAAAATGTACGCAAGTAAGCCAGAATCCTTTGTGAGACAGTGAAGGAATATGTGGTGAATGAGGTGTATATTTCACCTAAGTACCTTGCTGACTGGTATGAGCGAAATGTGTGGCTTTGTAAACCTGGTGGTAAAGAAAGGTCACTACACCTGCCATTCAGTCACACGCTTGCAGCTCAGACCTGAATCCACTCAGGTGTTGATTAGGAAGCCAGAAGTAGGTGCTTGTGAGCACAGTCAGAGAGCTCATTCAGTCTGGACAAGGGGTCCAGACACAGAAGGTGTCTCCAAGAGTGTGGAGCTGTCTTTAGCCCGGACACAGGGAGGTGTCCTGGCACAAGGAAGCAGTCTCTAAGAGTGTGAGCTATCTCAGTCTGGGTGCAGGAAGTACCCCGGACACAGGAGTAGTCGCAGTGAGAATCCGTGCGAATAGCGACTGAATAGGAGGTGACCTCTCTCAAGTCTGGACATTGGAGTTGCCTACAGACATAAAGAGGAGTGTCTGTGAAACTCCATACTGGTAACATATGTGATATGTGTTGTTTTGGGCACAGACTGGTAGAGTCTGGGTCCCGGATAGAGAGGGCCATCTATCTAAGTGTAATTTAGTGGCTAGACAAGCCCAGGTTTTCTGTTTATGATTTGTTTTTATCTGTGTGCTGTGGACTTTAATAAAACTGGTTGCGGCCAGTTTTCACCAAACTGCTGTCTGAATGAACTGTTTCCGTGCCATTCTGTCTACCCAGACAGCGATCCTAGAGCTAAACCCCCCGGAAAGGCTACACCTTATAGGAAAGAGTCTTGTGGACAGATGAGACCAACATAGAGCTTTTTGGTAGAGCACATCATTCTACTGTTTACCAGAAATGGAATGAGGCCTACAAAGAAAAGAACACATTACCTACAGTCAAATATGGTGGAGGTTCAAAGATGTTTTGGGGTTGTTTTCCTGCTTCTGGAACTGGGTGCCTTGACTGTGTCCAAGGCATCATGAAATCTGAAGATTACTAAAGGATTTTTGATCGCAATGTAGTGCCTAGCGTCAGAAAGCGGAGTTTGCGTTCTAAAGTGCCGCGGAATATGTTGGCGCTATAAAAATAAAATCATTATTATTATTAGGTCACGGGTCTTCCAGCAAACACACTTCACGAATAACCCAGAAATGGATTGGAATAAAGCGCTGCAGAATTCTGAAGTGGCCAGCAATTAGTCTAGAACTAAATCTTATTGAACGCCTGTGGAGAGATCTTAAAATTGCTGTTGGGAGAAGGCGCTTTCAAATATAAGACCTGGAGCAGTTTGCAAAAGAAGAGTGCTCCAAAATTTCACTTGAGAGGTGTAAGAAGCTTATTGATGGGTATGGAAGCTATTGATTGCAGTCATTTATTCCAAAGGGTGTGCAGCCAAATATTAAGTTGAGGGTGCCAACAATTTTGTCCTGCCCATTTTTGGGGTTTTGTGTAAAATTATGTCAAATTTGCCTTTTTTTTCTTTGTTTTTTTTTGTGTTGTTCCAACACACACATACAAAAGAAATTAAACATGTATAATTGCAATATTTTTCTGGGAGAAATACTTCACTGACTGGAACAATTTCAAGGGTGGCAACAATTTCGGCTACGACTGTTTATATGTATACATATATATATATAATATATACACATACATATATTTACACGCATCCCAAACTCCTCTTACTTAGCTAGCATTCTGGCTTACGACAGCGACCACTAGATGGCGCTTATGTCCTGCTGTGTTATTGGTTATAATGTATACATCGTATGCAGTAAGCTCTCATGCTCCTTCTACACTATGTTCCAAATTATTATGCAAATGATATTTTTCTCTGATTTTCCTAAGTGGTCGGTGCAGATGACAGTCAGTCTAAGGCTGGAGTCAGACGGCCGTAAAACTCGTGCAATAATCGCATCGCACTGCACGGACTGGCCTGACACCTCTCCTGACCTGAGCAAGACAGCATGATGGATTACTATGCAGAGGTCAAGCTAAAGTCAGGAGAGCCGACAGCCAGGACGAGTTTTACAATGCGATTCTCGCACGTGAAATACGGCATGTGTCTCTGCCCTAATAAAAGTCATCACCCGTTAGAGTATACATCGAATTTTATTGAAGAAACCTCCCAATGATAACAGTATAATCTCCAAAATGGAAAAAAAACTCAGAATGCACTGTTCCAAATTATTAGGCACAGTAGAATTTCTAAACATTTGACCTGTTTTAAAGAACTGAAAATGCTTATTTGTGGAATTGTCAGCATTAGGAGGTCACATTCACTGAACAAAAAAGCTACTTAACTCCAAAACATCCTAACAGGCCAAGTTACATGTTAACATAGGAACCCTTCTTTGATTTCACCTTCACAATTCTTTCATCCATTGAACTTGTGAGTTTTTGGAGAGTTTCTCTTGTATTTCTTTGCATGAAGCCAGAATAGCCTCCTAGAGCTGCTGTTTTGATGTGAACTGCCTCCCATCCTCATAGATCTTTTGGTTGATGATACTCCAAAGGTTCTCCATAGGGTTGAGGTCAGGGGAAGATACTGGCCCCACCATGAGTTTATCTCCTTTTATGCCCATAGCAGCCAATGACTCAGAGGTATTCTTTGCAGCATGAGATGGTGCATTGTCATGAATGAAGATGATTTTGCTCCTGAAGGCACGTTTTTGCTTTTTATACCATGGAAGAAAGTTGTCAGTCAGAACCTCTATATACTTTGCAGAGGTCATTTTCACACCTTCAGGAACCTTACAGGGCCCTACCAGCTGTTTCACTATGATTCCGGCCCAAAACATGACTCCTCCACCTCCTTGCTGACGTCGCAGCCTTGTTGGCACATGGTGGCCATCCACCAACCATCCACTACTCCATCCATCTGGACCATCCAGGGTTGCTCACAGTCATCAGTAAACAAGACTGTTTGAAAATTAGTCTTCATGTATGTCTGTGCCCACTGCAACCTTTCTGCTTGTGAGCACTGTTTAGGGGTGGCCGAATCGTAGGTTTATGCACCACAGCAAGCCTTTGAAGGATCCCACACCTTGTGGTTCGAGGGACTCCAGAGGCACCAGCAGCTTCAAATATGTTTGCTGGTTTGTAATGGCTTTTTAGCAGCTGCTCTCTTAATCCGATGAACTTGCCTGGCAAAAACCTTCCTCATTCTGCCTTTATCAGCACGAACACGTCTGTGCTCAGAATCAGCCACAAATCTCTTAACAGTACGATGATCAGCTTAAGTTTTCGGGAAATATGTAATGTTTTCATCCTTGACCAAGGCATTGCACTATTTGATGCTTTTCAGAAGCAGAGAGATCATTTTTCTTTCCCATTTTACTTGAAAACTCTGGCCTGCTTAATAGTGTGGAACATCCAGTTTTCCTTTTATTGGGCTCACATGCAAACTAATTATCACAGGTATCTGAGATTGATTTCAGTGATCCAAAGAACCCTGAGACACAATACCATCAATGGGTTTCATTTACAAAACAAAACAAAAAACGCTATGACACTTAAAACCAACTTGCATAATAATTTGGAACATAGTTTAGTGGTGGCTGCAGGATGTTATCTTTTAAAACAATGCCAAAGCAGATGCTCTGTATTAAAGGTATGCCACACTAAACAAGATCGCTAACGAGATCGCTAACGAGATCGCTAAAACGTCACTATTTAGCGATCTCGTTAGCGACCTCGTTGTGTGTGGCATGTAGCAATGATGGGGCCCCTGCTGTGATGTCGCTGATCGTTCACTAGCGTTCTGGACCGTTTTTTGATCGTTGGCGTCCCGCTGGTGACCTTAATCGCTGTGTTTGGCACCTTTTGCGAACGACGAGCGACCTCGTTTGTGACGCATATGACAGCGGCGCAGGCGGGACTAGGGTTTTTAGCGTCACGGAGTGGATCGCAATATCTGTAGGTTCTCTTTTGCGTCACAGAGAGGATCGCAGAAGTTGCAAAGCAGGGACGCAGAGAGCAGGAGCGATGCTGGAAATTCCTATGAATCAGAAGCGCTCAGTACATGCTAATGACATCCTAACGACCGCCAAAGTCGTTAAAGAGATCGCTGATCGCTGATGGTCGTTTATGAGATCTCCTGTTTGGCAGCTACTAGCGACCTAAAAGGATCACACCAACGATCTCGTTAGCTTGCGTCGTTATTGTGATCGCTAACGAGATCGCTAAGTGTGGCAGTACCTTTAGAAGCACCAAGCTCAAAACCCTTTAAAAAGTAGCAGCCATTATAAATGAAACATTTTTAGCCTAACTAGTATTTTATCCTTACACCTGTTGCTTAGGAAACAATTATTTACCTGCAAGTAACAGGTAAATGATCGCTACAAATCCCGAAATACATTTTAATATGTGTATTGAAATGTCTCAACAGTGGATAATGTCCATTTCTAAGAATGGATGTCTTTTTTTTTGTGGGGGGAGAGGAGGATATAGCATAACAATATCTGCATTGAAACTGTTTGTGCCTTGTCTCAATTTTGTAAGTTAAAACTGTTTAATAAAAATAATCTGATTTAAAAAAAAACAATATCTGCATTGTATGACTTCGGATGGATCTGTTATGATATTCAGATATCTTAGGTCATTAAAAAATATTTTTATGTTTAATAATAAAGCCATGCAGAATCTGTGGTGAGTTCATTCCATTCACACTGTGATAAAACCATGCATTCAGTAGCTGGTGTTAAATCATATAAGTACATAAGAAGCCGCCCGGAAGCATCTCATTAGTATATACGAGCTGCAGAGAGGATGGTTCACTATGGATATCCCACTGTACCGCAAAGCATCAGTCACTAGCAGTTTCCAAAAATCAGTCAGGTGGACATCAGGCACTATGAAAAAGATATTTTATAGAAACCTATAATTATATATATTTTTTTAATATTAGGAAAAATATCGCTATGCACAAAACCATGAAGATGTCCGTTATGCTTTTTTTTTTAATGTTTCCATGTGCTACCTGTTTCCAGCTGATCTAGACCTCTGATTCATTAACAATGGCAGAATATAATATTACTGTCATCCATCATTTTTTTAACTTTTTGCAAAATATCTATACAATGAACCAAAGACAAACAGGAACCAGGCTCATTTATGGGGTGTGCACCCGGGGGCGCTTGTTATTTAGGTCTGTGACCACAAAGTTGGGAAGGGTCTATTGTTTCATGGATATCGCGGTCATTAGAGAGGTCCTACAGCTGTTATTAGGGGATCTGTGACTGTTATAGGGGTTGCTGTGCACCTCTCCCTATTATTGGAGGGGGGTACAGTTGACGCTATTGTTTGGGATCCGATGACTTACACAGTTATAGGAACACAATGGCAGTCTTTGCTAGGGTGGAGGGATACCTTACAGAAAATTTTCACCACCCTTGTCCTATGTTTTGTTACTGGATAGCATCAACCCCTTTCCAAGCCACCATGAGACATATACACGACAAAGTTAAGCGGCACTGACAGAAGAGAGGAAAAGACTAAAAACATCAGTGATAACCATTGGCTCATGCATTTAATCCAGGGATTTGGGGTGGTGCGGCATGCTGGGGTGCTATTATATCACAGTTTCTGGAGGTTTATCCAAACCATTGTAGGTGGCACAATGAATATATATATATATAATATATCACCTACCGGAGTGTGGGATTGTTCTGTCAGCTTTTTCTCCCACAGTTTTAAACGCTGTTCTCGTTCTTTTAGCTCTTGCTCCTTAAAGCTCAAGTCTCGCTCCAGTTTCTTAAGCCTCTCCAGTGTTTCTTCAATTTCACATCTGCGCAATAAACAAGGTAACATGGATGTTATTTCCTACATTTATACAACCTGCATATCATAAGAACTTCCTACTTCCCATCACATTGGACATCATTGTGTTCGGATCCATAGCTTTTTAGAATCTATGTATAAAGACCAGCTAACACTTGCCAACAAGAAATGTAAAAAATTCTTAAGCCAAATCAGACCAAAGTAGGACATTTCTTTGTTATTTTTATGCGGACCCTCAGTCTGCACAAAAAAGCAGCCATAGACTAAAATGTGCCCAAAATGTGTGGTACAAAAGTGGACATGTGAATCAAGCTTTAGATATTCAAATAACATTTAGATAAAAAAAAGGATTGGGCATGCTCAATTTCAACATGCCCAATCCCCTGTTCTCAGAGTTTTCTGGCAGTGGCTTATTTTCCCTTTAGCTACGTAGGACTCATGCACTGAGCGTCATTATGAGGGGAATCACAAAAGGCATAGATTGCCTCTTGTCAAGCAACCGCTGGGTAAGATGTGATGCACATCTACTGCAGCATATGTGTGGAGCCCAACTCTTGTCCTGATGTCCTATTCTACAGTCAAAATACAGGTTGTAGGCTTTCCTTAACATGGTAGTCAAGTTTCGCCTCTGTGACTCAAAACTGACTTCTCTGCATATGTAGCAAAAACTATGGGATTTTTTCATTCAAGAACAAGGCATATCTGAAAAAAACATATAGAACATGTCAATATGCTAGCAAACTAAGCTGAGAAATCCTAAAACTGTATACCTTACACAGAGAGCATTTATAAAAGTAGGTTAAACAGTTGTAATTAGGATTACGTTATCGTTATCGGAGCGGAGTTGACGTTTTTTGATTGGTCACCCTAAGATTATAGAAGACCAAAGGCTCAATAGACTAAATAGATGATGTAATAGATGAGCTACTAACAATGCAATAATGATGAGGAAATAATAAAGATATAATTTTTATATAAGCCTGCATGAAAGGTGTCATAAGATATTACAACCTCCTTTGGATCTTCAACATGAGAGCCAATCGGCAAATTTAGGCATCATATTCGTTTTCTGCACCACAAAATTAGTTGGGTTCAACTGTTTTCGTTTCTGAACCAATTTGGCTGCAGGACAGTGATATCTACTTGGCATTTCACAAATCTGAGATCTTTGGAAAATGTTCCTGATCTAATTAATTGGTAGTATTAGTAGATATCTGAAGTAGAGACATCTCAACTCCTTGCACGAGGGCATGACTTTAAAATTCCGAAATGTGAATTTGTTATTTTATCTCCATATTGTTACAATGGATTTCAGAGTAGACATCTATTCTCAATCTCCGTGCTCACATTCAAACTAACGCAAGTGGGATGATCTTTTACATTGTAGGGCATCAAACACGAAACGATAGGACTCAAATAAACACCACTTTTCTCAGACGCTCGTGGAGATTGAATACTGTATATGGTCAAAACCCTAACAAAAAATGACTTTTTATTATACTTTTTATTTTTTGTATTAAAAGTGGGACAAGAGCGCACACAGACCACATGGTAACTTATTCATAGCTACAACAAAGAAAAAATGTCCTTCACAAAGGCCAATATTTTTTATCAGGCAATGTAGAAATATAGATTGGGTTACCGCTAGGAATTAAAATATACCCCACTGGCAATCGGTAGGCGGCCAGCTATGGGAATTGTTCCAGAAATAAGGATCTAAGCAACCTGATCAAATGCGAAGATGAATTTTTTTTATACAAAGATTTTCATATCTCAGGTTTCAATTCTACATACTGTTCTTTTGACCTTTTTATACGCTCAGAGCAAGCCTACTTTTTTTTGGCAAATGCCTCTCCGCTGTCAACATGACAAAACCAGATAGATGGCCACCTATCACTTAAGACAGATTCGCTACAGAAGCAGAGAACAGCAGAAAGGTTTGATCTTACCAAAGTAAAGGCTGAGACGGTGGTGAATCCTCATTAAATAATACTTACACAATGAAAGGTAAAAATATAAGAAAGATAAACCCAACCCCCTGTCCACATTTTTTTTACGGTGAAAAAATAACCAATTCACTTCCGATAGTACACGGAAAATATTTGTTATTTAATTACGGACGTTAAATTGTTTATTTATGATGAACCGACTAAAACGTGATTGAAGACCAATGCAGAGATGAGAAATGTAAACTGGAATAATATCATAAAAAAAAGTGATGAAAACATACAAGTAACAAAGGGTCCAGTCACATTATAAAATAAATATAACGTTTTATTTATTATTATTATTATTATTTAACCAGTTTCACTGGGTGCGTTTAACTATAAATTAAATCCAAAAATAGAAATTGTGATCATTTTTTTAGGGATCTTTTTAAAGGGAAGCTATAATCTGAAGATGACCTATTGTTTAAATCAGGTTTTTGTGTTGCAGGTATGTTTTCAACCTTTTTGCCAATTTTTTTTTATTTTCATATCACGATCGTTATTAAAAAAACAAAATTAGTAATCTTCCATTTTTCACAGCGACCACTGGAGCTTTTTTAGGCTCAAAATTTCTGCTCTTTCAGGAAGAGTTTTCAGCAAGGCTCCTTATCATCAGAGGCAGCATTACAATGCCATTATACATAGCTGATAAGTGAGGATTAACCGTCACAATAGGCGGCGTCACAGCTACCTCTCCCTGCACAATGACCTTGGCACATCCTCATTCAATTATTCAATACAAAAAATAGGATGGGTCAAGGGTCTGACCATTGTGGCTATGGACATGTGTTGTTTCCTGACACTACAGGAAGATAAGGTTTAAAAAGACCCTGTGACCTGAGTGAAAACTGCAAGATTTCTATTTTTTTTTTTTATAACGCTTGTGATATGAAAAAAATCCTCTTGTTTTAAAATACATTTTATAAAATAAACCTGATTTAAACAATAGGTCATTTTTGGATGATAGCGTTCCTTTAAGGTATGCATTTACCATAAAGAGCTTTTAGCCTAGCCCTCTTTCAGCCAACAACTTTTTGTCCTGGTCCTATAGCTGGTCCGTTATGCTGATATAATGAATAGGAACAGGTGAATAACTCGCTGGCATACTCCTCTGACAACAGCTAATCTCCAAGGAGAACAAAAGGGTAAGGCATTAAAATTCAACTTTCCAAATCCTTATTGCCTCTGAGAGTCGATTTAAAATTCAGGAGACCCTTGCCACACTTACAAAAAGAGATAGTTTTGTCACAATTTTCTATAATGTGTATAGAACTTTAATTTACATGAGTTGATGGGCCACAAAAATATATGTTGCTCCTGCATCACATTCACTCTCTGCACGTAAGGCTTTGTTCACATTTGCGCTGTTCAATTCATATCTTTAAAAAAAAGTCTGGACTGCTATCCTTGACTTAAAAAACCCGTTAAAAAAATTAATGGGATGCCCTATACTTACTATGGCCTTGTTAGGAGCAGATGCTTCGATGGTAGTGTGAACACAGCCTAAAGAATAATTTCTTTTAAAATAAAATATAGACTGTTCTATCTCTGACTGATATATTCTTTAGGGAGATAAAATGTCTAGATATATTTATTAGCTTTAATTGAGAATTATGATCTATAACATGCATATTTGTCTTGATTCAGTGAGATTGGTGTATAAAACGATGTTAGTTCCGTAAATGAATAGGTTTTAGTTTAGGCATAATTTTTTTTTAATGCATAAAATTATGTTTTAGATCTAATCTGTTTCAGGAAAAAAAAAATTGTCACAATGTTAGCCACTAGTAGATAGAAATAAAAAATTGAGATGCGTGATTGGCTCCATCAATCACAAGTTGTATCGAAACAACATTACTGGAGCGTCGGAGAACCAGAGAAGATTTGGCATGGGACCATCGGAAGATTTGTAATTTGAATTTGCTCTTTTTGTTTGATTAGATCATTGGAAACTGTTTGTAAAATATGTCTTGGGGGCTGGAAAAATGTTAAATTTTTTTAATGCCGCACAGGAAAGAAAAATGTACTAAATGCTAGGAGAAAGAAAAAAGTTGAAGTTTGTATTCCTCAACAGTAGATGGAGCAAGAAATTACTACTAGCGTCCAGAGTTCATGAGGCTGCTAAATCTTTACAGCAGTTTCAAAACGGGAATCTTGCTATTTATACTCTCACCACGTGACCGGGCTACAGACCTGGAGTCACTTTTTCCATTTGTACTCCTGCAGCTCCAGCCTCCGAAACTTCATTGTAATCGACTGTTGTTAGTTTGTTTGTATACTCCGGTTCCCAAGTATCATCCACATTGTCTGTGTTTTCTCAGTTTCTGATTGTTCTGCTCGCATTTTCATCACAAGCTTTGAATATTTCGCTTTCTCAGTAACAGTTTTCCTGGACATGTTCCATGGTTTCTTAATATAGCCTGCAGTGGGAAACTTGTGGTACCAATCCCCCTGATGATACCGTGCGGTTTGTAATGTTTCTTCCCAAATACTTAAAACAGCAGAATGCACCAGATTATGGGTGGAAGAAAAACTGTAAAACATATACTTGTATATATTTCTTTATTTTTATCTTTCTATTTATAGAAACTTCTACTGTATAATTTTTTTTGCAAACTTTAGCAATAGGTGTTTTGGAAATATAAATTATTCGTGCTGATCTCCTACCAAAATTGAGATCACCTCAATTTAAAGCCTACCTATCAACATATTTGACCGATATAAGACCACAACTTTTCAGGTCTGATATCATTCTAGAATGTTGTATATCTGCCCCCAACCCGACCTGAAAATCAAGAAAAAGACCTTTGATTATACTCACCTGCAGAGTGGTCCGGTCAAAGGGGAGTCGCTGGTCTTGGTCCGGCACCTCCCTTGCTGTCCTCCTTCTTGTTTCGTGTGGATGACGCATCCTTAGGTCATCCACACAGTCTCCCCGGCATCACGATCCTGCGCAGGGTCTCTGACTCTTCCCAGCACCTGCGCACTGCAGTACTTTATTCTGCCCTAGTCAGGGCAAAGAAGTACACTTACGCAGTGGCGCGATGCTAGGAGATGGCATCGCAAGAGGAAGGGAGGCACTGGACCAAGACCAGAGACACCCCTTAGACCGGACCTCCCAGAAGGTGAGTATAATAAAAGGTCTTTTTCATGTCTTGCAGGTCGGGTTGGGGGCAGATATACAGCATTATAGAATGCTGTATATCAGGCCTGAAACGTCGTGGCCGTATCTCAACTCGGTCAAACCTGGTAACAGATTCCCCTTAAGGTCAACCAGTACTTAGGATTTAGCTTCTTCAGGAAGGCATAACACATGATTTGTCCTATGGTACATGGTCCAGCTCCTTAGACTTTGAATGAAGCAGCAGCGAGCATGCATGTCTAGTACTACAAGTCCTCATGACTGGTGTGGGGTCTCAGCTGTGGAACTTCCACTGATCTAGAAGTTATAACGTTTCCTTGTTTTAACCACAATTTTCCTTTAAAAATATAGCAGCCATATTTCTCAGATGCGTTGGCTCAACCCTTTTAATATAAGAGTTGTTACACATATTAGCTGATCACTAAAGGTCTGGCACCAGAATCCAGAGGATACAGACGATTTTGTTTGGAGGAAATTGCAACGACTGGATCATTGTCCGTGTAGCAGCCAAAAAAAGTGTTATGACATGGCAGCTTTTTAAACGAATTCTTGCCCATGTGGACATATAGAGAGTAAGGATACTCTAGGTAAACTCTTGGTCACAAATCCAAAGGCTAAAAAGTTGAAAAACCGAAACCATAAAACCAAAATAAAATGAAGCCGGCATTGATTGCCACACCATTTCCCCTCACTAAAAAATGTGGAAGTCCTGTCCATGCTATGCTCATTTCAAATAAAAAATACAGCCGAAAAAGGGCAGCACCACTTACCTGCCCAGGTCTCTGAACAAATGCACTACAGGATGCAGCCAGCCCATATAGCAAAGATGTTGCAAAAATGTATACTGTACTAAGCAGTCACCCCCTCCATGAACTGGTAGGTTGTGAGTGACTGTCTATGTAGTATTTTGCACCTGTGCTGCCAACATCTTTGCTACATGGGCTGGCTGCATCCTGTAGTGCATTTGTTCAGAGACCTGGGAAGTAAGCGGTGCTGCCCTTTTTCAGCTGTAGTTTTGAATTTTTGGAGGATTTTTAGTCCTCTTCTGTGGCTTTGCTACTAAGTTCATTTCAAATAAAGCTGCTCAGTCTGAAGAATCTGTGCATGTCCTTAAAGGGAATATATGTTTTTATTAATGGATCTATGTTAAAACCAAATAGTTAACCCTTTCGGGAAAAAGGGAATTTTTCGCTATTGCACTTTCGATATTTCCTCACCTTCTTCCAAGAGCAATACATTTTTTATTTTTCTGACGAAATAGATGTGTGGAGGCTGTTTTGCTTTTTTTTTGCAGGATCAGTTATAGTTTTGAATCGCAACTCATCCTGAAAAATGGAATAAAAATCCAAGTGGAATGAAGTGGTGAAAAAAATGCAATTTCACCAATTTTTTTGGGGTTTTGTTATTATGGTGCTCATTGTGGGGTAAAAAAGACCTAGAAATATGACTGTCAAGGTCAGTATGAATATGGCAATAACAAACATGCATTGATATTTTTCTATTTAAATAGTGATAAAAAAAATTCACAATATTGTAAAAAAGAAAAAAAATGTTTTGCTTTATGTCACCATTTTCTGAGACAGTATAACATTTTTATGTTTCTGTCGATGGGTCCAAGTGAGGGCTTATTTTTGTGCAGTGCACTTATGTTTTTATCGATATCAATGTCGTGTACGTATGTATGATCTATAGATTGATTGTTATTACATTTTTTGAGGGAGGTGAAGTGACCAAAAAAATGGAATTCTGGTGTTCTGATTTTTTTTCCGTTACTGTTTTTTATTAATAGAATTAATTCATTTGATATTTTACTAAAACAGACTTTTACGAATGTGGCAATACCAAATATGATTTTTTTCCTTTATTTTTAACAGGGTAAAAGATGGTAATTTGATTTTTTATATTTTTTCACATTTTTATTACCATATATACATCTTTAGGGGACTCCAATCTGCAATTCACAGTATTTCTGTATATAGTGAATATCTCAGTCTTCTATGAAGCTTAGCAAGCACCTGCAAATGTCAATTTAAATTTCACTGTCAGAGATTGACAGCCGCAACTGTTAAGAGACTCATGCCGGCTATATTATATAATATAGCCGCTACCAGGAGCGTGTGGGGGAAGTTAAGCTCCTGAGTCCCCTACACACGTGCGGCCCCTCTCCCAGGATGTTAATTCAAGCCCTAATGCCAGAATGGTCTGAGTTTCCAAGTTTCTGTTTACATCATGTAGACATATCCTTTAAAGAAGTCATGTGAACCATGGAGTTAAATTTCTTTCACACCCAAAACTATTTATATGCGCATTTAGCGCTTTCCAAGATAAGTCCAGCAATACCTTTAAACGACCAGTTCCTTATTAATAATAATAATAATAATAATAATCTTTATTTTTATATAGCGCTAACATATTCCGCAACGCTTTACAGTTTGCACACATTATCATCACTGTCCCCGAAGGGGCTCACAATCTAGATTCCCTATCTGTATGTTTTTGTTCCTTCCTCCATTACTGAGAAATCAGCATTTAAATTGATATCTAAGTGAGTCTGAAGAACTATTAGTAGATCTGAAGCCTCTGTCACTCCAGCTCTATTCCCCGCCCAGCACCACCGCCTCCTGCTTGACTGATGACTCCTTTGCCTGATGTCACACAACATAAAAGCTGTGAAGTCAAGCAGAAGGAGGCGACGCTTGGTGGAGAATAGAGCTGGAGTGACAGAGGCTTCAAACCTACAATAGCTCTTCAGACTCATTTGAATATTAATTCAGACATAATGAAACAGAAGAATAGAATGGCTAAGTAAAGGTATTTATGGACTTGTCTTTGAAAGAGCTACATGCACATATAAAAGGTTTAAGGGTGAAATCCTGCTGTCAGATTCCTTCTAAGATATTGTGCTTGACACCAAAAATTCATTATTCTTACCTCCACTCAGCTTTATTATGCAAAAACGAATTGCATTGGTCTGGCAGCTTGCTGTCATTTGACATAGACTCCAAGTTTGAGATAATCTGTTTAAATGATGGTCTTTTCTAGGAAATATAAGCATTGGGGAAAAACAGGTATAAATAAATGTAGATATAAAATGTAAATTGAGCACTGTAACAATTTGATCAACCATGGAAATATTACATCGTTGCTCAAAAGTACATGTTGATCAAAGAAACAACAACAACAAATATTTACAGATGTATATTAGATATAGCGCAGTGAAAATGTTTCTCTCTTGCGTTTTTCAGTCTTTTTTCCTTTTTTGCTGGTAGGTACATTTTTTATGTGATTGATAAATGTGAAAGCTTGTGCTGGTGTAATGTTAGACATCTGAGCAAATCAGATGTCTCACCTCTTCTTCTCACCTTTACTGATAATACTGAGAAAGAAACTGCAGTAGCATCCCCTCCTCTCCCCACCTCCATCTTCTATTTTGTGTTTTACAATAAACAGATTCTAGTTCAGATTTAAAGAGAACCGGTCACCAGGATTTTATACTCCAAACTAATGGCAGGTATATAAAGCTGCTTTAATGTTGAGTAAATCCTTACCTTTCTTGTAGAAATCTATTTTGCTGTTTTAGATAAATCCATAATAGAAATTATATGCTACTGACTTGCAAGTGCAGTGGGTGGACCCAACATGTGCCTGTCTCCATATTTTTCATATTTTTTTTGCTGCTTACCTTCTGTCTCTGATTGACAGGTTACTGAAACATAAGTAACCTGTCAAGAGACGGTAGGCAGGCAGCAGGCGGGGAATATGGAGAGATGCAGAAGAGCTGTAAGTGCAGTGCCCACCCCCTGCACTTGCAACTCAATATGGGCAGCACGGTGGCTCAGTGGATAGCACTGCAGCGCTGGAGTCCTGGGTTCGAATCCCACCAAAGACAACATCTGCAAGGAGTTTGTATGTTCTCCCCGTGTTTGCGTGGGTTTCCTCCGTGCACTCCGGTTTCCTCCCACACTCCAAAAAAAAACAACATACTGATAGGGAATCTAGATTGTGAGCCCCATCGGGACAGCGACGATAATGTGTGCAAACTGTAAAGCGCTGCGGAATATGTTAGCGCTATATAAAAATAAAGATTATTATTATTATTATTATTAGGATACAATTTTAACTATGGATTTTTCTAAAACAGCAAAACAGATTTCTACAAGAAAGGTAAGGATGTAATCAGCATGAAGGCACCTTTGTATACAAGGCATTCATTTTTTTAGTATAAAATTCTGATGAAGGGAGGAAAAAGCCAGCAACTGCAAAATGAGTAAAACATCATTTTTTTTTTAAAAGATGAAAAAAGAATTAATATAGCATGGTGGTGCCATGTCCACACGTTTGGAGCTTCTACTGCTCTTAGTCTTGACAAAAACATTTACACAGAGCCTGAACAACAGGAAAATTCCACTTTGCCTTAATAAGATATATTACAAAGTTTCATGAGTTTACATTTACTATTAATTTATAGTAAAAAAAAAATGTATCACTATAAAGCATGTAGAACGGGCTCACAAACATTTCATACAAAGATATTCTACATACTGTGAAAATAACCATATTACAATTAAGAGAGATCATAACCTGCAATTTCAAGGGTTTTACAGTAACAACACAATAAGCTATGCAGAACAAAACAAAAAAACAATCACAGAAGTACTATACTTAACCCATCGAACTGTAGTAGTCCTGCTATATCAATATGTAGCATGTGTTAAATAATATTTAAAAAAACTGTTTTATAATTACCTGTGATTATGATGTTACAAATGTAACAGTGTCTGCTCTTAGACACATTTTCTCAATACTATAGTTAAAATATACAGAACAATTTTTAACATAAAGGGTAAAAAAAAAGCTGGAAAATGCAGTAATGACTTCTAAAGAGAGTCAAAGAAAACCTTTTAGAGAAAATTAAGATATTGGATTTACCCATTAATATGCACATATGGCAGCACATGTTAAAGCTATGGAAAAGTGGGACGAGCAGTACCTGCCAGACATTTTGCACAGCTTATCATTGTGGATAATAAGATAAAAAGTTAAAAGGTTTTTCTCAAGTTGCCTCTTGAGCAGTTCAGAACTCTGCAGTCTCCTTACTTCCTGGTTTCTGGCAGGGTGGGTCCTCCTCTTTGAATGACAGGTCTGGTGAGCAGCAGAGCTGTAGTATTAGGCTGGAGTCACACATAACGTATAAAAATCGGTCCGTTTTTTATGGCCGAGAATCGCATCAATATCTCATGAGCAATAGCAAGGTGACATTAACCCCGTATTACCCCATATGCCACAGGGCAATGGGAAGAGAGAGTAAGTACAGGAATAGGCGCATCTTACAGATGCGCCTTTTCTGGGGTGGCTGGGGGACAGATTTTTTTTTAGCCAGGGAGGGGCTCAAAAACAATGGTCCCTCCTTAGGCTGTTAATTTCTGCCCTCAGTCACTGGCTTGCCCTCACTGGCAGAGAAAATTGCACGGGAGCCCATACAAGTTTTTTCCATGAATTAATCCTTTAATTTAACACCTACAGCTCCAAAATTTTACACACACACTACTAAGATTATTAGTGAGGGACATATAAAAAAATAACGGATATGCAATGATTTACTGTATGTAAACTATGTCTCATATCCTGTCGGGTTCTGTAATGATTTTACAGATGCCGACAATTGAATTTTCACCTATTCTGCTATCTATATCTCTATGAAATATATATATATATATATATATATATATATATATATATATATACAGTACAGACCAAAAGTTTGGACAAACCTTCTCATTTAAAGATTTTTCTGTATTTTCAGGACTATGAAAATTGTACATTCACACTGAAGGCATCAAAACTATGAATTAACACATGTGGAATTATATACTTAACAAAAAACTATGTAACAGCTGAAAATATGTCTTATATTCTAGGTTCTTCAAAGTAGCCACCTTTTGCTTTGATGACTGCTTTGCACACTCTTGGCATTCTCTTGATGAGCTTCAATAGGTAGTCACCGGAAATGGTCTTCCACCAATCTTGAAGGAGTTCCCAGAGAAGCTTAGCACTTGTTGGCCTTTTTGCCTTCACTCTGCGGTCCAGCTCACCCCAAACCATCTCGATTGTGTTCAGGTCTGGTGACTGTGGAGGCCAGGTCATCTGGCGCAACACCCTATCACTCTCCTTCTTGGTCAAATAGCCCTTACACAGCCTGGAGATGTGTTTGGGGTCATTGTCCTGTTGAAAAATAAATGATGGTCCAACTAAACGCAAACCGGATGGAATAGCATGCCGCTGCAAAATGCTGTGGTAGCTATGCTGGTTCAGTATGCCTTCAATTTTGAATAAATCCCCAACAGTGTCACCAGTAAAGCACCCCCACACCATCACACCACCTCCTCCATGCTTCATGGTGGGAACCAGGCATGTAGAGTCCATCCGTTCACCTTTTCTGCGTCGCACAAAGACACGGTGGTTGGAACCAAAGATCTCAAATTTGGACTCATCAGACCAAAGCACAGATTTCCACTGGTCTAATGTCCATTCCTTGTGTTCTTTAGCCCAAACAAGTCTCTTCTGCTTGTTGCCTGTCCTTAGCAGTGGTTTCCTAGCAGCTATTTTACCATGAAGGTCTGCTGCTCAAAGTCTCCTCTTAACAGTTGTTGTAGAGATGTGACTGCTGCTAGAACTCTGTGTGGCATTGACCTGGTCTCTAATCTGAGCTGCTGTAAACCTGCGATTTCTGAGGCTGGTGACTCGGATAAACTTATCCTCAGAAGTAGAGGTGATTCATGGTCTTCCTTTCCTGGGGTGGACCTCATGTGAGCTAGATTCTTTGTAGCGCTTGATGGTTTTTGCAACTGCACTTGGGGACACTTTCAAAGTTTTCCCAATTTTTCGGACTGACTGACCTTCATTTCTTAAAGTAATGATGGCCACTCGTTTTTCTCTACTTAGCTGCTTTTTTCTTGCCATAATACATATTCTAACAGTCTATTCAGTAGGCCTATCAGCTGTGTATCCACCAGACTTCTGCACAACACAACTGATGGTCCCCACCCCATTTATAAGGCCAGAAATCCCGCTTATTAAACCTGACAGGGCACACCTGTGAAGTGAAACCCATTTCCAATGACTACCTCTTGAAGCTCATCAAGAGAATGCCAAGAGTGTGCAAAGCAGTCATCAAAGCAAAAGTTGGCTACTTTGAAGAACCTACAGTAGAATATAAGACATATTTTCAGTTGTTTCACACTTTTTTGTTAAGTATATAATTCCACATGTGTTAATTCATAGTTTTGATGCCTTCAGTGTGAATTTACATTTTTCATAGTCATGAAAATACAGAAAAATCTTTAAATGAGAAGGTGTGTTCAAACTTTTGGTCTGTACTGTATATAAACATCTATACTATGTGTATACATGTATTCTATCTATTCTATTTTAACCTGTCAGTGTGATTTTACAGTATAGCGCACTGAATTGCCAGCTTTTCTAAAGGACACCGGTACATGTTTCTCACAAGTCACACTCATGGTCCGTGTGGTGTGCGAGTTTTTCTCGCACCCATAGACTTGCATTGGCATATTACGGGCGTAATACGCTACAAATCGCAGCATGCTGTGATTTCCTCAGCACATATAATACAGCAGAGAAAAAAATCGGATGATGGGAGCTGCCCCATAGATTAATATTGGTCCGAGTGCAATGTGATTTTTTTCTCGCATAGCACTCGTCCGTATTTCTCGCTAGTGTGACTCCGGCCTTAGTCGAACTATAAAACCCAGTACAAGCTTTTCTACAACACATTAAGCTATTAGCGGTTTGTTCTGTTATCACTGTATTTGCATATAGAGGTAACAGTGAATTTGAACAAGCAAATAGCTCAGGACAGTGAAAACCATGATACTGGGCGCCAGGGACTGTGATTGTACAGGACTGAAATGACCAACTCCTCGGGAGCCGAGAGGGGGAGGAAGGAGGATGGTGAGCAGCAAACTGTGGTATAGAAATCAATGGGCTAAACAGAGCTGACAGATCTGTAGGAGATAACTAATGTAATGACAGCACACCCTTGGCCAGGCTCTGTTGGTTGAGCTTCATGGAAACCAACTGTACACCATGAAAGATAAAAGCTATCACTGATGGAGAATTACAGAAAATAGAAAAAGCAAGTCAATTGCAAACTTGCTCATTTTCATGCTAACTAATTAAAGCAAATTGAATAACTTGAGAATCTGATCTGCCAGCATCGTGTGCAGTAGATTATTGGTCTTCTCACTTTAAAAAATACAGGTGACAGCTGGCTCAGACTGGCCCGTAAGGGAACAGGTGAATCTCCCGATGGGCCCTTGTATGAGGTCGGGTCATCACTCGATATATATCCAGTAGTTGACACAGTTTACTTGATTTACTATATACCAATAAATGCATCATGTAATCACTCACTTAACACATTATGTAATATACAATTATATAAAAGAAAGATAAATATGTGAAGGAGAATAATGGAATATTTGCATGTGGATAAACAGTGGACCCCCAGAGTCAGTGTTACTGGTGGGCCCTTGGCACCGCAGTGCACTGGGTGACAGTACAATACAGCTCATATCTCACAATTTGGTAAAGAACTTTGTTTCTAGTCACATTCTCCACTTTTCTAGTGTTTTTTCACATAAGTCAAAACTATACTCTGCTGCTGTGTCATACATGGAGAAGAGACCACAGCTGCCATACAACCAATCATAAACTAAGGCAAAAATGTTATGATATTGGAAGAATACATACGGTAAATACAGGATCAACATCTTTACAGACAAACATAAAAAATAGATAAGTTAAAATTTCAGTTTAATGCAGAATTATGATTGACAAATTAGTGTAAAAAACAAATACCTTTGCCTCGGCGTCCCAGCACAGGCGCATCAATTCTGCAAAACTTCTCGGACAGGAGCTGGGAATAGTCAACCTCTGAAAACAAGAGAAACAGAAATATTTTTGTATCACGATCTAGTGAAAATAAAACATTCTGGAATTCACTAGGGGGAACTGTTCAAACTTTTAAAGGAGTGCACTAAGGCAAGGGCCAGGTTTAGCACCCTCTAAAAGGTTTCATGTTTTCCTGGAGACATTTCCAATTAGTAATCCATGGAGTATTATGATGATAACTCCGCGAAGGCCTACTCATGAAGTGATGCAAAAGGTTTATTCTGGTAATGAACATGGAAGTGTGGTGAGCTCAGAAGTAAACTATGGCCTTATTATATTTTGGACTTTTTTGCCAATTACATTTACAAATAAATTAATCTAAATTAACCATTTTTTTAACAAAAAAAATCTAGATTAAAATTGTCTGTTTTTTTTTCCTATTTTGGATATTCAAGCTTGGCACACTTGCCCCTGAAGGTCTGAATTTAACTATTGATAAAGTGACCAGATAATTTTATTTGCCTCTTTCATCATCAGTGCATTTTATTCATGTGTTATTGTTTACATGCTTTTATCACTAACATGGGTTCTTTTTTTTTTTTTTATGGTCTGTTTCCTGGTCTACTAAACTGTTAATAATTTTATATATATATTTATATGTATTTTATTGCTCTCTTTTTTGCATATTTTATACATTTTAAACATGGTTAACTCATGCTGTTTTTATGGGTTGTTTTTATCTCCTTTTTGATTATAATATATGATGTCACCTTGTTGTAACATGTGACTATCATTATACCATGTGATTGTTTTGACTGTTGTGAATGGCTGCTTCCCATTTAAATACCCCATCCCTTATGTCATTAATAAACATCCACCTGATGAAGACGGATCCTCTGTCGAAACGCGTTGTGGTTTAACCCCATCTCTCGTCTGAGTCTCTTTCCTGTGCTCCTAAGACCGTTTTCCATTTTTCTCATTGCTCCCATCCTCCATTGGAGGTTTTCGGCTGGAGCTGCGGTGGAGAACCGGCAGCCCGTCCTCCCCGGGGTTGCTTCCTAAGCGCTCCTTCATGACCACCTATCACTGACTCCTGTTTTTTTTCCTAGACAGTTTTAAGGGTGAATTGGCAAATATCTCTGATACTGTTTCTTTTATTAATGGCTATAGTTTTTTTCCCTACATAATGGAAGTTTAATGTGATACAATTATAAGGCAAATTAATGAACAACTGCACATTGTGAAAAAGAAGCTTTCGCCTTTTGGATGTTTTATTATCCTTCATGTAGTCTTTGTTTTACATGGTTTTACCAAGTACACTATATTTTCATCCTTTAGCGTTTTATGTTGTAGAGATATCTCATTATTTATTTTCCAGGAGAATATTATAAAAAAAAAAGGTGATCTAGTCTAATTGCTACTTGGAGTCAGCTTGGAAATGATTCCTTTTAGGGTAGATTGTCTCTCCCTTTATGGGATTTCTGCCATCCTCTGAAACAATATGGGGAAATAAAGAGTAAATTTTACACTTTTTGCTTGTTTACTTTTATTCTGGTTGAACTTGATGGGTATATTGTATATTCTCAGTTATATTATGTAGCTTGTATTCACTTCCATATTATTGTTTATATTACATTTATACATTTCATAAAATTTACATTTAAGATATGAAAACATTATTATTCTGATACTGGATCTAATTACTCTATTGAGGGGATAATAAAAAAAAAATCCCGCAGCTAGCTCACCAACAAAGGCTCAAGAAGTGCAGGGGACAAGGACTCCGTTCTGACCAAATGTAGGCAATCCAAAAGGACAAAATGGTTTAAAACTGGATAAAATATAAAACTTTATTGAGAAAAAAAAGCTGAAAAATAGATTCCATGTTGCTCCCAGAAAAAAACAGTTACGCGTTTTGAACTTACTCCGACGTTCTTAGTCTGAGCTGAGATAAAGAACGTCGGAGTGTGCTCGAAACGCGTAGATGTTTTTTTCCGAGAGCAACATAGAATCTACTTTTTTATTTCTGTCCCAATAAAGTTGTAGATTTTATCCGGAGTTTAAAACATTTTTTCCTTTTAAAATTATCCCATCCTCTAACCCCAAATCATAAACTTTTTATGACGACAGCAGTTTTAGTATATGCTTTACCAAATGTATCACTTTATTTGGCATAGTTTAAAATAAAATGAAGGCTATGTATGAAAAAGGTCCAATATAAAATGTATAAAATTATGTCAAATAGACATTAGAATTGGCTGTGGATTTTGTCTCTATGACTTTGAGCCAATATTACATTTTAGGAGACAAGTGTTCATATATATATATATAATAAGGACTATAAAGCTATTGCAGAAACAATTATATCCAATATCATACATTTTTACTTTTCTGATCAGCCACTTAATGTGTTTCTGAGAACAATACTACTTGCTTCCTGTTACAGACGGAAAAGATATATATATATATATATATATACATATATATATTATGAAAGAGATTACTCAAAGGCCTGGGTTGTTACAATACAAAAGTGGCAATAGCATGCTTCAAAGTCATGAAAAAAAAAAAATCATCACTAATAATTGTAAATATTAAAATCTTACAGAAAAAAAAATGACAAATGTCTAATATTTTATACCATGCATTGAAGTATTATATAGATGTACAAAGTAAATTCCATTGCATGTGGAGCATTAGAATTAGCAAAGTGTTCGCGCTGTGACTGAGCGACCTTCACACACAGGGAAGGTCATTGATGACGACTAGTGCAAAGGTAGGAGAAAGAAAAAAGTAGCTGATGGCAACCAATAATCTTGGCTCAGAATTCTTTTCAAAATCTGATTGGTTTTCATCTCCAGTTTTGTAGCCAGAAATGGACTAGGCTCAAGATGGCAACTCAAACTCCACATTAAATGATGTTATATTTTATTGTAATAAAAATATGTTGCGACATTCATTGGGCTGCGCATAAATCTCAGAGCGAAGACGTTTAAGAAAGTTTTAAACAGCAGAGATATTTCCCGTCTGATTTCTCTGGTATAGGAAGTGTTTACAGCACTAAAGACTTCATTCAATGCAAAAAAAGCTTTGAGGAGGAACCTTGCCGTTCAGCCGCAGCCTTGCCGATACATGTTATGAACATACCTTTAATGTGGAGTTGAACATCCTGCGGGAGGCTAAACTGTAATTTTCTTTATTTTTTTTTTTCTTCTTTTATTTTTGAAACTCTCATCTAAAGTGACAGCTTCTTGTAGTAAAACGTCTCCTGCTGGGAGAGTTAAGTTGAAGTAGCTGAAGGTCTCTCACTGAAATATCAACTCCTGGCCAGTAAAAAGATGCCCAAAATCGCGGGAGACGGAGTTAAACTGGTCCCCTACCTTGGACGCAATGGCTCCTTTCATCACGAAGAGCAAACCCCCAGGTTACCCTATTGAGACTGAGAAACTAGTACAGTAGTTCTACAATATTTGATCTACAGCATCACGATGTGAAGCCGCAACAATTAGATGTAAAGGGTCCATTCATGAGGAATAACATCACTTTGACCCTTTGTGTTAGCTCCTACTGGTAATCTTTCCATAAGCGTTGAACTTACTTTCAATTTGAAGAAGATGAAAAAGTCTTTTGCAAAACCCCCAATACTGTTTTCATATCTATCAACTGGATCTGAGCAAAAAAAAGTAGCCTTACCTCATTTTTTTCTACCACGAGCCAAGCCACTTGCAGTCCTTCCAAGCCTTTAAAAGGAACCTCTCTTGTTAACATTTCCCATAAAACCTTAAAAAAATAAAAATAAACACAATTCACCACATTTACAACTTAAACTGTGTAGTTTACATAAATATCGGTATAACATTCACAGGCTAGCAGATTCAAGAAATATTCAATAAAATTCAAGATCATAAATTACCGAACGGCAGATTTAGTGTCAATTTATAATAGAATAAACAGCAAAATTTGTACTGACAAAATATTATTTAATTACAGGAAAACAAAAAAATAAATAATAATAATTTTATCTGCTTAGACGAATAAAACAACAACTTCAAAAATTCAATCAATATTAAAATAACAATCTAAAATTTATTTACAAACCAACTATTTAAAACAAAACTTCCAATTTGATTTTTAATGAGCGCACTCAAGAAAAGGTGATGCGTTACAGTAAAATTCTAAAAAAAAACATTTTCTAAAAGGGTTTTTATTAAGAACAGATATTAAAATACATTTATTTCCTCACTTATGTACTGTAAGCTAAAATTTACAACAAAAAAAATATAAAGCTTATATTATCAAGGTTTTTAGATTTTATAGTCCCATAAATATTTAAGAAACTCAACAGTCTTTTACTTCAATAATACATTTTTTGTGCAGCTAGGATGAAAAATATAGTTGTAACAGAGCACTATAGTTGAAAAAGTAAATAGTAGCGGCGCTCGGGTCCCATCACTAGTGCCAAAGGGGTAAAAAAGTCCTCATGGCCATATAATAAGACACCGGTATTATGAACGGCACATGGTAGATCGGGGCCTTGTCACAAATTTTGTATTTGAACCAATAAGCTTCAGGTTATGACAGTACTGTAATGCAGGTTTGAAAAACTATCTTTAAGGAACCACATGCACTCGGAAAAGCCTGAATCAGAAAGCATCAATCTAAGATATTTCAATACATAACCAGTATGCCATTCCTAAGGTACTTAAGAGCCTAAAAAAAAGATTCCATAGACAAAGCCAAAATAATTCTTTAGTGCATCATTGGTTGACATGTCAAGCCATGAACTGGAAGATAGTGTCTACGATGGTCAATGCATGCAAATCCCACTTAGATTTCTTACTATAAATGGTTTGTGGAAGTGTGAGGTTTTGGGTTTGAGGAAATGTTGGGTTTTTCTGAAGATGAAAAGATAGGTATTGTAGGAGCTTTACTATAAATTTTATTTCCTTTAAAACTAAGTAATGTGCTCAAAAATATGCACTGCCATGATATTAGAAAAAAATATTATTTAGCACTTTCAAAAACATGAAAATTGTGAGTTATTCACTAACATTCTAATCAAGAAAACACAGAGTAGGCAAATTTTGTGCATACAAATACGTCTGCATGACAGGGACATGGACATTCATAATCACTTCTGGACAACCTATAAATGTAAAGTCTCCAAGCCTGATCACTAGAGTGCATATACTAAGAAAACATCTTTAGTTAGGATTGAGTAGAAGATTCCATACCCATTTCTTAGAGTTTATCTGCCGATCCATGTTTTGTACCCCAACATGCATTTTGTATGACAGTTCCTCGGGGTGTGTATCTACTATGGATTTGATTTTCTGAAGTGTGCTAGGGTTATGTTGGAGCTGCTATTAGTGATTTGGAATATTACTCTGATGTGACAGTGACTGAAAAATATGATGTTCCCAAACTGTGTGGTCACCTGTTCCTTTCCCAGTATACAATTTTAGAGGGACCTGTTAGCTTGGAAATACTGTTCAATCTATGGTTATTGTGATATAGAGCAGAAGAATCTCAGCAGAGTGATATATGGTAGAGTAGAGTTGAGCCAAAGGCTTTTCAGAATGTCCATTGGTCATGTCTGTAGTCCAAGGCCACCAGAACAAAACACTCCTCCTACCTAACAACATCCCCAGCTCTTCTTCGGATTAGGAGGCCCAGCACATTGTCATCTTTGTGGGCAATGCATACATAACATTGCACTCAGCCAACTAATTAGAAGAGCAAAGTTGCCAGCAGGTAGGAGGAGATTCGTAGGACTCTGGTCTGGTGGTCACGAACTAGAAAAATGACGGTTGGACCATCTTGGAGAAACTTTTTGCTCAACTGTAATATGTAGGTTTTTGAGAAAACTTTCAGAATAGTCTTTACTTTATTGATCGAAATCCTTGCTCAGACGGAGTTTGGGAATATATTGGGAGGTCCTATTCAATGATTAACAACCTACTGATTTACAAAGATTAGGACCACATTTTTGACTGCTAAGCCCAAGATATGCAGGAATTTCAATTAATAAAATACAAGTTATGCTATAGATCCTTCTGTCCTCCTACGCCTCCTCCATAACGTTTTGCTGCCAAAATCAGACAATTAGTGAAATCGAATAGGTTTCCTTTTTGGGTTGAACAAAACCATTAATGCCACTTACCACACCATAAGAGTAAGTATCACATGTCTCAGATACTGGAAGACTCTGGATTACTTCTGGTGCCATCCAAGGAAACGTCCCTACAAGGGACATATGAGTTGTGTGGGAATGGAACCTTGAGGCACCAAAGTCACAAATCTAAGTAACAAAAAAAGAGTAATTTAGGGGACAATCTTTAACATTGCCACACACCTCCATTAATGAATTGTGCTTGATATCTTACCTTTAGTACTCCATCCATGGTTATCACAACTAGAAAAAAAAGCAAAAAAAATGTAGCAGAAATACAATGAGGTACAATAGTATTCTTATTATAGTAGTTAGCTACATTATTACTCCATTGGAAATATATAATAACAATATCACATTATTATATGATCTACAGTACAGACCAAAAGTTTGGACACACCTTCTTATTCAACGATTTTTCTGTATTTTCATGACTGTGAAAATTGTAGAATCACACTGAAGGCATCAAAACTATGAATTAACACATGTGGAAGTATACTTTACACTTTACAAAAAAGTGTGAAACAACTGAAAATATGTCTTATATTCTAGGTTCTTCAAAGTAGCCACCTTTTGCTTTGATTACTGCTTTGCACGCAGAAAAGGTGAACGGATGGACTCTACATGCCTGGTTCCCACCGTGAAGCATGGAGGAGGTGGTGTAATGGTGTGGGGGTGCTTTGCTGGTGACACTGTTGGGGATTTATTCAAAATTGAAGGCATACTGAACCAGCATGGCTACCACAGCATCTTGCAGCAGCATGCTATTCCATCCGGTTTGCGTTTAGTTGGACCATCATTTATTTTTCAACAGGACAATGACCCCAAACACACCTCCAGGCTGTGTAAGGGCTATTTGACCAAGAAGGAGAGTGATGGGGTGCTACGCCAGATGACCTGGCCTCCACAGTCACCAGACCTGAACCCAATTGAGATGGTTTGGGGTGAGCTGGACCGCTCACCACTTCAATTTTGAATAATCCCCAACAGTGTCACCAGCAAAGCACTTCCACACCATCACACCACCTCCTCCATGCTTCACGGTGGGAACCAGGCATGTAGAGTCCATCCGTTCACCTTTTCTGCGTGCAAAGCAGTAATCAAAGCAAAAGGTGGCTACTTTGAAGAACCTAGAATATAAGACATATTTTCAGTTGTTTCACACTTTTTTGTAAAGTGTAATGTATAATTCCACATGTGTTAATTCATAGTTTTGATGCCTTCAGTGTGATTCTACAATTTTCATAGTCATGAAAATACAGAAGAATCTTTGAATGAGAAGGTGTGTCCAAACTTTTGGTCTGTACTGTATATGTAATGCTGCTAGTATTCTAACAGGGTTGTTCCTTAACCAAAGAGAAACTACTTGAAGGGTACGTCCACACGGGACATAAATTTATCCAAAAAATAATCTGCGTCAAACTGCATCAGAGTTACAAGCCGAGTGGTAGTAAATTTTGCTGCGCATTTGCTGTGGAATTTACCATATGGATTGCAAAAGGTAAAACCTGCAGTGAGTTGATATAAAATGCTGTGAACATTAGCGGCTTTGTATTTTATAAGGATCGCATATCTCATTGTAGGAATAGACTAACAAACTATTATTAGTTGTTTTAGTACTGTAGACAAGACGAAAAGTTTGGAAGCCACTGTGTTATGAGGTTCTAAATCTGGTAAGGCTAGATTAGCAGACCACTTCGAGTACTTTAACTTTCTGTTATCCCCTGTATTAAAGTTTAATCCGCAAGTTTCAATCTTAGGAGCCCAGCATCATGAAGGGAGGAATGTTTATTTAGACACACTCTGTACATGGAATACTAACATAAGGAGCTATCAACATCAAAGTCATGGATTCATGACTTAGACTATTGGGCCAGTTATGCACTGGATGGATAAGTGGTGGGGGCTTTACTGCTGGGACAGCTATGGGGTCACAAGCTACCCCTATTCTCTTCTCCGCATGACCACGGTGAGGAAGTGCTTGAATGTAATGGTGGTGGTCAATGATACTCGTTGCGGCACCACTCAAAGTCAATACAGCTGATGGACACAGGGCTCAGATGTTTCCTAAGTTACAATAAGACATGTGTCGCATGACAGCTATTCTCAGACGAGTCGCGCCGCCAAAAACATCAGTGCAATTGTCTGCAACTATTTTAGAGCTTTGATTTTAGTGTAAAAAAAATGGCCAAATGGTAGATAAGCGGGACATAAGTCACAATGGCATGTGACTGATGAAATTTATGGCAGCAACTTGTGACCAAATACAGAGAAAATCCAAGACATTTGGAATTATTTGCAGGAGATTGCAGGACACAATGTGATACAATACAAAGCGACACTGCAATTTCAGTGCCGAGCAACAAATGTAGCCCTGGTCTTCATGTCATAATTAGCAGGTCAGCACACTTTCGACTAAAAGTAATATAGACAGTAAAGACCGGCACTGGCTTCTTCAAAGATTATTTGTGATTTACTTAAACATATGCAATTTTCAAAGCCGAAACGCGTCACATGTATGATGCCTTTGTTTGAATAAATCACGTATAATCTTTGAAGAAGGTAGTGGCGGTCGTTATTGTCTATGATGAAGAGGGCTGCTATCTAGTGCTAAGCGAACGTTCTCTGATAAGGTGTTATCTGAACATGCTCAAGTGCTAATAGAGCATTCCAGAGTGCTCGAATACTATGTTTGAGTCCCCGCATCTGCATGTCTCGCGGCTGTCAAACAGCCGCAACACATGCAGGAAAAGCCTGTTTGTTAGTCAATCCCTGAATGTGTTACAGCTGTTGAACAGCCGTGAAACATGCAGCACCAGGGACTCGAACATAGCATTCGAGCACCCCGGAATGCTGTATTAGCACTTAAGCATGCTCGGATAACACCTTATCTGACTATGCTCGCTCATCACTAATGCTATCCCTAGGCGCGTGCGCCACAAGGTTTTTTTCAAGTGTCGACTGGATTCATCTCACTATAGAGTAAAAGTCACAGAAATCCTTTTAAAATGTATCTTATATTTACACAATATCTTATATAGTTAAAAAATGATTATAAGAACCTTTAAAGAATGTGAGAAATTTTAAATCTATGGAAAAAAAAACTTAATTTTTAGTTTTACAAGTTATAATACTACAAATAAAAAATTTGTGAAGTATTTATCTATAAAACTCCTTAGCTGTCACAACACAAACCTCTTGCATAAAAGATATCTTACCGTTTCTAGACTTGAGATCTCTGTGTATTACCCGGATGGGAGCTTCCATGTGTAAGTAATGCATTCCTGTTCATGTACAGAAAAAAACACCTTGTAAACCAAAATAAAATCATAATTAAATCAGAATATGTTTTCCATGCAACAATATCTAGTGGTCATTTGCAGACTTTCCCTGTAAGGACTATTGTGATAGGATAAGATTTAGTCCATCTAAAATACAAAAGTCATGTATGGTAAAGATTTTCTGAAAGAATAAAAATGTGTTAACCTGCTATCTGCCATCTGACAGAATTAGGCTATCTTCACACGTTGCATTTTTACAGCGTTTTTTGTTCTTCAAAGTTTTATTGTACAAATTAAAAGCGGCTTTTTACAACCCCAGCAAAAGCTATGAAAGTTCAGATATCCCATGCACACGCTTGTTTTTTTTTTTCCTGACTGAATTGGAAAATTGCTGCGTTTTTTTAAATCTGCAGCCTGTCACTTCTTTCAACGTTCTTGCAGCAATTATTTCACCCATGGAAAGAAATGAGAAAGTGCAAAAATGCAACTAAGCGTTTTTGCAGCATTATTGGTGAATAAAACTAATTTTATTAAACATGTACTGTAGACAAATGACACATGTAATTTGCACCAAAAAGCAGCTAAAAATTCAGCAAAACCTGCTTTTTGTAAGCAGCTTTTTTACTGCCAAGAGAGCAGAGAAAAACCCTGCAAAAACACAATTCGTGAAACATTGCTCATCTGTTTAGTAGTAAACAGGGTTTTGTATTTTTCACATGTGTTTTAAGATGCCACTTGCCTCCCAGAGCCACAAAGATCCATCATTAGAGCAAACATGATACACAGTGTGGCACCTACTGCAGGAACTATGGAGGTGGTGCATGACTCAAGGACCTAATGTATTGTGTTACACCTACTGCAGGAACTGTGGAGGTAGTACATGACTTAAGGACCTGATGTATTATGTTACGCCTACTGCAGGAACTATGGAGGTGGTGCATGACTCAAGGACCTGATGTATTGTGTTACGCCTACTGCAGGAACTGTGGAGGTGGTACATGGCTCAAGGACCTGATGTATTATGTTACGCCTACTGCAGGAACTGTGGAGGTAGTACATGACTTAAGGACCTGATGTATTGTGTTACGCCTACTGCAGGAACTGTGGAGGTGGTACATGGCTCAAGGACCTGATATACTGTGTTACACCTACTGCAGGAACTGTGAAGGTGGTGCATGACTCAAGGACCTGATGTATTATGTTACGCCTACTGCAGGAACTATGGAGGGGTGCATGACTCAAGGACCTGATGTATTGTGTTACGCCTACTGCAGGAACTGTGGAGGTGGTACATGGCTCAAGGACCTGATATACTGTGTTACACCTACTGCAGGAACTGTGGAGGTGGTACATGGCTCAAGGACCTGATGTATTATGTTACGCCTACTGCAGGTACTATGGAGGTGGTGCATGACTCAAGGACCTGTTGTATTGTGTTACGCCTACTGCAGGAACTGTGGAGGTGGTACATGGCTCAAGGACCTGATATACTGTGTTACACCTACTGCAGGAACTGTGGAGGTGGTACATGACTCAAGGACCTGAGGGTTGTTCTTGAAGAAGATTTAGATGGCAAACAGGTTGAGCTTTTGAGCTTTACAGTCCAGTAGGATGGCACACAAATTGTAAAAACTAAATGCTAGTTAGTTACACACATACCTCTTTTCCACTCTTTTAAATACGTAATAAAAAACACAAAACACGAAAAATAGACGTGAAAAAATGCATACTTTATGTAGTTTTAGTCAACAGTTGCATCAACATTTTCATTATGCAAGCAGATTTAGTAAGCCATTGTGAAACAATTGCACCGATACCTAATTTATCGTGATCCTCTTTTGAAACAAAATTAGTCTTTTTACCTATATGCAAGTTAGACTGCAAGTGCACTGCGGTGGTGTATTAATGCACTTGCAGGCCATGTCTCCTCTTCACGTCTCACTACTTTTCGCTGCTTGATTGACAGTCAAGACAGAATCCTGTGCAGTATGAGACTAAAAGTTTGAACAACACATATTAACATACTGCAGATGCACTGTACAAAAAATGAGCAGTACATACGTGATATAGGAAAGATGTGTATCTTCGTACCGTGTTAGCCAGTAGATAGAAAAATATTTAGACTCTCAAGTCTAAATATTTTTCAGTACATACGTCAAATTTTTCCCAGAAGCACAGGTTGTGTCATGCAGCAGAGCATCTTCGCGTGGAAGGCAGCACCTTACAGGGAGGAGTGAAGAGGGCACTAATATCGACCAGTGCACTTGCAGTCCAATTTGCATGTGGATAAAAGGACAAATTTCGCCATAATAAAGCAACGGTTTGTGACAAAATACGTATTCTTGATGCATTCTTTACTATCCTGCACTAACTCTGGTTGACGGTGGGAAATGTTGCTGATAGGTTTCCTTTAAGTTATGTCAAATAATGGGACACCATTTAGGCAACTTATCCTGAACAGCTCAGCAGTCTTTTTGTCATGTAAGGGACAGAACTAAGATAAAAATGTCACTGATGTTATAGGACCCTAGTTTTTGCTATAAAACATACACCTATTTTTACTATTCATTACGCTCCTTACACCCACATTTTGCAATGACTATTTGAGTTAGATTAGGGAACAGTTCTAATCATTGCATAAAGTAACAATAGAAAAAGACAGTCTAAACAACATGGGCCATACACCAATTAAGAGGACCTTTAATCAGTTTTAGCTTGTTAAACTGGCTATATCATGGAATAGTGGCTGAAGAGCTAAATAAAACATAATTTTTATTTAGTTTTATTTTTCCACTATGTTGCAGAGATATTGTCTTTTCAAGTTTAGGTTATAATTTATGATAAGCTGAATTGGTCGGTTACTTTTTTCCCTGCGTAAGTAACATTGACCAATCATAAGCAGAAGGTATCATAAAGAGAATAAAAATAAACTTCCTTACAAGGTCAGAAGAACATCACTTCTCTTGTGAAATGTAATGATGGACAATCCTGTTTTCAGCCCTGATCTATGCAGCTACTGTTTAGCATACAGCAGAGCTGAGAGTCATTACAAACATGTCCAGCTTTAATCTTACGGCAGTCCTTGTGCGGGGAGGGTATACAGCTGAGATAAGTGTCATTACAAACCCCTATTGCAGCTACAGCTCTCTTCTTAAGGTACTGCCACACTTAGTGATCTAGTTAGCGATCTCAATAACGACGCAAGCTAATGAGATCGTTTTTGTGATCGTTTTAATGTCGCTAGTAGCTGCCACACTTAGTGATCTCGTTAACGACGCATAACGGTTAGCGATCTCATTAACGACTTTAACGGTCATTGCGATGTAAAAACAGCGCACATCGCTCAGAAAAGGTGCCAGACAGCGATACAGGCTCACCAGCGGGACGCCAACGATCTAAATACGGTTCAGAACTCTAGTGAACGATCAGCGAGATCACAGCAGGGGCCATGTCATTGCTACATGCCACACACGTTAGCGTCACGAACGAGATCGCTAAATAGTGACGTATTTTAGCGATCTCGTTAGCGACGCTGTTTAGTGTGGCATACCCTTTACAGTGCTGTCAGCACTGCTGAACTCCCCTCCCCCACACTGATTTTCCTGAGATGAAAGCTGGAGGTGTTTGTAATGACATTCAGTTTATCTGTGTCCTCCTCAACCCACACTCACTGCTGTGAGATGAAAACTGGAGGTGTTTGTAATGACACTGTGCTTTGCTGTACTCTGCACATGTTGGCTTATCATAAATTATAGCCTAAACTTTAGAAGCAAATATATTTGCAAAGGTGATATTAAATAAAAAAATAAAAATAACGTTTACTTCATCTCTATAGTCTTTATTCCATAATGTAGCCAATTTCACCTGAGAAAACAGGTGAAAGGTCCTCTTCAAAGAAAAAGTAAACATTTAGCATATTTTTTATCGTTTTCTGCAAATTTACCTGCCTATAGATGGAAAGTGCTCAGCTTATGAAATAGGAGAACACAGTGGGTGTAATAGAAAGCCAAAGCAATCCACTGTTAGTATGGAAAGTTTACCGGCAGTTATTTTTAACTATAGAATTTTGTGTATGTGTATTTCCTTTCATTACAGGAGACATTATTACATCAGTGCACTAATAATATCTTGCATACATTAGTAACTCATGATATATCATAGTGACATGCAGAGATTAATTATCCAAAAAGTTAAAATCTCATTTTGGTCCCCCCAACACAAATGCAAACTAAAGCATTATAAACTACCCCATTCACTCCTATTGATGCAGAAAATGGAATTATCTGCTAGTTCGTTCCCTTCATCTGCTAACATTTTACAATCAAGTGAATTGGAGATTTGCATACATGCGGCCACCTATCCATTCCTATCAGCAAGAGACAGGTCCATGATCTCATAATAGATAGAGGTCCCAGAGATAGGACTTAAGGTACTGCCACACTAAGCAATCCCGCTAGCGATCTCGTTAGCGTTGCATACTAATGAGATCGCTAGCGGGATTGTTTCTATATCGCTAAATGCTGCCGCATTTAGCGATATAGTTAACGACGCTATCGCCGTTAGCGATCTTCTTAACGACTTTAGCGGTACAAAAGTACCGCTAAATCGCTAAGAAAAGGTGCCACACAGCGATAAGATACTTACCCAGCGGGAGCGCCAGCGATGAAATAGGGTCCGGAACGATTCCAGCGACGAGCGAGATCACAGCAGGAAGCTCGTCGCTGGAAGCTGCCGCACTGAACAATATCGCTAACGGGATCGCTAAATAGTGACGTTTTTTAGCGATCCCGTTAGCGATATTGTTTAGTGTGGCATACCCTTTACCGTATATACTCATGTATAAGCCGACCGTGTATAAGCCGACCCCCCTAATTTTGCCACAAAAAAATGGGAAAACTTATTGACTCGCGTATAAGCCTAGGGTGGAAAATGCAGCTGCTACTGGTAAATTTTTAAAAATAAAAATAGATACCTGTCACGACGTATAACAGATATATTCTATGATAGTAACATATATCTAATGTGACAACATACTATATTTCCTATAATAGAAAATATCAACATGTTGTGAGACAGTGAAGGAATATGTGTTGAATGGGGTGTACATTTCACCTAGGTACTGTGCTGTATGGTATAAGGGAAATGTGTGGCTTTGTAAACCTAGTGGTAGAGAAAGGTCACTACACCTCACATTCAGCACACACTTGCAGCTCAGGCCTGAAACCATTCAGCTGTTAATTAGGAGACCAGAAGTAGGTGTCTGCAAACACATTCAGGGAGCTGGCTTAGTCTGGACACAGGAAGGTGTCCCGGCACAAGAAGCAGTCTCCAGGAGTGGGAGCTGGCTTAGTCTGGACACAGGCAGGTGTCCCGGCACAAGAAGCAGTCTCCAGGAGTGGGAGCTGGCTTAGTCTGGACAGGGAGTCCAGGCACAAGAAGCAGTCTCCAGGAGTTTGAGCTATCTCAGTCTGGGTGCAGGAAGTACCCCGGACACAGGAGTAGTCTCAGTGAGAATCCGTGCGAATAGCGGCTGAATAGGAGTGGATCTCTCTCAAGTCTGGACATTGAAGGTGCCTTCAGACACAAGGAGGAGTATCTGTGAAACTCTATACTGGTAACATATATCATATGTGTTGTTTTGGGCACAGACTGGTAGAGTCTGGACCCGGATAAATAGGGAAATCGATCTATGTGTAATTAGTGGCTAGACAAGCCTAGGTTTTCTGTTTATGCTTTATTTTTATCTGTTTGCTGTGGACTTTAATAAAGCTGGTTGCGGCCAGTTTTACACCAGAACTGCTGTCTGAATGAACTGTTTTCGTGCCATTCTGTCTACCCAGACAGCGATCCTAGAGCTATATCCCCTGGAAATGTTACAATGTATACATAGTATCTGCCAGCAATGTCTTACCTGACATAATATCCTGTGTATTGTGGGTCTATACTGTGTACGTGTCACGCTGTCTCAGGATAGAGGTGGACCGGGGTCTATGTTGACCCTGCACTGGGGTCCTGACTAGTCCCTCTACCAGGAGGTACTGTTAATGGTACAGAGGTCCAGGCCGCCAGCGTAACCCTGTCTCCTGTAGATCCCTGACCACTGTAATCTAGTCCTGAGAAGGACCCTGATTACCACCACAGGGAATGGGCAGGTCACAGCTTACACACAGTCTAAGATAAACGAGACAGACAAGGGGTAAAGAAAACACTGCCATGCATACAAAACTTCCACTACAGAGGAACACAAAAGGTTAAGGAGATAAACAATAAGCGAGGAGAGGATAAACCACAACAGGCACTCTTAGCTTAAGTCTTCTCAGAAACGATCCGCTCTGCTGGTCTGAATGAATGCTTTCACCGACAACTTCCCCAGCAGACCAGCAGGTATAAGAAGGAAGCTAATTAACAAAACATCAATCGCAGCTGGGCGAGGCTGGTAAGTCCAGCACCGAGAGAGAAAGAATTAACTCCCTCAGTGCCGAAAAAACACCCAGCACCAGAAACTCAGCTGTGCGAAGTCAGGGTGTGCAATCGCGACGATCTTCGCCGCGACACACCCGTGACAGTACCCACCCTTCTACGAGGGGCCTCTGGACCCTCAGGGCCTGGTCTATCTGGGTGAGTAGTGTGGAAGGCCCGAACCAATCGGTCTGCGTTAATATCCGATGCAGAAACCCACATCCTCTCCTCAGGACCATACCCCCTCCAATGAACAAGGTACTGAAGGGACGGCGATTCAGACGTGAGTTAATGATCTTCGATACCTGAAACTCCAAATTACCATTGATCACCACAGGAGGAGGAGGTAGAGGTGACGGTATAACTGGTGCCACGTACCTCTTAAGCAACGATTTGTGGAACACATTGTGGATTTTAAACGTAGGAGGGAGGTCAAGACGGAAAGCCACCGGATTAATTATTGAACTGATCCTGTATGGCCCGATGAATCTGGGACCGAGTTTCCAGGAGGGAACCTTAAGTTTTATATTCTTGGTAGACAACCATACCAGATCGTTCACACTTAGGTCCGGACCAGACACTCTCCTCCTATCAGCCATACGTTTGTATCGGTTCCCCATAGTGCTCAGATTATTAAGCACTCCTCTCCACACTGAAGCAAGTGACGACGAAAATCGTTCCTCCTCAGGAACCCCAGAAGAGCCCCCCCCATTGAAAGTACAAAACTGGGGGTGAAAACCATATGCCCCAAAAAACGGGGACTTACCAGTGGACTCGCTCCGCCTATTGTTAAGAGCGAACTCTGCCAGAGGCAAGAAAGAAGACCAGTCCTCTTGGTTCTCTGAGACAAAACACCGAAGATATGTCTCTAAGCTCTGATTCAGACGCTCTGTCTGACCATTAGTCTGCGGATGAAAAGCCGAAGAAAATGACAACTGCATCCCCGACGAGAACAAAATGCCTTCCAGAATTTGGACACAAACTGAGACCCCCGATCCGACACCACATCGGAAGGCAACCCGTGAAGTCTCACAATCTCCCCAATGAACACCTGCACCAGAGTTTTAGCATTAGGAAGAGCAGTAAGAGCAATAAAATGTGCCATTTTGCTGAACCTGTCAACTACAACTAGTATGACAGTTTTACCTGAAGACGGAGGGAGGTCCGTAATGAAGTCCATAGACAGATGGGTCCATGGACGCTCCGGGATTTTCAACGGTAAAAGGGCCCCAGACGGACGGGTATGTGGGGTCTTAGAGCGCACACATACCCCACAGGACGCGACAAAAGTTACCACCTCTTTATTTAAGTTAGGCCACCAAAACCGGCGAGAAAGGAGATCTACAGTTGCTTTACTCCCTGGGTGTCCTGCCAAAGCAGAATTATGATGTGCCTCGATAACCTTTTGTCTTAACTGATCTGGAACAAACAGTTTCCCTGGAGGTCCTACAGGGGCGTCCCCCTGAGCCTCCAATATCTCCTCCTCAAGCTCAGAGCATACAGCCGACACCACAACTCCCTCCTGAAGAATAGGAACCGGGTCATCCGTCTTCCCGGCCCCCGGGAAACTACGAGATAAGGCATCAGCCTTTACATTTTTTGACCCAGGACGATATGTGACGACAAAATTAAACCTGGTAAAAAACAACGACCATCTAGCTTGTCTGGAATTCAGATGTTTTGCAGACTCTAAATACAGCAGGTTCTTGTGATCAGTAATGACGGTGACCGGGTGGACTGCCCCCTCCAAAAAGTGACGCCACTCTTCAAAAGCCAACTTAATGGCCAAGAGTTCCCTATTGCCGACATCATAATTCCTCTCGGCGGACGACAATTTTTTAGAGAAGAAAGCGCACGGATGCCATTTACCAGGGGACGGACCTTGAGATAATACCGCACCCACTCCTACGTCAGATGCGTCTACCTCCACAATGAACAGTTGTGATGCATCAGGTTGGATGACTATGGGTGCTGAAGCAAAACATTTCTTCAAGGAGGAAAATGCTTGACAAGCTTTGTCAGACCACCTAGAAAAATCCGTCCCTTTTTTTGTCATGTCAGTGAGAGGTTTGACAACGGATGAGAAATTACGAATAAATTTCCGGTAGTAGTTAGCAAACCCCAGGAAACGCTGCAGTGCTTTAAGATCCTCTGGCCAATCCCATTCAAGCACAGCCTTTACTTTCCCAGGGTCCATACGGAAACCGGAAGCTGACACCAGGAATCCTAAAAACTGAAGTTCTTGTACGGCGAAAACACACTTCTCCCATTTGGCGTACAGTTTATTGTCTCGCAAGATCTGCAACACCTGTCTCACATGCTCCTGATGAGACACAAGATCCGGCGAGTAAATTAAGATGTCATCTAGATAAATGACAACAAACTGTCCCACTAGGTGGCGAAAGATGTCATTAACAAAATGTTGAAACACCGCCGGGGCAGTAGTCAGACCGAAAGGCATGACAAGGTTCTCATAATGTCCCTCCGGAGTGTTAAACGCCGTCTTCCACTCATCCCCCTCCTTTATCCTAATCAGATTATACGACCCCTGAGATCCAACTTAGAGAACCATTTGGCGCCCACAATCTGATTGAAGATATCAGTAATAAGTGGGAGCGGATACGGATCTCGGACCGTAATCCGATTAAGCTCACGGAAATCCAGGCAAGGGCGTAGGCCTCCATCTTTTTTCTTCACAAAGAAGAACCCCGCGGCCACTGGGGAAGAGAAGGTCTATATGCCCTTGGCCAGATTTCGAAATATAATCCTTCATAGCTTGCCTCTCAGGACCAGAAAGGTTATATAACCTAGATTTTGGTAACTTAGCATCAGGAAGCAATTTTATAGCACAGTCATACGCGCGATGAGGAGGTAATTCTTGACACCCTTCCTCTGAAAACACATCCTCAAAGTCCTCCAGAAAAGGAGGTAAGGTTCTAGGCACGACCGCACCGATGACCGTGTTCATGCAGTTACTATTGCAAAATTCACCCCACTGGCTTATCTCTCTGGATTGCCAATTAATAACTGGGTTATGTTTAGTTAACCAAGGAAGTCCCAACACAATAGGAGTGGGAAGGCCCTCCAACACATAACAAGACAATAGTTCTTTATGTATTGCCCCCACTCGAAGGTCTATGTTATGCACGGCTTGCACAAAGCTACCTTGACCGAGAGGCCTGGCGTCAATAGAGAATATAGGGATAGGTTTGGCCAATACACTCAGTTGCATACCTTGCACCTGGGCAAACCGAGCGTCCACCAGATTAGCCGCGGCCCCCACTATCCAGAAGAACAGAAATCCTTTCAGTTCTCGTACCTACCACCACCTCCGCTGGTACGAGAAACTGAGACGGACTTGGGGACGAAATACATACTCCCAGATTGTCGTCCACCACACAACCTGGGATCAACAGTTTTCCGGCGACTCCTTGCTCAGCAAAGTACGGGATGGACACCCCCCAACAAAATGTCCCTTTCTCCCGCAGAAGTAACACTTTCCTGTCTTGCGGCGCACCGCCGATCCCCTCCCTCGAAACGATGTCCCTCCTAACTGCATAGGCTCCTCAGAACAAACCAGGGGAACCTCAATATAAGGGACTATAGTAGAAGGTGGAGTCATCGCAGGGGGCGGAGTTACCTCGCACCTCTCCCGAAGCCATCTATCAATGCGAATAGCAAGGGCCATAGCGGCCTCCAGTGACGGGGGAGAATCATACTGAGCCAACACATCTTTTAATTTGTCAGATAATCCTTGACAAAACTGGCTCCTAAGAGCTGGGTCATTCCACTGAGTATCTGTGGCCCATCTACGGAACTCAGAAGAAAATTCCTCCGCCCGACGATCACCCTGCTGTATCTTACGTAACTTCATTTCAGCAAGGGAGACCCGATCCGGGTCATCATATACCAGACCCAGGGCTGTAAAAAATCGATCTACTGACTGGAGAGCCGGGGAGTCCGGAGGAAGAGAGAACGCCCAGGATTGAGGGTCCCCTTGTAAGAGCGAGATGACAATTCCCACCCTCTGATCTTCACTCCCCGAAGACCGAGGCCGTAGCCGAAAATATAATTTACATGCCTCCCGGAAGGTAAAAAATTTATCCCGCCCACCAGTGAACCTGTCCGGGAGAGCTACTTTAGGTTCAGATCTGGTTTGCTCCCGGGGGTACAAAACCTTGGACTTAACGTCCGTCAGCTCCATGGACAAACTCTGCAACTGCTGAGCTAACTGGGCTACTGGATCCATGGTAGCTGGGGAGAATCTTAGTGTGGTCGGTGAAAATGTCACGACGTATAACAGATATATTCTATGATAGTAACATATATCTAATGTGACAACATACTATATTTCCTATAATAGAAAATATCAACATGTATACATAGTATCTGCCAGCAATGTCTTACCTGACATAATATCCTATGTATTGTGGGTCTATACTGTGTACGTGTCACGCTGTCTCAGGATAGAGGTGGACCGGGGTCTATGCTGACCCTGAACTGGGGTCCTGACTAGTCCCTCTACCAGGAGGTACTGTTAATGGTACAGAGGTCCAGGCCGCCAGCGTAACCCTGTCTCCTGTAGATCCCTGACCACTGTAATCTAGTCCTGAGAAGGACCCTGATTACCACCACAGGGAATGGGCAGGTCACAGCTTACACACAGTCTAAGATAAACGAGACAGACAAGGGGTAAAGAAAACACTGCCATGCATACAAAACTTCCACTACAGAGGAACACAAAAGGTTAAGGAGATAAACAATAAGCGAGGAGAGGATAAACCACAACAGGCACTCTTAGCTTAACCCCTCTCTGCCATCAGACGTACTATTCCGTCCATGTGACCCTGGACCTAATTCCCACGGACGGAATAGTACGTCATGGGCGATCAGCTGCGCTCCCGGGGGGAGCGCAGCTGATCGCCGCCGGGTGTCAGCTGATTATCACAGCTGACACCCGTGACTGTGTGTCAGGAGCGGTCACGGACCGCTCCCGGCACATTAACCCTTGGCACACCGCGATCAAACATGATCGCGGTGTACCCGGGGCACAGGGGAGGATCGCGCAGGCAGGGGGCTCCCTGCGCGCTCCCCTGAGACCCTCAGAGCAGCGCGATGTGTCGCGCTGTTCCGAGGGTCCGTCCTCCCTCCAGGTCCCCGGATCCAAGATGGCGCCGGGGTCCTGCAGGGAGGCGGCTTCCTCAGTGCCTGCTGAGAGCAAGCGCAGAGGAAGCCTGCAGCAGTGCCAGAGCGATCGCTGGTGTGACAGAGTGCTGTGCACACTGTCACACCAGCGATCTGCTAAAATACAGTGATGTCCCACCCTGGGACAAAGTAAAAAAGTAAAAAAAGTAAAAATAAAAAGTGTAAAAAAAATCATAAAAAAAAAAAAAAATATTCCCCAATAAATTCATTTTTTCCTGTAAATAAAAAAAACAAAACAATAAAAGTACACATATTTGGTATTGCCGCGTCCGTAACGACCCCCCCTATAAAACTGTCCCACTAGTTAACCCCTTTAGTGAACCCCTTAAAAAAAAAAAAAAGAAGCAAAAAATCAATGCTTTATCATCATACCGCCGAACAAAAAGTGAAATAACACGCGATCAAAAAGACCGATATAAATAAACATGGTACCACTGAAAACGTCATCTTGTCCCGCAAAAAACGAGCCATCACACAGCATCATGAGCGAAAAAATAAAAAAGTTATAGCTCGCAGAATAAAGCGATGCAAAAATAATGATTTTTTATATAAAATTGTTTTCATTCTATAAAAGCGCCAAAACCTAAAAAAATGATATAAATGAGGTATCGCCGTAATCGTACTGACCCGAAGAATAAAACTGCTTTATCAATTTTACCACACGCGGAACGGTATATAAACGCCTCCCCCAAAAGAAATTCATGAATTGCTGATTTTTGTTCATTCTAACCACCCAAAAATCGAAATAAAAAGCGATCAAAAAACGTCACGTGCTCAAAAATGGTACAAATAAAAACGTCAACTCGTCCCGCAAAAAATAAGACCTCACATGACTCTGTGGGCCAAAATATGCAAAAATTATAGCTCTCAAAATGTGGTGATGCAAAAAACTATTTTTTGCAATAAAAAGCGTCTTTTAGCGTGACAGCTGCCAATCACAAAAACCCGCTATAAATAGTAAATCAAACCCCCTTCATCACCCCCTTAGTTAGGGAAAAATAATAAAATTAAAAAAATGTATTTATTTCCATTTTCCCGTTAGGGTTAGGGTTGGCGCTAACGTTAGTATTAGGGTTAGGGTTGGCGCTAACGTTAGGATTAGGGTTGGGATTAGGGTTATGGGTGTGTTAGGGTTAGGTTTGTGGTTAGGGTTGGGACTAGGGTTATTGGTGTTTGGGGTTAGGGTTGGAGTTAGAATTGGGGGGTTTCTGCTGTTTAGGCACATCAGGAGCTCTCGAAATGTGACATGGCGTCTGATCTCAATTCCAGCCAATTCTGCGTTGAAAAAGTCAAATGGTGCTCCTTCACTTCTGAGCTCTGCCATGCGCCCAAACAGTAGTTTACCCCACATATGGGGTATCAGCATACTCTGGACCCCAAGAGTTATTGTGCAATTTGGCCTATTTCTCCTGTTACCCTTGGGAAAATAAAAAACTGGGGGCGACAAAATCATTTTTGTAAAAAAAAAAATGATTTTTTTGTTTTTACGGCTGTATGTTATAAAACTTCTGTGAAGTACTTGGGGCTTCATAGCGCTCACCACACTTCTAGATAAGTTCCTTGTGGGGTCTATTTTCCAAAATGGGGTCACTTGTGGGGGGTTTCCACTGTTTAGGCGCATCAGGGGTTCTCCAAATGCGACATGACGCCCCCAGACCATTCCATCAAAGTCTGCAATCCAAAACGTCACTACTTCCCTTCCGAGCCCCGACGTGTGCCCATACAGTAATTTTCTCCCACATATTGGGTAACAGCGTACTCAGGACAAATTGGACAACAACTTTTGGGGTCCAATTTCTCCTGTTACCCTTGTGAAAATAAAATATTGGGGGCGAAAAAAAATCATTTTTGTAAAAAAAAAAAGGATTTTTTATTTTTACGGCTGTACGTTTATAAACTTCTGTGAAGCACTTCGGGGTTCAAAGTGCTCACCACACATCTAGATAAGTTCCTTGTGGGGTCTATTTTCCAAAATGGGGTCACTTGTGGGGGGTTTCCACTGTTTAGGCGCATCAGGGGCTCTCCAAATGCGACATGACTCCCCCAGACCATTCCATCAAAGTCTGCAATCCAAAACGTCACTATTCCCTTCCGAGCCCCGACGTGCGCCCATACAGTAGTTTACTCCCACATATTGGGTATCAGCGTACTCAAGACAAATTGGACAACAACTTTTGGGGTCCAATTTCTCCTGTTACCCTTGTGAAAATAAAATATTGGGGGCGAAAAAAATCATTTTTGTAAAAAAAAAAAGGATTTTTTATTTTTACGGCTGTACGTTATAAACTTCTGTGAAGCACTTCGGGGTTCAAAGTGCTCACCACACATCTAGATAAGTTCCTTGTGGGGTCTATTTTCCAAAATGGGGTCACTTGTGGGGGGGTTTCCACTGTTTAGGCGCATCAGGGGCTCTCCAAATGCGACATGACTCCCCAGACCATTCCATCAAAGTCTGCAATCCAAAACGTCACTACTTCCCTTCCGAGCCCCGACGTGCGCCCATACAGTAGTTTACTCCCACATATTGGGTATCAGCATACTCAGGACAAATTGGACAACAACTTTTGGGGTCCAATTTCTCCTGTTACCCTTGTGAAAATAAAATATTGGGGGCTAAAAAATCATTTTTGTAAAAAAAAAAAAGATTTTTTTTATTTTACCGCTGTACGTTATAAACTTCTGTGAAGCACTTTGGGGTTCAAAGTGCTCACCACACATCTAGATAAGTTCCTTGAGGGGTCTAGTTTCCAAAATGGTGTCATTTGTGGGGGGTTTCCACTGTTTAGGCAGATCAGGAGCTCTCCAAACACGACATGGCATCCAGCCAATTCTGCGTTGAAAAAGTCAAACGGCGCTCCTTCCCTTCCAAACTCTGCCATGCACCCAAACAGTGGTTTACCCCCACATATGGGGTATCAGCGCACTCAGGAGAAATTGCACAATAACTTTTGGAGTCTTGTTTCCCTTGGGAAAATAAAAATTGGGGTGAAAAGATCAATTTTGTGGAAAAAATATAATTTTTTAATTTTACGGCTCTACGTTATAAACTTGTGTGAAGCACTTGGGGGTTCAAATTGCTCACCAAAGATCTAGATAAGTTCCTTAGGGGGTCTAGTTTCCCAAATGGGGTCACTTGTGGGGGGTTTCCACTGTTTAGGCACATCAGGGGCTCTCCAAATGCAACATGGCGTCCAATCTCAATTCCAGCCAATTTTGGTTGGAAAAAGTCAAATAGTGCTCCTTCCATTCCGAGCTCTGCCATGCGCCAAACAGTGGTTCCCCCCCACATATGGGGTATCAGCGTACTCAGGACAAATTGGACAACAAATTTTGTGGTCCAATTTCTCCTGTTACCTATGGGAAAATAAAAAATTAGTGACTAAGAGATAATTTTTGTGGGAAAAAATAGGATTTTTTATTTTCATGCCCGGGCATTATAAACTTGTGTGAAGCACTTGGGGGTTCAAAGTGCTCACCAAAGATCTAGATAAGTTCCTTAGGAGGTCTAGCTTCCAAAATGGGGTCACTTGTGGGGGGTTTCCACTGTTTAGGCTCATCTGGGGCACTACAAACGGAACATGACCCCATCAATGTTTGCATTCCAAAACGTTACTGCTTCTTTTCCAAGCCCTGCCGTGCGCCCAAACAGTTTCCCCCCCCCCCACATATGGGGTATCAGCGTACTCAGGACAAATTGGACAACAAGTTTTGGGGTCCAATTTCCTTGGGAAAAATCAAAAATTTGGGACTAAAAAATCATTTTTGTGGAAAATTGTTTTTTTTTTTTTTCACACCCAGGCATTATAAACTTTTGTGAAACACTTTGGGGTTCAAAGTGCTCACAACAGATCTAGATAAGTTCCTTAGGGGGTCTAGTTTCCAAAATGGTGTCACTTGTGGGGGGTTTCCACTGTTTAGGCGTATCAGGGGCTCTCCAAACACGACATGGCGTCCAATCTCAATTCCAGCCAATTTTAGTTTGAAAAAGTCAAACGCGCTCCTTCCCTTACGAGCTCTGCCGTGTGCCCAAACAGTGGTTTTCCCCCACATATGGGGTATTGGCGTACTCAGGAGAAATTGCACAACAACTTTATCTGTCCATTTTCTCCTTTTACCCTTGTGAAAATAAAAAAAAGTTTGTAAAAGATCATTTTTGTGGCTAAAAAGTTAAATATTAATTTTTTCCATCCACGTTGCTTCAGCTCCTGTGAAGCACATGAAGGGTTAATAAACTTCTTGAATGTAGTTTTGAGTACCTTGAGGGGTGCAGTTTTTATAATGGTGTCACTTTTGGGTATTTTCTGCCATATAGACCCGTCAAAGTAACTTCAAATGTGAGGTGGTCCCTAATCAAATGGCTTTGTAAATTTTGTTGTAAAAATGAGAAATCACTGGTCAACTTTTAACCCTTCTAATTTCCTAACAAAGAAAAATTTTGGTTCCAAAATTGTGCTGATGTAAAGTAGACATGTGGGAAATGTTATTTATTAACTATTTTGTGTGACATATTTCTCTGTTTTAAGGGAAAAAAAATTCAAAGTTTGAAAATTGCAAAATTTTTAAAATTTTCGCCATATTTGCGTTTTTTCAAAAATAAACGCAAGTTATATCGAAGAAATTTTACCACTAACATGAAGTACAATATGTCACGAGAAAACAATCTCAGAATCGCGAAGATCCGTTGAAGCGTTCCAGAGTTATAACCTCATAAAGAGACAGTGGTCAGAATTGTAAAAATTGGCCCGGTCATTAACGTGCAAACCACCCTTGGGGTGAAGGGGTTAAGTCTTCTCAGAAACGATCCGCTCTGCTGGTCTGAATGAATGCTTTCACCGACAACTTCCCCAGCAGACCAGCAGGTATAAGAAGGAAGCTAATTAACAAAACATCAATCGCAGCTGGGCGAGGCTGGTAAGTCCAGCACCGAGAGAGAAAGAATTAACTCCCTCAGTGCCGAAAAACACCCAGCACCAGAAACTCAGCTGTGCGAAGTCAGGGTGTGCAATCGCGACGATCTTCGCCGCGACACACCCGTGACAATACCAATCTAAGTAAAATTAATTGAGACATCAGTAGGTTAAATGTTTTTGAATATCCATATTGAATCAGGAGCCCCATATAATGCTCCATACAGTTCATGGTGGGCCCCATAAGAAGCTCCATACAAAATACGCCCCATATAACGCTGCATAAAGGTTAATAATGGCCCCATAAGATGCTCCATGCAAAATACTCCCCATATAATGCTGCATAAAGGTTAATAATGGCCCCATAAGATGCTCCATAGAATAATATGCCCCATATGCTGCTCTATAAAGGTTATGGCCCCATAAAATGCTCCATAGATTATGCCCCCATAAGATGCTCCACATATTTTATTCCCCATATGATGCTCCATAGATTATGCCCCCATATGATGCTCCATAGATTATGCCCCATAAGATGCTCCATAGATTATGCCCCATAAAATGCTCCATAGATTATGCCCCATATCATGCTCCATAGATTATGCTCCATATCATGCTCCATAGATTATGCCCCATAGGATGCTCCATAGATTATGCCCCATAAAATGCTCCATAGATTATGCCCCATATGATGCTCCATAGATTATGCCCCATATGATGCTCCATAGATTATGCCCCCATAAGATGCTGCATAGATTATGCCCCCATAAGATGCTGCATAGATTATGCCCCCATAAGATGCTCCATAGATTATGCCCCATATGATACTCCATAGATAAAGCCCCCATAGATGCTCCATAGAATAGTACCCCATAAAATGCATAGAATAGGCCCCCATAAGATGCTCCATAGATTATGCCCCCATAAAATGCTGCATAGATTATGCCCCCATAAAATGCTCCATAGATTATGCCCCCATAAAATGATCCATAGATTATGCCCCATATGATGCTCCATAGATTATGCCCCCATAAGATGCTCCATAGATTATGCCCCCATATGATGCTGCATAGATTATGCCCCCATATGATGCGGCATAGATTATGCCCCCATATGATGCTCCATAGAATAGGCCCCATATGATGCTGCATAAATTATGCACCATATGATGCTCCATAGAATAGGCCCCATATGATGCTCCATAGATTATGCCCCCATATGATGCTCCATAGAATAGGCCCCCCTATGATGCTCCATAGATTATGCCCCCATAAATGCTCCAGAGATTATGCCCCATATGATGCTCCATAGATTATGCCCCCATATGATGCTCCATAGATTATGCCCCATAAGATGCTCCATAGATTATGCCCCATAAAATGCTCCATAGATTATGCCCATATCATGCTCCATAGATTATGCTCCATATCATGCTCCATAGATTATGCCCCATAGGATGCTCCATAGATTATGCCCCATAAAATGCTCCATAGATTATGCCCCATATGATGCTCCATAGATTATGCCCCATATGATGCTCCATAGATTATGCCCCATAAGATGCTGCATAGATTATGCCCCCATAAGATGCTGCATAGATTATGCCCCCATAAGATGCTCCATAGATTATGCCCCATATGATACTCCATAGATAAAGCCCCCATAGATGCTCCATAGAATAGTACCCCATAAAATGCATAGAATAGGCCCCCATAAGATGCTCCATAGATTATGCCCCATAAAATGCTGCATAGATTATGCCCCCATAAAATGCTCCATAGATTATGCCCCCATAAATGATCCATAGATTATGCCCCATATGATGCTCCATAGATTATGCCCCCATAAGATGCTCCATAGATTATGCCCCCATATGATGCTGCATAGATTATGCCCCCATATGATGCGGCATAGATTATGCCCCCATATGATGCTCCATAGAATAGGCCCCATATGATGCTGCATAAATTATGCACCATATGATGCTCCATAGAATAGGCCCCCATATGATGCTCCATAGATTATGCCCCCATATGATGCTCCATAGAATAGGCCCCCTATGATGCTCCATAGATTATGCCCCCATAAATGCTCCAGAGATTATGCCCCCATATGATGCTCCATAGATTATGCCCCATAACATGCTCCATAGATTATGCCCCCATATGATGCTCCATAGATTATGCCCCCATAAGATGCTCCATAGATTATGCCCCCATATGATGCTGCATAGATTATGCCCCCATATGATGCTCCCACTTTAATGAGCTGTACCACGTGATCGCTGAAGGAGCTTGAGAGCGTGGGAGAAGCAGGGGGGCTGCAGAGACGCGTCAGGGGGGTGAGCATGATCTGACACCCTCGCTCCCCCTCCCCTGCCGACCCCCTGGCGTATATGACTCGCGTATAAGCCGAGAGGGGGACTTTCAGCCTTAAAAAATGGGCTGAAAATCTCGTCTTATACACAAGTATATACGGTATATCTATCACACTTGTGGGTATGCCATTAAAGTTCAAGATATGAAAACCCCTTTATTGGCGCCCATTTCAACCAGGAAGAAGCAACTCCCAACTGCCTATAACTATGTGGTGACATTATACTTGTATGAACGATTATGTGGGGCCATTATATTGTATGAAGGACTATGTAAGGCCATTATACTGTATGGAAGACTATGTGGGGCCATAATACTGTATGGAGGACTATGTGAGACCCATTATTCTGTATGGAGGATTATGTGGGGTTCATTATTCTGTATGGAAGACTATGCGGGGCCCATTGTACTTTTTTCATGGGACAACCTCTTTAAGTTTGTTTCCATGAGAAATGTTTTATAATTATATTTCAAAAAAACATTAATCAATTGTAGACTTTTTTTTAATAAATATCAAGGTCGTCCCGCGACTTTGTCCAAGTTTTTAATTTTGGCTCTCTGTGTATTTGAGTTTGACATCCCTGTTCTAGAACATAATGGTTCCAGTCCAGATAAATGAATAGTCTGGTATTCAGGTACAGTGTGTAGTATTTCCATGGAAAGGGAACATAAAACTTCAAACACACACACTTTCTATATACAGACATTTTCTTTTCAGGAAATTGAGGAAGAACAAGCCTTTCATTTGTTTGTTTTAGAAAAGTCAGACAAAGGGCAACACTATCAAATAAGCTCAACTATTGGCACGAACAGACAACACAGAGAAGCTGTTTCTCTACAGTCAAAAGTCTCCCAAAAATAGTACTAAGCTAAAACAATATACGGTGTAATACAATGTGTAAACTCAACCTTGAGTAATAAAAAAAATATACAGGGAAAATATTCTCAATTTGCTACATTGGAAACCAACTCGTACCATGGTAGAAGTTTCTCAGATTATGCCATTCTAGAAACTGGTTAGTCACATTAGCACCTTTAAACCATAACGTGAAAGCACTGGAAATCATGGAAATTGTAATGTGTTGCATACCACATCAAACAGGTATATAAACAAATAAAGGGGGTAGCCATCTCTGCTAGCCAGGACTAGGAGCCCAAAGATAGGGTTGTTCCCACTCAGAAGGATGATACAACCATGAAGAGGAAAGTCAACCATTTATCTGACTGGAAGCTGTGTAATTAAACATTTCCATTTCCTTAAAGGCCAAAATACTGGACTGTGCCCAGTTAATTTCTTCAGAGCTGTAGACTTAAGTAGAGAGGAAAGGAGCAAGTGCGACCTGTACTCCATCCAACTCCTATTCATTAACAGGGGTCCCAACCATTGGACCTACACCAATCTGACAGTTATCACTAGAGCTGAGCAAAAAGATTTGTAGGACCCTAGTGCAGTGTCCACATCATGACATCTCAGGGGCCTAGTAATGAGAAGAGGCGTCAAGGACACCAACATTCAAGTGCTGGATGAGGAGGTTAGCATGACCCTAGTCAAGCTGCCATGAAACACAAATCTGGACTATGGACCATGGTCCTGCAAGTCTTTTTGCTCACCCACCAGTGATCTGTGGTGATTACTGTAAAGCCTGTTAAAATTTAGCACATGAGCAAACGTATGAATTGTTTCATCCGTTACCTTTAGCAACGTCAGTTGCCCAAGCCATAATGTGTTCCATGTCCATGTCTTCACTTCTGTTACTATTGATGTAGTCATATAAAGATCCACCACCAGCATATTCTGAAATGAGAGGAGAGCGATTTCAGAGAAAACAATCCTTGTCAGTCTCACATCTTTAAAAATAACATGTCAAAGTTTCTTGAAAGGGGTTGTACCATAAACATCACTTTTTCATAGGATGCAGGATAAATGTATGATCATTGGAGGTCCGAATGCTCAGACCCCCACTAATGCCAAAAATCAGGAACCCTAAGCTCAAAGTGTGACTGGACCTGTAATATGCATGTGCGACCACCACTATAGGCAGTGAATTGAGTCGTGGTCGCACATGCTCACTACTGCTCTATTTATGTAAAGGACTTACGGTCGCAATTGTTCCTGGGGGTCTCACTAGCCATACTCCTAGTAATCATACATTTATGACCTTTCCATATCTATTTTTCTGGATAAACTCATTTGACAGAAGATCATTTAGAGAACATATTGTCAGAACTTAGCAAGGGCACAAAATACCCATAACAACGATTTCACTCACAAAGTATGAAGAGCACATGATAAAATCTTCAGCTGCCCCTAAACATTAATTAGAATGGACACTTATTTTGTATAGATCCAATATGTAAGAGAACTTGCAAATTCTTGCCTGTCGAGTTAAATGATTATTGCTTTTCTGTCCAATTTGATGTTTAGTCTAAAACAGTATTTCCAAAACTCCTGTCCTCACAGCTCCTAACATGTCATGTTTTCAGGATTTCCTTAGTATTGCACATGTGATAGAAGTATCATCAAGGCATCATGAATTTTCTCACCCGTGGAATACTAAGGAAATCCTGAAAACATGACCTGAGGGGGCCGTAATCACTGAAGTTTGGAAAAGACTGGTCTAAAACAACCTCATTGTTTCATGAGCACCTGTCCTGCTATCTTTGCTGGACTACTCCACCTACCAGTAGCGACTGACATGCCTGGAACAACAATAATGAAGACAAAGGACCAAGATGGCTACTTCAACTATGATCTCAGAGGAGAAGGTAAATAAGTAAAGTTAGGTGGAACAAGACTGGAGAGGCATGATCAGGGATGGACAAGCCTGCACTCTAGGACAGGTTCTATTAGGTGGTACTCTGCGGTTTCCGTAGTCGCGGCTCCATCACGAGACAGAAACAAGAGCTACCCAAATGGCCTTACCGACTGCAATGAAGCCAGTTGGGATTCCGAGTCTGGTTACACTATTTTGTCCAGTATTTTGGTGGAATTTACTATAAAAAAAGGCTCCAAATGGAGTTTCCAGTTCAGATATGAACAAAGACTTATGTTGCCTGGAAAGCTGACAAAGAAGCTTAGAATAAGGAGAAACACAATCTTTACATAGAAATTAGAGATGACTTTTGGATATGAAGGAACTCTCATTTTGTTCCTATTTCTGACAACTCATATTTGAGAAGTCGTCTTGCATGACCAGTTGCCAAGTTTTCAATAAAAACAATGTAATAATCCCAGCAATCAGTAAATTTGATAAGTTGTATATTCTGGACCAATCCCAGAATTGCCCAGTATATGTGTACTACACATGATTGCGGACGATCCACCAACGGAAATGTCATTTTACTTTTGGAAAGCAGAATGAATATTGAAAAATCAGTAGGTAGTTAAACGATGTATGCCCTACATAGGTCAGAGTCCAAAGAACAGTAATATTGTAATAGTTTCCATAGAAAAGCAATCAAATTTTTGTTCTTAACAGCACTGAAGAAATATATTGAAAGAATATGATTGTTTTTTACTCATTTTTGCAAATATTAACAGATTTGTACTAATATAATTGCTGAACTCCTCCAAGTGGTGACTGAAGAAAAGCTAATTTTTGCCTTTCCATGTGGGGGGGGGGTGGAAGAATTATGTGCTGCAGACAAGTATCACATATAATCTTAATGATTTATTATGGTTTTCCAATGTCTGTGTAAAAAATGCTCCGTCCATGATTTTTGATAAGCTGTCTAGAACAAAAATAAAAAGTCAACCCTGATCACCAGTCTTAGCTAATTGCTCCCCTTGTCTACACAGAAGATTTGAAGCTGGTTAGCAAAAAAAAATGGGAAAAACAATGAAGACAAAGGACCAAGATGGCTACTTCAACTATGATCTCAGAGGAGAAGGTAAATAAGTAAAGTTAGGTGGAACAAGACTGGAGAGGCAGGATCAGGGGTGGACAAGACTGCACTCTAGGACAGGTTCTATTAGGTGGTACTCTGCGGTTTCTGTAGTTGCGGCTCTATAACGAGACAGAAACAAGAGCTACCCAAATGGCCTTACCGACTGTAATGAAGCCAGTTGCTAAACTATCCAAACTGGGCTCTGCTGTTATGAATGTGCTAGAGATAGTTTCTGAGCAGAGGCTCCCTCTGGTGGTTACAGACAGTACTGAACCTTTCAGCGAGGAGTGGCAATCTGGAATCACGGACTGGTCTGATATAAGGGAGGTTCCCTCCCATGATGGTTGCCGGTGATCAATTGTTCTTGTCTCAATTGTGGTTCCTGGTTCATTTGAAAGTTTGCTGGAGTCCTGTCTGCATCTCCTGCTTTCAGATAAGATATTTTTTGCTTTTCTTTTTGTACTTGATTTTTGCATTGTTTTCTGCACTTTTGTGGAGGTCAGCCAGGTCCCCTCCTGGGGCCTGAGCTCCTCACAGTTTTTCTGCAGCCACTGTTATTTGCTCATTTGCTTTTTCCTGTTTTTTCAGCGGCTGCGGCTTGGTTTTTGTTCACACTGAGATCTGATTTAGTGGGTGGCGAGATCGTGTGATCTCAGTATTTTTGTAATCAGAATTGTTGGATTTTTGTAGGGTTTTCTGGGTTGCAGAAAGTAATCTCTCCTGTCCTATCCTATTTAGTCAGCTTGTGGCCCCAGCGTTTGCTCAATCTATTTTCTGCCTATGTTTGTATTTTCATCTTGTCTAACCGCCATTATATGTTTGGGGGCTTCCTATTTTCTTTGGGGATCTGCTCCGGGGCAGATAGCTTTCATCTTTCTGCCTTTAGGTGTAGTTATCTCTCAGGCTGTGACGAGGCGTCTAGGATCAACGTAGGAACGCTCCACGGCTGCCTCTAGTTGTGTCGTTAGTTTAGGAATCTGCAACCCATCAGTTACCAACATCTCAGGTGTTCGGCTGCCCTGCTGTTGTTCCTGTCCTCCTCAGCTACCGAAACATAACACTCTGCTGTATTAAACTTCAAGTGTGCCATCTACCACATCCAGCTCTACTGCTCCATGCTTCTCAAGGTGCTGCCCAACATTTCTAGCTCTACTGTTCCTTGCTAATCCATGTGCTGCCCAGTAATTCCATTTCTAATGATCCATGTTGCTCCAGGTGTTTCTCAGTATTTCCAGCTCTACTTCTCCATGCTTCTTCAAGTGTTGCCCATCATTTCCAGCTCTACTGTTTCATGTTTCTCCAGGTGTTGCTCATCATTTCAAGCTCTACTGTTCCATGCTTCTTCAGGTGTTGCCCAGCATTTCAAGCTCTACTGTTCCATGCTGCTCCAAGTGTTGCCCATAATTTCAAGCTCTACTGTGCCATGCTTCTTCAGGTGTTGCCCAGCATTTCAAGCTCTACTGTTCCATGCTGCTCCAAGTGTTGCCCAACATTTCAAGCTCTACTGCTCCAGGCTGCTCCAGGTGCTGCCCAGCAGTTCGAGCTCTACTGGTCCATGCTACTCCAGGAGCAGTTCAGCATATCTAGCTCAGTTGTACCTCACCACACCAACATCTAGACCATCTTTTTTATATACAGTACTGTACATGTATGGAAAAGTAATCTCTACAACATAATGTGTTAACATACCCTAAGGCCAGTTGGTGGTGGTTTTTACAACATTTTTTTTATGCGTTTCCGATTCATTTTTTTTAATGCTATTTTCCAAAAACTCTGTAAAATTTCTACGTTTATGTCATGTTTTTAGAAAACTGTGTAAAAAATGCATTTTGAATGCATCGTGTGAACTAATGTCTAATGCTGCAGGTACGAAGTGTACAGTAAAGTACTAAGGCGGCTATGTAGACAGAGGTTTGGTCTGTGGCACTTTTTTATAGCATTTTAGAGGTAAGTGGCATTTTTTTATTTTCAAAAAGCAACATGTTATAGGTATGGCATTTTCTTGTAGTTTTTTGCCACTGGGAAAAAAAACAAGTATAATTGTCACTAATTTAAAAAAAAGTCACCAAAAAGAACTGTAAAAATTGCCTAATTTCCTCTAGATGGAACTTGTTAGAACCTAAAAGGAACTCCTAGAAATTCCTTTGTATATTCTTGGCGTCTTCATCTTGTATTGACTCTCCAGCTGTCACAGCTTTCATCAATGCTCTGCCTGACAGGGATCATTTGGTCACAGCAGGAGAGAGTACTTAAAGGGATTGTCATTTTTATATGATCATGTCATCTGCACTGAGGATGACTCGGCTGTGATCGGCTGACCTTCCACTTATAGTCACATCGCTGCAGTCATGTTACTGTCATCCGCATCATGTGGAGTTATGTGAAATAATGAAGGGGAGTTTATACAGTTTTCAACTTTCACTAGATTTAAATTTTAATACATATGAAAATGAAAACAGTAGCAGCAATCACCAAACCTCTTTAAAAGATTTTTACTTGACCAGATCAATCCACATATTATTATACATTTTTTGTATTTTACACCTCTGCTTTATTGAGCAAGGTGTTTCCTCATGCATCACTTTCTGTGGTTGTGACTAATGATGAGCAAATGTGTTGGGATAAGGTGTTATCTGAGCATGCTCTGGTGCTAACCTAGTGTCTTCGGGTGCTCGAATGCTATGTTCCTGTCCCCATGGCTGCATGTCTCGCTGCTGTTCGACAGCTGCAACACTTGTAGGGATTTCCTGTTTGTTTCCTGTTTGTTGCAGCTGTCTAACAGCCGTGAGACATGCAGCTGCGGGGACTGGAACATATCATTAGAGCACGCCAAAGACACTCGGTTAGCACCCGAGCATGCTCAGATAGCACCTTATCAGACCACGTTCACTCGCTGCTTGACATATTTATAACTTGTCAGCTTATGTATCCTTGCTGAAAAGACAATCAGTTCAAGCAGTGCTGCAGTGTAAAGCTTGAGGATTTGAAAGAGCAGAAGCAGCGGTACATATATAAACTATTATTTTTGAAATGCAGCTATGGGCGATTTCACACATCTGTGAAACATGGACAGTACTCGCATTGGAATACTCAGCCTGACTGCCAGGTCTCCTGACCTCTGCTAACATTCTCATAAATGCCTATGAAGCAGTTAGCTCTGCTTGCGAGAAACGGTGCGAATGCTGGATCTTCCAATGTGAGAACGGTCAAGTTTTGGGGATGTGACCAAAGGTTTTCTGAAAATAGTATGTTTCTGTAAATAGTTGCAAAAAAAAAAGCATTTCATGGGTGCTGACTATCCTAGAATTTCATGGGCACTGGCGGGTAATGCCCAAAACTTCTATTTAACTATTGAGCATTCGAGTGCCGAAACGCGTTAGTATGAATAGTAAAACTTGCTTATACTGTCCGGATCTCATCCTTTCCGTGAGCGTACGCTCACATCGTGATAATAACTTCTGCTATGCCAAACTGCTATCTGGACCATAGTTCTTCCAGCCATGAGGCTGCAGCTGCAGCACATCAGGCTTCTACAGGTGTTGTTTCCTTACCCAACCCTTATAGGTGAGCGCTACCATCACCTCACCCCCATCTTTATGGTACTGCCCTAAATGTGCCCAGATCTTCCCTACTGAGCATTCTTGATACATCCTCCATTGGGATGAATCTTACACTATAAGTGTCCATACACATTAGATGAATGTCGGCTGAACAAGCAGATTTCAATGGAACCAGTTGGTTATCTAATATGCATGGGTGTCCTATCTCTCTCCCGATGATAGATTAGATTTAGATCACGCATTCAGGATTTTAACAAGCCCGATCTTTTGATCTTTTGATTTTGGTTATTACCTTCCTCCCATTGTGAAGGTATGTACTCTTGGCTGGGCTGAGTGTAAATGTGGGAGCTTGGAGGAATCGACAGTAATGATTAATAGGAGTTTGTCAGCACATGATGAGTGGTGAAATCCAGCACAGGACCTCATAGGGGACTTTGAACTAGTAAAAATCATTCCTGTATTGTCCTAATCTGTTAGTTAATTTCCCAGAAAAAGTTCTTATTCAAATATGTTACAGAGGTTCTTTGTGCACTCTGGACGTAGAACATTTAGGGTCACTTTTCCATCCACATGTATTTCCGATATCTTTATCAGTGCTCTCATTACACAAGTCGACGCTACCCAAAGACATACTGATAGGGAATGTAGAATGTGAGCCCCAATGGGGACAGTGATGATGATGATGTCTGTAAAGTGCTGTGAAATAAATGGCGCTATATAAGTGAGTAAAATAAATAATACGGTAAATATATTCACTGAAATGTCACAAAGAAAAACCTTCCCTCTGAAGCCTGTCTGCTTCCCATCCTGTGCATATGCCAGCACTTTAACAACTGCTGCATGCACGAGATTTTGATGGAGACGGCGCTTGCTTCGATAAAGCTAGCACTGCTAATTAAGGAAGAGGAGGTCGGAGATATGAAGAATACTACTCGGCCACACTCAGGGTGCACTGAGAACATCACTAGCACTAACACATTTCTGGAAAACAAACTAAGAGATTTGAGACATTAAAGGAATGATTTTTAGTAGGGTGAAACGATACCTATCATTTATCATAGTTCTCCTGAAGAAGACGTATGTATACTTCGAAACGTGTTGACTAATAAACCACTTCTAATCAGATTAGCATCCTTCATCCTTTCCACATGGCAGCGCAGATTTAACCCATTTGCGTCTCTATTACCTGATACCTATCATTTGGCATGGATTCTCATATGTTATAAAGGTTCAATACTCAAAAACACTGCTCTGAAGTGCGCAGTTCATCAGTGATAAGCGATACGCTCCTGCATGAGCACGGAGAGGTGTATAGGCTCCACAAGCAATATTGGGGGTCTCAAGTCCTGGAGGATCAGCAAGTATTAACCTTTATATCTTCAAAATGTTTTTCCCTTATGCCAGATCCTAATGACTACTACTATTATCGCCACAATTAAATGGGTTGTTCGGGCTTAGGCTACAAGTCTGCATTCACTCTATGTAACTGCAGACTTGTGAATTCTCACATCATGCGCACTACTCGCTGTGAGGATTCTCCGGCGCCAGGAGCGGGCGGGCATGATTTACTGTACTTACTTCCAGCCACATTCCAACTAGACTGTTTCTGGCCTTGCTCAATACATTTGCATTGAGTGAGGCCACGCACGTCTAGTCGGCACATGACTGCATGTATACAAATCACATGCTTGAGGTCACGCGCCTGCGGCTCCTGGTGATGGCACCGGAGAATCCTCACTGCGCGCAGTACGTGCAATGTGAGGATCACAAGTCTGCAGTCACATAGAGTGACTGCAGACTTGCAGCTTAAGACCAGACAACCTGTTTAACTTTGCACCATTATATAGCTTTCATTCAGTGGCTAAAAAAAAATCATAACCATAATATAATTTCCCTTCTGAGACAAGAGAAGGAATAATCCAGGGACCCTGACAGAACGGCTGCCTATGCTTATATCAGCCTTGTTTACTTACTGCTAATCAGCTCTGCTAGAACATATTGCTGGTTATCTGCCCTATCTGTAAGCTAATATTAACCTGGAAGTTCGCCTGAGGAAGCGATAAGAGATTTAAAAAAAAAAAGACCTTCGAGTACCAATGATGACTTATATAAAGAATTAATAGATAAATCACCATTTTTTGGAATTAAATTTACATTTTGGATGGGACAGAATATGGAGAACACAGGAAAAGAGGTTGCACTTTAATTATATTCGCCCACCTGAGATTAGGACACTCCTACAGGGACTAAAATATAGTTGAAGAGCTTTTCCAGTAGTTTAATATTGGTAACCAATCTTCAGAATAGGTAATAATTATCAGATCACTTTTAACACAGCTTACAAGATAGAAGAAGAAAGGAAAGTTGTTATGTTTTGGTAGCTGAGGAGAATAAGCAAAAGCGGTAATACACCAGAGAGGCTGGAACCTATTGGATTGCAGTAACCTGAACTAACCACACAACTAGAGGTAGCTGTGGAGCGTTCCTACGTTGATCCTAGATGCCTCGTCACAGCCTGAGAGATAACTACACCTAAAGGCAGAAAGATGAAAGCTATCTGCCCCGGAGCAGATCCCCAAAGAAAATAGGAAGCCCCCAAACATGTAATGGCGGTTAGACAAGAAGAAAGCACGGACACAGACAGAAAATAGAATGAGCAAACGCTGGGGCCCAATCTGTCTAGACAGAAAAGTACAGGAAAGGATACTCACTGCAATCCAAAAAAAACCCCTAAAAAATACCAACTCTTCTGATTGCAAAAACACCTGAGATCACACGATCTCTACCACCTAAATCAGTTCTCTGGTGTAACAAAACTAAGCCGCAGCCACTGAAAAAACAGGAAAAAGCAAATGAACAAACAACAGTGGCTCCAGATAAACTGAGAGGAGCACAAGCCCCCGGAGGGGACCTGGCTGACCTCCACAGAAGTGCAGGGAACAATGCAAAAAGCAAGCACAAAAATAAAAGCAGAAAATATCTTACCTGATAGCAGAAGATGCAGGCAAGACTCAGCAAACTTCCAAATGAACCAGGAACCACAATTGAGACAAGAACAATTGATCACCGGCAACCATCATGGGAGGGAACCTCCCTTATATCAGACCAGTCCGTGATCCCAGATTGCCATTCCTCGTTGAAAGGTTCAGTACTGTCTGTAACCACCAGAGGGAGCCTCTGCTCAGAAACCATCTCTAGCACATTCATAACAGAAAGTGTTACAAACACTACTGCACCCTGGATTCACTCATTCTGCAATCTGCTATGCACAGTGAAACATAGAGGCTGTAGAAACTAAATAGTAGAACATTTTGAAATAAAACCTTACTCTATAATGGATTTTTAGTTAAAGACGTATTCATTAAAGTAAAAAAAAAAAATGCCCCCGAAGGTGTCAAAATGAAACCATAAAACCATTAGAGACCTTCACTAATGTTGAAGAATCTTGCACTACTTTAATTTCTGTCCGTCTCTCTCTTCGTTTTATCAAACAGGACCATAAAAGTGATTAAATTACATTGATTTATGAATTGTTGTCTTTTTATCTGAAGCCAAAATAAGCTAAATGGAAACCAAGGTGCAAGGAACTCTGCAAAGTGCTACAACCCTTTTCTTCTAATGGTGCAAGGCCATCCAGTGATGACAATGTGTAACAAGTTTGTGACAAAAGTGAATCATAAGTGTTCAGATACCGGGAGCTCATCCCTATTAATACAAAAATAATGGGTTGGAAGATTTCTCTCAGTCCTAATTATTGACTTTCAGGTTTTTCAGTCTCATTGCCACAAATAAAATCCAGCCCCCGTCATACCGTCAGCCTTTACTAACATGCGTGATGGAATGACTGGTGGTAAAGAGCTGACTGATACATGCAGTGACCGGTACTACGTCACTATTGTCAGTTCATGGAAGTTCTTCCCTCCTAAATCTTCCCCCATACCCTGTCAGTGATATTATTGAGAAGTGGAAGGAACTGCAGCAGCTCAGCCACCGAAGTGGAGGCCACTTAACGTTACAGAGTGGAGTCAGTGAGTGCCGAGGAGCAGAGGGCAGAAAAGTCATCATCGCTCTGCTGACTCCATAACTGCAGATTCCAGACCTACTCTGGTATAACATCAACATAAAACTGTGCCCACGCCGGGAGCTTCATGGCTGAACAGCTGCATGCAGCCTTACATCACCAAGCACAATGCTGAGCTTTGGATGGAGTAGTGTAAAGCCGCCACCACTGGACTCTGACAAAGTAGAAATGATCTCTGTCCAGTGACAAATTACTCTTAATTCGTCAGGCTAATGGATACATCTTGATTTGGTGAATGCCAGGGGAACGTTACTTGCCCCACTGCATTGTGCCAACTGTAAAATTGATAGATGAGAGATAATATCATGGGCTTGTTTTTTAGGAGTTGGACTGGGCCCCTTAGTTCTTGTGAAAATAAATCTTAATGCTTTTGTCTACCAGACATTTTGGGCAATTGCATGTTCTCAACTTTGAGGGAACTGTTTGGGGAAGGCCCTTTTCTGTTCCAGCATGACTGCCCCAATGCACAAAGAAAGGTCCATAAAGACATGGATGGAGGAGCTTGGTGTGGAAAAACCTGACTGGCCACACAGACCCCTGACCTCAGCCTTATTTGTGATTGACTAGAACAGAGATTGCGAAAACGATCCTCTCGTCCAACATCACAATGTTTGACTTCACAAATACTCTGTGAATGAAATGGTCAAAAATTTGCAAAGACAGCCTCCAAAATCCTGTAGAAAGTCTTCCCAGAAGAGTTCTGCAACAAGGGAGGAGGGCAACCCCATATTAATGCCCACAGATTTAGAATGCAATGTCATAAAAGATCCTGTAGGTGTAATGTGTCGGTGCGCCAATACTTGTATTACACAATGTATTACACATACTTTATGTTATTATGACTATTGTGTATTATTGAGTTTCTTACTATATTATATAATTACTGCTCATTATTGTTGTATTATTATGTTATGTTTGTATTATTTTTTATATTATTATTTTTATATGATCGTAAGATTACAGAGTATTGTTTGAACGATGCAGGACAGATTTTTGGTTGTCTTGTTTATTACACCTAGTAAAACAGAGTACAAAGACAAGAACGAGGAAACACAGCCCTGACTGTTGAGTGTTACCGATGATTCTGCCAACGCCTTGTCAGCCAGTCTAAAAATAATATATACGGTAAAATGTGTACAAGTATGAAAGAAAGTAAATCCCGTCAGCCAACAAGGACGTCATTGGATATTCAGAGAGGAAAAGGAGAAACAAAAACTGCCAATAAGTTTATGCCGCTTAATCTGGACAACAAGAGACAGAAGAGGAGAAGTTAAATAAATGGACATATAATAATGAAGTGAAATATCCGCTCTCCGCATCGCACACTGACACAGTTTCAGCAGTCTTTTCATTTCAGCCCCTTCAAAGTTGTCCTGACCCAAATGTAGGATTTCCCTACAATAACATTTTGCAGCAATGTTTTTTTCTTTTTATTGGGATCTAAGAGGTAACATTTTTTACTTGTGGAGAGTGACAAGCGAAACCTGGCATGTCATAGTGAGGAGACTTATAGGCCATGCAATGCTCCTCTGGGAAATTAAATATGCAAATTTCCACTTCAAAGAGGAAGAGGACTAGATCTCTAGTGCCTCCTTTATTTAATTTCCCAAAGGAGAATGCATAGCGCATAAGTCTCCTCACTCTGACATGCCAGGCCTGACTTATCACTCTCCACAGGAAGAAATGTTACCCCTTAGATCCCAGTCTTAAGCCTCTCTGCTAGCCAAATCTAATCTCATACTTTGCAGCGATGAGGGGCGATACCCTAAAACATCGTGTCTGCAAATTGAGATTCTGGTTTGGATTTTATCCTAAGGCAAGGCTCGATTAAGGATTGATATTGACTTTTAGGACTGCTACTTCCAATAGGCAACGTGAGAGTTCTTGTCTTCTTCCTCTCCGAAGGGGCAATTTGCATACTTCTTTTTATTATACTATTAGAAAAAAAGCAAAGTGACCATCTATCTACTGTATATATATAAACAGTTGAGACCGATTCTGCTCTGCTCCTATCCTTTTTTACGTCTGCTGATACATAGTGAGGTGAGCCACAAGAGTTAAAAGAGTTAATGGAAAAATTTCCCCAGTGCAAAAGGGGTAATAAAATTTCACGTTTATTCTATATGCTTGTAAAAAGACATGTTAGATACACCAATGACTAACACTATCCAATGACTAACACTATACTGTCGAAACGCGTCAATCTAGTATCCCCCGGGATTTTCATTGGTGTATCCAACAAGCGTATAGAATAAACATGGAGTTTTTACCCCTTCTGCGCTGAAGAAATGTTTCCCTTTGCATTTCTGTCTCAAGAAACGCCCAGGACCAGAGTGGCTTAGTGCGTGGACTCTACCTTTCCCGAAGTGCATGGAAAACGGTGAGCGGACTACTCCTTCCCTTTATTTTTCTAAGCCATAATAGTTAGGTACTGTCCCGATAGGAATACACCTTACTATGGCGGGATGGCTTTTATGTTTTTTTTTTAATCAAAACGTTAACTAAGTACCCTATGTTATTTACATGTACTATTAGGGTATGGTTCCACGTTCCGGAACCACATTGCTTTGGACGGAGCGGAAATCCAGCTCTGCCCAAAGCGCCGCCACCTTCTGAATCCGGCTGTGCTCATTGAACACATCTGGAATCACCGCAGCGCTACATAGCCCTGTGTTATTTCCCTTGTGTCGCCGCAAGGGAAAAGGACATGCTGCGATCTGAAAAGACGCGTCGCATGTCCGTTAACGCAGGTCTGCCGCCTGCGTGTTTTTACGCATAGTGGAGACGGGATTTCTTGAAATCCCCTCCACTATGCTGTAACATCTGGACGCTGCGTGTTTGACACTGCGGCTGTACACAGCGTCAAACACGCAGCGTTTACTGACCGTGGAAACATACCCTTACTATTTATTCACTTACTACTTGGTATTTGCTCATTTTTATCTTAGATTCTACAATAACATTTTGCAGCATTGTTTTTTCTTTTTATTATACTATTAGAAAATAAACAGATTGACCATACTGATTTCTACAGGTAAACACCAATACATAAATATATCCTATCCAGCCTTATAAAATAACATGTATGGCTACACAGAATACAGTCTTCCTTTAAGTACTTAATTGTCTTATGGGTAATTCACTGTAATACCATGTAATAATCAGCTGAAACATTTCTATCCACTCTCTGGGAAGAAAAAGCAAACTGAGAAGTAGTAATACCTCTGTTATTATTCAGAAAACGCCAGAAAATGATATTTATCTGCGGGGTTAGGGGAATTCATGGTACATTAATAAGCAAAGGGATTAGGGGAGTTACATTGTGTAAACGACCTCCACTTTTTTGTAATGTCTACAAGACAAATCAAGCAAGTTTCAGTTATCTGATGTGTTACTCTTTTCTGCTTCATCATGCATGCAAGGATTATTAATGGAGAAATTATGAATCTTACTGTTAAATGAAAAGATATTGTCATATTCTTGACATTTAAAGAGTAACCATCGTTTTAGTTTTTTATTTAATAAATCAATAGACTATATGAAAATAAGTAACTTTGTAATATATCTTATCAGATAAATTTGCCCTTTTCTCCTCCTGGACTGATCATTCTCTCTCAATTCATGGTTAAAATCAGTATTCAGTGCAGACAGATGTTCACATTACTAAGATAGGAGATGACAGTTGGTGTTTTTAAAATTCTATGGTGGGGAAGGAGCTAGTGGAACACACAGACATTCTACTGCAAGTTCTCCTGAAACGAAAGTTACAATACAGTAACAAATAAAAAAGTTTTAATAAATATAAAAAAAGAAATAAAAAACATAAAAGTTTGAATCATATTTCTTTTCCCCCTTAAAAAATAAAGATAATGAACAAATAAGAAAAATACATATATTTGGTATCGCCAAGTTCATAAAATTCATATCTATCAAAATATAAAAATAACTAACCGGATCGGTAAACACCATAAACAAAAAAAAATCAAATTCAAAACACCAAATTTGTAATGTTTTGGTTATCGCAACATCACAAAATTCCTGTAAGAAACAATAAAAATTGCATATTGATCCCCAAATGGTATCTATAACAACTATGTATCACCCTGTAATAAATAAGCCCTCAATCTCAGAAAATGGCGACACAATCCCAAAAATATAAAAAAAAATTTTCACCACTATAATAATGAAAAAAATTGGTCAAGTTATTGTCGTAATCGTACTGATGAGAAAAATCATATTGCATGATGATTTTTACCACGCAATGTACACTGTAGAAATAACTACCAAAAAAAATGTCAGAAACGATGTGTTTTTTTCGGTAATTTCACTGGAATTGGCATTTTTTTCCCCATTTTTCAGTATACTATATGGTAAAATAAATGGGAGTCACTAAAAAGTATAGCTCTTCCTGCAAAAAACAAGCCCTTTTACGTCTATGTGGCCAGAAGAATAAAAACGTTATGGGGAGGAATAAAAAAAGTGGAAACCATCAACAAGATGCTGTATAAATATTATATACTAATGAGATTGTATTAACAGACCTTTATTTACAGGAGAATTCCCAGTATTAAAAGTTATCCCCTATCCATTTTAACCCATCTCATGGTAATCCCCGGGAATTACATGACTTTATGTTCACTCCTATCACATTTACTGATGATGATTGCACAGTTCCTATATTATATTACAATGTATTCGCTACATAGGAGACTATAAAAGGGAGGGTAATCAAAGTGTTACCACAGTAGGCAGAGGCGGTACTGGCTCTAGCAGCCCATGTAATGCTTTGCTCAAGCACCAGGGGATAGATAAAACATGTACAGAGTGTGATAGACACCAGATGATGATCTGTAATGGAAAAACAATTGCTGCAATGGTTCTAGAACTGTAAATTCCCAGCCGTTTTTTAAAGAAAGACTTTTTACTTTTTATTTCAGGATCACAAATGTTTCAGACATCATTGGCTATGACACAATTAATTGATATATTTGCAGAAACATACATTTTATTCTTACCTGTAACAATACAATAATTTGGAGGTTCAAGTACAGCTCCGTAAAACTGGATGATATTTCTGTGGCTGAGCATGCTAAGTATCTCTGCCTGTAAACAGAAAAAAACCCAGAGATGACGACAATATAATAATAATAATAATAATAATTTTATTTCTATAGCGCCAACATATTCCGCAGCGCTTTACATTATAGAGGGGACTTGTACAGACAATAGACATTACAGCATAGAAATAAACACAGATCAAAGTAGATACTAAGAGTAATGAGGGCCCTGCTCTTACAATCTATGAGGAAGAAGGAGAGATACGAAAGGTAGATGGTAACAATTGCTTTCATTGTTCGGACCAGCCATAGTGTAAGAGTCGGTTGTTCATGTAATTCTGCATGAACCAGTTAACAGCCAAAGTATGTAACAGTACAGACACAGAGGGCTATTAAATACGAGGTACCTGATTATGGTAAAAAAAAATTTTGAACGGGGCCAACAGGGATAGTTAGGTTAATGCATTGAGGCGGTATGCCAGTCTGAACAAATGCATTTTTAGGGCACACTTAAAACTGTGGGGATTGAGGAATAATCGTATTAACCTGGGTAGTGCATTCCAAAGAATTGGCGCAGCACGTGAAAAGTCTTGGAGATGGGAGTGGAAGGTTCTGATTATCTGATCATTGAGGATGCTAACCTCAGGTCATTAGCAGAACGGAGGGCACGGGTAGGATGGTAGACTGAGACAAGGGAGGAGATGTAGGGTGGTGCTGAGCCATGGAGTGCTTTGTGAGTGAGGGTGATAAGTTTATACTGGATTCTGGAGTGGATGGGTAACCAGTGTAATGACTGGCACAAGGTAGAGGCATTGGTATAACGATTGGTGAGGAATATGATCCAAGCTGCAGCATTCAAGACAGATTGGAGAGGGAAGAGTTTGGTAATAGGGAGACCGATTAGTAGAGAGTTACAATAGTCCAGACGAGAATGAATAAGAGAAACAGTAAGAGTTTTTGCAGAGTCGAAAGTAAGAAAAGGTCGAATTCTAGAGATGTTTTTGAGGTGGAGATAACAAGAGCGAGCCAGTGATCGGATATGGGGGGTGAATGAAAGCTTGGAATCAAATATGACCACAAGACAGCGGGCATGTTGCTGGGGAGCAATATACGTAACACGACAGAGTTACAATTTGCGACAAAACAGTCCTGACTTATCACATATAAGGCCCCGTCAAACTAAGCGAGATCGCAAGCGTACGAGAAAAAATTGGATGCCATACAGACCATCAGTATGGCATCCAATTTTTACGGAAACATTGCAGTTTTGTAAGATGGGAAACTGTAAATGGTCCTGTACAAGATTGATAGCTGCTGGGTAAAAAACGGATTATATACGGACAGTACACGGATGACAGGTGAGGAAAAATGTTCCCACTCTCCTGGGTGAGAATGGGACCGATTTTTATACACTCGTGTGACACCAGCCTTAGGCTACATTCACACGTCCGTGTGACACTAACAGATCGGTGTCTCCAGTCCATGAGACTCATAGGTCATGTGGATCAGCCTCAGGCTTTAAAAGTCTAGGGATCTGTGTAAAACAGATGAAACAGAAGACATACCGTACTTTGTACTTCAATGTTCCTTCTGTGTTCCATCTATTTTTCACTGAAGCGTTTCCAAAAGTCAATGGATAAAAATACCAGGGCTTTGGAGTCGGAGTTGGAATAAAATGGACCAACTGCAACTCCTAGAATATTTAATAAATTGGGTACAGTAGTTCAGTGGTGTAATTGCTTTCATAATAATTTGGTAAAGTTATGAAATGTCCTATAAATGTCTGTTCTGTTCTTGATCTAAGGATCTCGGCTGTTAGTTGAGATGAATCTGTGCTTCACTCTATGTACATGCTCAGTAATGACCAGTGCTGTGGAGTCAGAGTTGTGAAGTCAGGAGTCAGGGAAATTGAGGAGTCAGAAATTTGGCTTACCGACCCAACAGCCCTGAAAAAAACTCAGTCCACTTGCCTCAAGTAAAAAAATGAATGACAAAAAAACCCAGATGCAACAAATATGCTGATAAGAGGCAAAATAGATGCCACACAGATGAAAAACAGTCTGTTTTCACAGCGGTACAATTTCACATGGATGTGTGAATATAGCCTTAGGCTCAAGATTGCAACGAAGACTAAGTATACAATAAAGTATCACTCTAGCATTGTTTTTTTTTATTTCAGCACTGGAGTGGTGCTACTAATCTAAGTTCCCTGACCTAGTGTTATACTCACCAGCCATCGTCTTCAGCTCTTCCCGATGCCGCTCCAGTCATGTGCCACCATCTTGTCACCGCCACTTCTGACAGACTGGAAGTCAGAAGTAACGATCACAAGCTCTATGAGAGCTGGTTCCCCGCCTTGTTCTGGCTCTCATAGGCTTACATTGATTAGTGACTCCCGGATCGCCAGGAGCGATCCGGCATGTCACATGCTGCTCGAAACGGATCGGAGCCGTGTCAATAAAAGATGAAGACAATGGCTGGTAAGTATAAGACTAGTGGCAGGGAACTTAGATTAGTAGCACCACTCCAATGATGGGATAATAAAAAAGCACTGGAGTTCTTTAAATTGAACAATGTAGGTACAAAGTTTCAAAACTTTATGCGGAATATCAATCGCACATGTCAGCAATAGACTTGGAAAGCAAAAATTATTTACAGTTCAAGTGATTTTTCTTCCATTGTAGATGTGACAGCTCACACGTTTAAGTGGACGCAATTTTAAAGTTTACGCCATAGACTAAACAATGTCTCTGTTAAGTATTTTCTTACATAAACCGCTCACTCACATGTTTAGTAATTGTCTCATAAACAGTCACATATAGGCTTTATGGTTTCAAGTCCACCATGTACAAAGCAGGGCTTGATGTTCCTACGATTAGAACAAGAAGAAAACACAGTGCAAGGAAATGATGTCGCTGCTCATCATCATTCAACTACACAGTAAGGCTGTGCGCACACAGCGTTAGGAGTCGTTTCAAAAAGGTTCAAAACCGAATAACGGGTGAAAAATTGCTTAAGAAACGCTTAGAACATTCTTCCTTTTCATTTCCGTTGCTGTTCATGGGTTCAGTATTTTGAACATCTTTTTCCACATCAGGTTTTGAGAAACTTTGAAGCCAATCCTGGTGAAATCCACTCTAAACTAGGCATTGTCCAATCAAAAGTCTGCCAAAAAAATGCTTCGAGTGGTTTATTTCCAAACGCTTTCGACTTGAAATCTGATGGTTTTCAAACAAAAATAAACAACTCTGTATACACATACACTGTACAGCTGATCTCGGTGGGGGTCAGGATTATTAAACCACAAATCAAATCATGTATTTTAAAATATTGTGAACGAAGACAATATTTCTATCATTATCTCACATCCTTTTTATAGGTCCGCGTTATTTGCCTATAGAAATATTATGTTCACATTGTACTTATTGAGGCTGGCCATAAACATTAGATTGCTGTTCAATTGAAAGCTAATCCTCCTGACCTCCAACATGCAAATGTACATTTAACCAAGCATACTTGCGTTCTCAAAAAATTGGGACAATTTGGAAAAAGTTTTACCTTAGGATTTAGGGTCCTCTTTGAAACGAATGGGCAAAATTTAAGTAAAAATTGTGTGTTTCCGCAAAAGAAACTGATGTTCTATGGGTTTAAAAGCACAACAAATGCCAATTTCTGCCAAATTTCCAGACACAAAAAATTTAGCATTTGCATGAAAATAAGTTAAAACTCATCCACGTTACTGGTATTATAAAATGCTGTAATTTTTACATGCATAAAATCCGCACCAAATCCCCAACTTCGATTGTGATAATTTATCATTCCCTCTTGCAAACTTTGGTTCAAAATGTATGGAAGCAAAAATTTTCATTTTTAGTCTTCTGTAACAATCCCTCAGATTTTTTTTAAAAGATGGGTTAGGCTTACAAAAAAGGGGCATGAATAACTTCCGTGCAACAAATTTACTATCTAAATGATATTGTAAATCTAAGGCAACTCATAGCTGACTTTATCTTCATTTTCTGGGGCACGGACAGCCCAAATTTCATTAAGGAGTGAGAGGCTTTCAATAAATTTGCTGTGTCTCACTCTATTTTGGATTTTTGTTCAAGACTGGATTGTGAAAATCCGATATTCACAAATTTACTCTCACATACTTAGAGACAAGGTGAGGATCGAATACTGTCCTATATAATGGCCTATAGGGTAACAGTAAAAATATATGTAACTTATTAAGAGGAATATCATTTAAGTAACAGGATCTCCAAAATAAGGACTGTAAAAACGACCAATATAACACCAGCATATGACCCTCATAATAGTATAACAAGAGGACTCCTAAATTCAGGGCGAGCATACCAATATTAATCCAAATGAAAAAAGCAGTCAATGACGTTTTACTCTGGACATCAATCAAGAGGTCGAAATGGTGTAACAACCTCACCATGCTCCAAAAGATCTTGAGCACCTGATGAAGCGGTGCTTGCCAGCTAAACCTTCACGTGGTAGTTCCAACACACTTTTGTCCCACACAGTCTATATTCACAACTTTGACTTAATGAACAGCCGAAAACAATATCATCAAGAAGTACAAGAAACTCCAGAAAACAGTAAAACCTAAAAGAAAAAATAACTGGATTATTCTTTGGAGATGCTATATGGTGCAAGTCTGGAAAACTTTCCCAAATAAACTTGTGAATTACCCAGAGAATCCTCCTGTTGTTTTATGGGTTCTGAAGCTTTTACCGAGAAGCGACCAAAAAATTGGAGCCTAGGGAATAATCTAACAAGCGAGTGCTATGTTACATGTACATTAGCAACTTTGTGTGTGCATTTTCCATACGGATATGAATCAAACCCCAGGTGTCAGATGCTTCACGCGAGCTTTTAGACATACTTCTAAAGTGCAGCGGATCCTGGGGTGGTAGTGCTGTTCGGTGACCTCTCTTACTATAGTTTATGTAGTTAGAAAAACCATTTCCTTTGATTGCAATCGTTCAAAACAGCAAAGTAACTTTTCTGATTTATGTCAGATCTTTTACTTTGTCTTTGATGTCACTGAAGAGGGAAAAAATGAGCTCTGGAAAGCCTTCGCTTCACACAACTACTTTAACATTTGTTTTCAGGATGTCACTTATGTTCTTCAAAGGTATTGTCTCTTTTTTATGATTTTATGATTTTTTTTTTTTACTTTACTTGAAACTTACAAAAGAAAGCAGCTAATAATTATTTTCCTTATTGCCTCCCAAAAAATGGAATACAAAAGGCGCAAAACAGTCATGGGGGTTTAAAGGAGCAAACATGAAACAATATCGGTGGAAACGTAGGTTTATTAAACTTCAGTTCTGCGTATGTTTCTGAAATGAGCATGGATGTCTATCAGGGCAGAAGCTGAAACACCGGAGGCATTTGATCATTAAATATTACTTACCATGATCCGGATAACGTGCCACAAAATACTGCAAGTAAGATGAAAATACCGGTAAATATCCTATGAAGGCTCTGAGGATAATTATGTGCCCCCTCCTTGGTGTAATAAGAGCCTGACTGTAAAATAAATACGGTAGAGATGACATCGGAGAGCAGGAGGGTTCTAGCAACTGCTTTTAAGAGCCTTTCATTGATTTTTTCTTTTTTTACATTGATCATGCTGAACTATAAAAAATCAATGGTAAAGCTACTGTAAAGCATCCGGTAGAGCGCTCCTACCCTTCGATATCATTTGTACCTGTTTTTAGCTTCTGCATGTGAAAAATTCACTGGCAGAAAACAATGATACTGCAGGTAGTGATGAACTGAATACAAACATACTCTAGAAGTTGATGTCAATTTTCTTTATATAAGGATTAAAGATACATGAAGATGACCGTATTTTCGATCCAACAAAACATTGGATCGCACTCGAACCAATGTTATTCTATGGGGCCTGTGCACGTGTCTGATTTTTTTTCCCCGGACAGAGAAAAAATTGCATGCCCGGAAAAAAGATTTTTTAATTTTTTTTATCTTTTATTTTACATGTTATAACCTCTTAAACGTGCTGTAGATCGGTAAGGATCTGGTTCCTGAGACCCCCACAAATAACTCACAAAAATGTGCGGAAGCGCGTAACTTGGGGGGGATAGAAGTGAGCGCCTGCATGAAAGTTTGGAAAACATTTAATTTATAGTTACCCATTAAATATATGGAAGGCCAGCGGAATTGTAGACTTTAGAATAAATGTCTTATGGATTTCATTTTAGTTTTGTTAATCTATTATTTTTAACAGTCATTTTAGGGTAAATTTATGGAAGCTAGGAAAAAAAAGACAGCGATTCTACAATTTAACTTTATTCTGCAGATCAAATTAATTGAGGAATACCAAATTTATATAGATTTTGGCAATTCTGGTATTTTTTTTATGGTTTTTAATATACAGGAAAAAATACCAACGTGTTATGTTTATTTTATATTTCTTAGTTAGGGAAGCTGTCATCAGAAAATGGCCTACTGTTTAACTCAGTTTTTGTGGATATTTTCTTTGCATGCCTTTGGTGCTAGAAAACATTATCACTATTGGGTTTTATTAAAAATATAGCACCTTTTGCCTCCTATAACCTCTATATCACACTATCTATTGAATTGTCTATAGAATAAGTGGCCGGGGTCGGCTTCATTATCTTTATTTTATCAGATGTGTTGGGACATGATTTTGTAGCACTTACCATTATATAGGTAGGACAGGTTAAAATAGTAATACGATGAAAAAGTCAATATTTTAATTGGAACTATAAATGTAACCTAATTTGTAACCATCGCCTTCTTTTCCATAGTAAGTACTTCTGTGAAACAACTTTACCATAGTCTATGGAGCTTTGCCAAAGCTAGCAAAGTAAAATACCTCTTTCAGTGGTGTACTTATGAAATAAAAGCAAAGGCCTTGAAAATGATATATTATATAAGAAAAAACACTGAAGATTCTCCAAACTAAGGGACTATAACGCTCGACACCATCTATTTGTCACAATTCAAAGCATTTATTTAAAAAGTAACATACCGGTACATATTAAGGAAAATACAGATTTCTCTGGGGTCCTCTAACACTCGGGGGTAAGTGCCTCAATTGTTTTATCTATAAACTAGCCCCGAATATTTGTCATACAGGACCCGCCAGCTTCCTTGACAAGTCTGTTTAAAAAAAAAAACACTGGTATTTGTCATGAAATTCTGCAGCGCATTTTCTTATTGTTCTGCATCCTGCCATTCCTCTGTTATTCTTCCTGAAAAAAATGTGTTTTTTTCCCTCTGTATTACTCGCACTCCATATAATGTACTGGAAAACAGGAAAAAATTCCAAGCACAGTGAAATTGCAAAAAAAGTGCAATTCCACAATTTTTTGGGGGTTATTTTTTACCATATTCTCTAAATGCTAAAACTGTCCTGCGATTATTATTTTCCAGGTCATTACGAGTTCGCACATGCCAAACATATACCGTATATGCAATGTTTTAGTCGCCTGTTATCACGATTCCACCCGAGGCTGTTAGGGGCACATGACAGCTGATCAAATCACCTGTCATGTCCTATATAAGATGTGGGCTCAGGCATCAAAGGGGGAGACACACCATATGACATATATATACGTCATATGTCGTGAAGGGTTTAAAAATAATCTTTGCAACTGCAAAAACTTTTACTGTTGCTCTCGTTCATTCTCATTTGGACTATTGCAACTCTCTACTGATTGGTCATCCTCTTATCAAACTTTCTCCTCTCCAATCTGTCCTGAATGCAGCAGCCAGGGTCGTATTTCTTTCCAGCCAATACACCAATGCTTCCACCTTGTGCCAGTCATTGCACTGGTTACCCATCCACTGCAGAATACAATACAAACTTGTCTCTCACACCCTCAAAGCTCTCCGCAGTTCTGTACTACTCTACATCTCCTCCCTCATCTCTGTCTATCATCCTACCACCCTACCAGTGCTCTCTGTTCTGCAACTGATCTAAGATAAGCTTCCTCCTTAATCCAAACCTCCAACTTTTGTCTCCAAGACTACTCGTGCTACAACAGTTTTCTGGAATGCACTACCCAGAACAATCTGATGAATCCTTAGCCCCCACATTTTTAAGTGTGCTTTAAAAACACTCCCTTTACACTGGCTTATCACCTCACTTCACTAATCTAACTCTTTCTTGTTCCCTCTTTTGCCTCCTATTCATCTGCCACTGGTTCTATTTGCTTCTGTTTCCGTTTGTCTGTTCCTAAAAAGACAAATAGAATTACAAAAAGTAGGTGTAAAAGTTCGTGTTCAATTACTTAATTATTGTCAGACATACAGTGTGTATAAAATTTAAGAGAAAAATATCATCGGTATAGTAAAAGGCCAAGCACATCAAGGGGGGCCTAATATGACTCCATGCAATACGATGCATCCAGCTGGACATATGTATGAAATCTCAATGCTTTTTATTCCTAGAATATCTCTCGCCCCTTGCTGGTGGCACCACAATAAAGCCCTCCAAAATAAAACTGTTATCACCAGTGTCCAACAGAAAGACACAGAGACATTGTGACAGCATATATGTGATGTCAGACAACACCTTGCGAATCTAGAGGTCTCTTAACACTGCCCACTTCAAGCAGTTGCTATTAAACCTAGTACTGCATTGTTATATTTAGCGGCAGCAGACCACAGGGTATATTTCAGTTAATGTTTTATTCTGGTTCTTTTTCCCAGATAGTCATGCTATTCATTTGGTAAATGATCGTTTGACCCTTACACTTGTACTGCACGCTGGGTTGTAGAGGCATATGACGGTTTTAATATGCAGGGTTTGGAAGCTTGCTTTTTTTTTACGATTCTAAATAACTTTAGCTGAAGAGTTGGTCATATTTTAGTATAATAAGTACCAAAATAACCCTTCTATAGCAGAGGCATAGTTAGCAGGGCTGTGGAGTCGGAGTCTTGGAGTCGGAGCCCATTTTGGTGAAGTCGGAGTAGGAGTCAGAGTCATTGAAATTGAGGAGTTGGAGTCGGAGTCGTAGGTTTGGCTTACCGACTCCACAGCCCTGGTAGTTAGCAGGGGGTGGCTGTCCCGATCCCACTCAAGTGGACGGTTTCACTAGCAGATTAGTGAGCTGGTGAATCCTCGTCACTCTGCTAACAAAGATCGATATAAAGAAGTTGTACAGTAAGTATTGTACGTCGCTCTTCGGGATATTTTCACACAACCATATTTTCGGTCCGAGTGCTGACATTACACGGACAGCACCAGGCCCAATGTTGGGCTGGTCAGATGAGCAGTTTTGTTGTTTTCATGGACCGAATATAAGCGTGAAAAAAGAAAAAATTGCAGGATGCACTCATCTATTCTGTATTTTGGACTCGTTCATTCAAGTTTATGGGTGCTCAAAAAAAATCAGACACCACACGGATCAACCATGTAGCATCCTACTTTTATGGATGCTTTGCAATTCTTAATATAGGAAATTGTTTTGGGGTTTGTAAAATGTATTCATTGCTGATGTGCAAAAATGAATTCCATACAAATTAAATTACAATTAAAGAAGCACTACCATCAAAATTTGTATCCTCTTAATATATTGCAATCATCATATTATATAGCACTGTGCACTTACAATTGCTCATTTTGCCTTTCTACCCAGATAATTCTTCTCTTTTCCATTAGGTCTATGACATCACGTCATCATTAAAAACTGACTAGCTGAATCCTTCTAAGCTCTATGTAGAAACAGGAGGTCAATTTTCCCTGCATGAGTCATCAGTTACTGCAAAAGTTTCTAGCAAGAGGTAGGATGCAGCTGAGTCAGGAGGTAAAGAGGGGGGATGATAAATACTGGTACAAGAGACTTTCTGTTTATACATAGAGCAGAGAAAAGAGCAAAAATAACTGGGTAAAAGGCAAAATAAGCAATTGTAAGTACACAGAGCTGTATAATATGATGACTGCAATATATTAAGAGGATAAAAACTTGGTTGTGAGTGCTTCTTTAAGATGAAAAGTCGCCCATTCAGATGAAAATCAGAATTTTTTTTATACTCTAGTGTGAACTTAGCCTTAGGGAAGAGATAGTTACTTTATTTGTATGTAGTACCTTTAGGCTTCACTCTGAAATTGTTTTTCACATGAATGTTCTTTACATGTTTTTCAGGCATAGGACATTAACCCATTAGGCTACCTTCCCACAATGAACTTTTGGTGAATTTTTGATGTTGCAGATTTTCTGCACCTATTAAGTACATTAGATTACTTGCGTGTTTTCATTGCGTTTTTATCATATTTTTGACACTTCATTTTTTTGTCTCCTGTTAGTATTTCATGTTTAAATAAAACTGCTTTGTTTTTTTATACATCCTGGTATTTGACTATGATAAAACTTTATTGATACAGTTATGTGCAGATTTTACATGAGTTTTTTATGCGTTTCCATAGCGGGAACGTATTAAAAACACATGTTTTTTTTACCTGTGAATTTTCTGCATCTAATTCCAATTCTATGGGAAAAATCCTTATAAAACCTGCAAAAGAAATTGACATGTTGCAGATTTGAAACATGCACCGCAGATGAGTTTACGCTGTGCAAAAAAAAAAAAGCACAATGGGCATGAGATTTCTATAAATCCCATCCACTTTGCTGGAACTGTAAGATGCAGCATTGTTGAAGTAGCAAAAATACTCAGCATCAAAAACTCATAGTGGGAAGACCTTATAGTCCATGGGGCTGTTCACATGTCCATGTTTTTTTTTTTGAGGACTGGCTGTCTTTTAAAATAATTTTTTCAAGGTGGTATTATAAAGTATTCTAATTTACTGAGATAATGACTTTTGGGTTTTCATTGGCTGTAAGCCATAATCATCAACATTAACACAAATAAACACGTGAAATAGATCACTCTGTGTGTAATGACTCTATATAATATATGAATTTCACATTTTGTATTGAAGAACTGAAATAAATTAACTTTTTGATGATATTCTAATTTTGTGAGATGCACCTGTAGTTACCGTACGTTCTTCTTAGGGAAAATATCACAATTATTTACACCTGTGCGTTATTAAATATCTTTTATTTTGGTCTATTTGGCCATTGACTGATCATAACAAACTATTGGCTTAAAAAAAATATCACATTTTCTAAAGATATTCTGTTGGAATGTGGTCTTTTGGATAAAATACATTAATTAGCCAAATTATCAAGAGGAATGGTAAGTTCGGTTTATTGTCTTAACGCTCCTGTGTTACAAGTAAGAAGATTCCCATGTAAAGCAAAGCTATTTTCTCTAATTTCTGTAACCTGACATGCACTAATTAATGTGAGCATTCTGCTTTGTATGGTTTAACTGCAGGCAACGTGAAAGGTCGTAAAGCAGATTTGTCACCATTAGAGATGAGCGAAATTGTTCGGATTCGGTTTCGAATACGATCGGAATCAAATATTGTTTTTGCAATATTTGTTGAACACAGCCGAACGTCATTAGAGTCAATGGGAGTAGAAATTTTCGAATATGTTCGGATATGGCTTGAATATGTCAAAATCAGATTCGGGGACAAAATCCTAACAAATTCACTCATCTCTAGTCACCATCTTCCACAATAATACACAAGCATTAAACAATTTTCTTAGACTTGATGAGGCTGGTGTATTTTCTTAGAAAATCCATTCAAAATTGCTGTATAATCTTGATATTAAAAGGTTATTTCCACAATGACAATATGTTTCACAAAGCCAAGTATCTGCATGACTATTGTTAATATACAGTATAAGTCCAACATAAAGTTTCTTTCCTTTGTGTCCTTTTCCATCTTGTTCTGCCCCCTCCCTGCATCCAGCTTCACAGAGCTGATTGGGTGTTCATTTTCTTACCTGGCAATACTGCATTTCAACTCAGCACCCTGCTGTTCCTCAGTGCTGCAGGTCCCTTCATCTGCTCCCCTGTGTACTTGCTGATAGACATAGATAGATCTGAACACATGCAATTTTTAATCATATGGATGAGGCGACCATTGATAGTTTTAAATGTAATGATTGTAACCCACTATTTGACCAATATGCATGACTATTTACAAGTTCCACGTTTTATCAGTGATTTATGGAGAACTTCAGAGCACAATTATGCTTTTCCCTGCATACACCACTTTAGCAGAGAGATCAAGGTACTCGGGCTGCGCTTGAAGAAATGAAGAATCCTCAACGGTATGAAATAAGGTTTTTATTAACCAATGCGATTCGACACCAAGCTAGCACATTTTTCAAAATAAAAACAAGTGTGCTAGACACCCTGTGAGCTTTAAAAAGGCTAAAATAATTGAAGAACTGCGCCTAAAGGGGAGGGGGAAAAGGAGGAAGTGAAAGGGATGGAATAGTCAATAAAGAGAAGAAAAAAAGGGGGTTTGTGGGGAAATATAATTAAAAAAAAGATTACACTAAGGAAATAAAAACAGAGACCTTGTGGAAGAGTTTATAAGGAATTAAAGAAGCCAATGAAAAGGAAAAAAGTGAAGTAGAAACAACTTACCGTATGTAAACTGAAAAAAATAAATAATTGAAGTGAGAAGAGGGGACAAGAACCTGAATCATAGAATCATAGAATCATAGAATGGTAGAGTTGGAAGGGACCTCCTGGGCCATCTGGTCCAACCCCCTGCTCAAAGCAGGATTCTCTAAATCATTCCAGACAGATGTCTGTCCAGCCTCTGTTTGAAGACTTCCATTGAAGGAGAACTCACCACCTCTCGTGGCAGCCTGTTCCACTCCTTGATCACCCTAACTGTCAAAAAGTTTTTTCTAATATCTAATCTGTGTCTCCTCCCATTCAGTTTCATCCCATTGCTTCTAGTCTTTCCTTGTGCAAATGAGAATAAAGATAATCCTTCTACAATGTGACAGCCCTTGAGATATTTGTAGACAGCTATTAAGTCTCCTCTCAGTCTTCTTTTTTGCAAGCTAAACATTCCCAAATCCTGCAACCGTTCCTCATAGGACATGGTTTTCAGACCGGTCACCATTCTGGTGGCTCTTCTTTGAACTTGCTCCAGTTTGTTGATGTCTTTTTTAAAATGTGGTGTCCAAAACTGGACACAGTATTCCAGATGAGGTCTGACCAAAGAGGAGTAGAGGGCAATAATGACCTCACGTGATCTAGACTGTATGCTTCTGTTGATACATCCTAGAATTGTATTTGCCTTTTTTGCTGCTGCATCACACTGTTGACTCATGTTCAGTCTGTGATCAATTAGTATACCCAAGTCTTTTTCACATGTGCTGTTACTTAGCCCTATTCCTCCCATTTTGTATATGTTTTTTTCATTTTTATTGCCCAGATGTAGTACTTTGCATTTTTCCCTGTTAAAAACCATTCTGTTAGTTGCTGCCCACTGCTCCAGTTTATTTATATCTTTTTGAATCCTCTCTCTCTCTTCTCTAGTATTAGCTGCCCCTCCTAACTTTGTGTCATCAGCAAATTTGATCAGTTTACCCTCAATTCCTTCATCTAAATCATTGATAAAGATGTTGAACAATACAGGGCCCAAAACAGAGCCTTGTGGTACCCCACTTGAGACATTCTTCCAACTGGATGTGCAGCCATTTACGACCACTCTTTGAGTCCGATCATTAAGCCAGTTATGAATCCACCTAACAGTTGCCTTGTCCATTCCATACTTAGTCATTTTTTCAATAAGGATTGTGTGAGATACTTTGTCAAATGCTTTGCTGAAGTCAAGATATACTATATCTACAGCATTTCCCTGATCCACCCAGTCAGTGATTCTGACTAAAACAGCTGTGAGATTGGAGATGAAGAAATTGGTTTGTGAAGCCATAGACTGGTGGGAAATGAGATGTAGGTGAATGGAAGAAAAGGGGTGAAGCCATAAAAAAGAGATATTTGAAAATTTTATTGTCCGAGTGGTTCAAAGGCAAAGACCCGTGAGAACCAAGAGCGAATATGTCTGTGTGCTAGTTAAACCTGTGTGCAAGAAAAAAAAAGGAAGGAGCAAAATGATATGTGGAACAAGAGAAAGAGAACATTGAGAGATAAGAAGAGCTGTAGGTGAAAAGAAGGAAAGTGTGAAGGAAAAAGAATGAAGTCAAAACAATAAAAGAAATGAAATAAAACACTGGATGGAATGGCTTTTAAAAAGAAATGTGAATCTGTAGGAGGATTAGAGCTCAGAATGAAGTGAGAGGGGAGCTGGGAATGCAGCAGAAAGTGTGTGCGACTCTAGGAGAGCGGGAAAAGAATCACAGGATTGGAGATGAAGGGGGAAGTTTAGAAGTGTAAATACTGGTGAATAAATGAAAAAAGAGAAAGATACTGGTGAAAGATATAACTTTGCAGGAGGAGAAGGATGGATAGAAAAAAATAATAATAAAGTGATTTCTATGCGGAGCTGAGTATAGGATAAATGAGCTGTACTACAAAACGGCCGTCAGGGCAGTGCAGCCGAGAGAGTGTCTGGGGGAAGTTTTATTATACAGTGTCATAGGTGCAAATGAAGCTGGTATCAGTGCATGGCACTGTGACATCCGGTGACAGATCCACTTTAATACACACTTGTCATTCCACCATCTGCACCTCTGCTGTTAATTTCCTGTGATGCTAAAGCTATTGAAGAATAAATATTTGCACAACTAATCATATGTAAAACAAGAAATGTGGATTGCTCTATAAAACCATCGATACTGTAGTGAGCAAGTGACAGTATGAAAAACAGATGGGAATCCATCTTTTACCTGTAAAGAAGCTACTCACTCCACCCCTGAAGTCTTACATTGCCCCCACTAAACCAAGAATCCAGGCTTGCAATCTTCCTTCTCATACAGTTTATGTGGGCCTTAAAGGATATGGACACAATTGGAGGCTTTTTACTTAAAGGGGTTGTCCAGGCTAGAAATGAAAGTCTGCAGTTACTCCTTGAGAGTGGGAGGGTCACGTGACCGCATTTATGTGATTTGCATACGTCCGCTCACATTCTAACTAGACGTTCTCGTCCAGTCTCAGTGCAGAGGGGACCAGCACGTCTAGTCTGCTCATGCTTGTGGTCAGGTGACCGCCCACTCTCACCAGCAATGTTGGAGAATGCTGCAGGACTCAGAAGTCTGTAGTCACATGGCGTGATTGCAGACTTTCATCCAAGCCTGGACAACCCATTTAAGTGTTTGTACTTTTTTGTGTAAAGCATTTTTTAATCTGCAGGAATGGTTGTCAACAAATTTACCTGCATGTCTATCTCCCGCTCAATACTGCACAACAGTCTACTAAAAAAATAATGACCATCCAGATGTAATTTGATTATTTTCAGAAACTTCCGAAAGTGGGATGGTGCTCCAAAAGCATAGACGGGTTGTGGAACATCAGATGAGGTTTGGAAGGATGAAGGACAGAGCTGAGTTTTGTCCTAGCGGGATGAAATACGCTTAGGGGCTTGCTAACGTGACATCATGTACAAACGTGGTGTACAATAATAAATTATATTGCGGTACCGTGTTAGCCAGAAAAATCGATGTGAATACTTTTCCATCCAATTATGACAAAAGCATTCTTAAGGTGATACCTTTATTGGCTAACCAGAAAATTATATGTTCGCAAGCTTTCAGAGCGCAGAGGCTCCTTCTTCAGGCAAGAAGGTAATCTTGTCTGAAGAAGGAGCCTCTGCGCTCTGAAAGCTTGCGAACATATAATTTTCTGGTTAGCCAATAAAGGTATCACCTTAAGAATGCTCTTGTCATAATTGGATGGAAAAGTATTCACATGTACAAACGTGAACTTCTCCAGAAAGTGAAAACACCAACATGATCCTAAATGTGAAACATGACTTTGTAACCTCTGATGTTCATGTCTAGAAATAGAAGGCACGAGATACAATGCAGTTTTCCCAGTGGTTACAGAACTGCACTTATCTATGCAGTGACTGCAAATCATGGTGATGACCTGTCATAGCTTACATGTGAGAATAATGGACAAGGAGAACAATGAAGTGCGAGATCTCTCAGCAGTAAGCGGTGTGCAGAGAACCTGCCCTGATTACACCTTTCTAAAAGTAGACATTTCCTTAGTTTCCTATGATGGGATCTGCTCAAGTTTCTGGTTGGGCCCAGGGTGGAACAAAAATAGGCAACGTCAACATGGCCTCATTAAGGTCTTGTCATTTTCGCACTGTCTATAGATGGATATTCCAGCTATAATTAATGCCAAAGTCGAGATTCTAGGATGAAACGAGCAGGCAACTACAGTATAGGTGAATTTTTCTTGGTAGGCTAGGGTTCCACCAGTGTTTCTTCTCTCATCTGAGAGAATCGGGACGATTATGCAAATAACACTCTGATCAAACCCTGATTAGGGTGTGATCCGATTCTCTCGGATGAGGAAACAATGTAAAAAAAAATGTCTCCATCTTCTCCATTCTCCCAGTCTGTGAAAATCAGACTCCACTCAGATGTCATCCAAGTGCAGTCAGATGTTTTCCACTACTCATTGACTTGCATGGCTGAATGTGATCTGACAATTGGATCCAACTCAGGCATGCTGCGATTTTTTCCTTGGACCGGCTCGGGCAGAGGAAAAAATCAGACATTTGTACTGTTCCATAGAATAACATTGGTTCTAGTGTGATCCGATGTTTTGGTTGGATCGCACTCGGACAAAAAAACACAGCCATGTGCAAGAGTCGATAGACTCATCTTGGCCACTGAGCTGCAAAAAGCTGCAGTCACATCTTATGGACAATAACAAAAATTAAGTTAAATTTCAACCTATGAAAAAAAAGGAAAGTACTTTAAATATTTAAAGTGGTTTTCTGTTTTTGGAAAAACCCCTGTCCCTCAGCTACAGTTTATTTACAAAAACTAACAAGTTGTGCTTTACTCACCCTCCCGCGCTGAGTCTCCGTGTGAGGCTCCCTGTGTTTGCGCTGAAGTCAGGTTGACAGCGCTGCAGCCAATAACGGAGCTCAGCGGTTCTGACCGAGTAGATGGCAAGAGCCGCTGAGCTCAGTTATTGGTTTTAGCGCCGTGAACGTGATGTCAGCGCTGCAGACAAAAACAGAGACAGAGCAGAGTGGCGGAGACTCTGCGCTAGACCTGGGGAGGGTGAGTAAAGCTCAGTTTGTTTTCCGTTTTTTTCAGAAATCAGAAAGCTCCTTTGAGTATAACCTATTACCCAAGTCATAAGCCACCAGTGTGCCAAGTCTTGGTCGAAGCGTAGATGACTGTTGTAGACTGGGCAGCTGCTCCCTCGAGATACTGAAAGCTTATTCTAGAAATTTCTCTTACGAGCTCTTCCAACGTAAGGAAGAACCTATTAGACAGATATGCTTCTTTTCCTGTGTCAGGACTTGTCTTCTAGTAACTAATACTTAACCTTTGGGAATCCCTTAGGTTGTTCTGGATTTTCAATGTATAATAAATGTCTCAGGGACGTGGCACAGAGTTAAAACCTGTGTTCTTAAGCTCCGAGTCGGGATATAGCAGTTTGAGCTCATACGGAGGCCAGAGAGCCGCAGTGGAGGACGACTACCCTCATGAGCCGCCCGACAGCTGACTTCCTGGCTTAGTCTCAGGTTCAGCTATCATTAGCACAGGTGTATCTGACTGCTCAGCCTATCTCTGCTTATCATTGGATTTTCATGGAGCACTTTCATGCCGGCATGGTATAAGCCCATCGCTAATTCACCTTACATTACTGTATAACTGCAACTGGCTGAAAAAACACTAAATTCTGCATTGCTCAAAGGCATGCACAATATGTCCGTACTCCGACGAGAAGTAAACAACGTAGTTTCGGCTTCAGAACATTAGTAAAATATTTCTTATATATACATTCCGATGAAACATCTGTTCATTGTCTGGGGCTACATTAGAATAGAGGATGTGGAATATGGGTACAATCAAGGAAAAGTCTACATATGATATAATGCAAAGTAATAGAGTGTATTTTCTATTACTCTTCCAAAATAAGTACATCACAGAGGCCATATGCGGCACCTAAGGGTTTAAGGTGGCCAAAAACATTAGAATAGATGAATATTAGCAAAAAATGCCAACCATCTAATGAGGATGGGGGTATCCCAAAGCCCAATCCTTATTTCCACTAACATAATCCACTGGGGGACGAAGTTGGGTGCTCCATGTGCACATTTAACAACTAATCCTTCCAAAATCCCCAGGTTCAGATGACTTGAATATAATGTGCAGGGAGACCATAAAGGAGTTGTCAAGGCTTGGGGTACAAGTCTGTAGTCACTGTATGTGACTGCAGACTTGTGGATCCTCACAGTGCGCACACTGCGCTGTCAGGAGTCTCCGATACCTGGCAGTCATGTGACAACAAGTACGTGATTTGCATACTCCTGGCCACATGTCAACTAGACGTGCCTCACTTGTATTGAGGGAGGCTGGGCACATCTAGTTGGCATGTGACTGCATGTATACAAATCACATGCGGTGTTATGCGCCCTGTGGCGCAGGAGAATCTTGACAGTGCGCAGTGTGCACTCTGTGAGGATTCAGAGTGATTGCAAACTTGATCCCCAGGCTTGAAAGTCTGGGCATAGACCTAGCAGAGGAGCAGACAGTGGATCTTGATGATGTAGTATCAGTGACATTCACCAAGGTAAGTGATTCCTAACTTTTTTATGAACAATAGGAGAAGCAAAACAATCCACTATTCTCAACCAGTTTTATGTTTTGGCCAAGTCTGCCCCTAACACAAGCTTGGTCATATTGATACTCCTAATGTAAAACTAGACTCAAAGTATCAGTAGATAGGTGGAATCTCTGGTTGGAAATCAAAGTGCTATGGACAATAGCTTCTGTGACGCACACGCTTCTTGGCGCCTTGCTGCTGCGAGATATGCACCATGCAATGCTGATGAAATTCTGTGATAATCTGATGGCTACTGTATTCACTGGTCCCATGGGGCACTACAGAATGTCAACCATTTCCCATCGTGTATGGATAAGGCTGATCTTTTTTCATGATGGAAATAAAGTTGATGAATCAGAGTTTGGGAAGTGTAGAGAAGATCCAGCCGTTTTTTAGATAAAAATTTAAAAACTTTATTCCGATTCAAATAAAACTAAACATTCCGGTGCTACCAAATTTCATAAGATTTCTTCTGCATTCCAGATTAAAACCTAGTTTTTACCCTTAATCAAAGTTTTACTGCAGTGCTTCCAAGCGGTATGCCCTGACAGAGTGGCCTGTGGACCACACTGTCGGCACAAAAAAGGGTGAACCTCTAAGCAAACAACGGTCTCTTTGTTCTAACAACTGGTGGTGGTTTCTGTACTCAGATCCCCATTAATAACAACTTCTGATGTGTCTATCGCATGTAGAAGTTATCCTAAACGATAGGTAGACCAACTCCAGTCATTGGAGATATGTGGGATGATCACCAATGGAAAATGCCACTCGTTCTTGAAGTTTGTGAACCCAGTACTCCAACTAGGACTCTCGTTATATGGACCCGTTAGATAACACATATACATGTAGACACAGTCATTGTACCGAGAAACCAAGAAGATAAGCTTCATAAAAATTGGTCTAACAGCTCTATACCCAAGATTTTAGGTTAAAGTCAACATTTTTGAAGACCATTTCATGTTTCCCCCAAATTGTTTTCACCTGTACAAAAACATAGTAACTACTGTATAAGGTAAATGGAATAATTATATGGAAGGACAGACTCTTACCTCTTTCTCTATCTTCAGGAGCTTCTTCACCGCCACCTCTTTGTCCTGAGAAAGCCATTTTGCTCTGTAAACACTCCCGAAGCTTCCACCTCCACAGCTCTCATAAAACTGTAAGTCATTAAATTTAATTTGTACAAACGAAGCAGTTAGGGACGACATCTCATAATGACGAAGAGCAGCTCTGAGATACGACCTGCAAGACAAACACAAAGAATGTATGATTCCGAAAAAAAAGGAAAGGACAAATACAATTAAGTTGGAGATAAATGGAGTATAAAGTATGGATGACTTCTACTTCTCTCCGAAGTTTTTAAGTCTAAAATAGCTGGAAACCTTCTAAATAACGATATATAGGGACAGGAGCATGTTACTATATTGACTCAAATTTATTCTCCAAGCTACTCTGTAAGTCACACTTACATCAGTACCTAACTATACGTAGCTCACCTGAGAGTCCGATCAGACCAGACGAGCTACAGTGTAAAGCATAAGAGAAGGATAAAGCAGCGTCCAAAGCCTCCGAATAGGCAAGAGCTTAATTACAGACTGCTCTGCAGTTCCTGTAGGTTCTGTAAGTTTTCCAATACATTGTGATGGTATTTTAGGCTTGAGAAAGGCCGTTTGGCCGGCACATTGCTCTATTTTTGTCTCCGCACTGCTGTGATGTTTTAAATATTCTCTATGGTGTCTTGGATATCTTTGGATTTGCTGCTGTTTTTGGATCTGGTGGGAGACCGTGCTGAGTAGCACATACTCATCTATGGTGCATGGGAATTTTATATTGGTTCTGTATACTGTGGTCACTGATCATACACTAATGAAGCAAAGCTAACAAGCAGCTAGGCAAACCAGGTAATGAAATGTTATACAGGAGCTTTATCCATGTCTTTAGCTAGACTTGCACTATAAGGCTGGCGTCACACTTACGAGTGCATGTATTTCTATGCAGCCGCACACTCGGGTCCGAGAGCGGGCGGCCGTGCCGGGTGTTGATGCGAGAAAGTCGTGCGACTTACTCTCATCACACTCGCAAGTGTGACGCCGGCCTTATTTGTTTGAACGGTCTTATTAATTTAATAGTTTTTTTCTCTTAAATTTTTTTTGCACTTTTCCCCCTTTTTGAGGATCCTAAATTAGATGATCCATCGGAAAACCAAAGGCAGGCACATGAGACACTTTTTTTGCATTCTCATTTTCCAGATGCCCCCATTTTAATGATCCATTACGCATGCTTAACTGCCATGCCCTCTTCATATATGACCGTGATGCTTCTCTCCTCTCACATGCTCAATTAGTGTAACTCAAGACACATATGACATATTTTCCTATATAATCCTCCAATTAGCCTTTAAAAATAAAAAGTATATCAGGTACACTCATTGTGCTGAAACGAGAAGAACCATCTAGTGACCTAATATTGAGATGCACAGATCTTCACTCTAAAGATAAACATGCAGCATAAAGGGTTATTCCCATCCTTTTAGAAGTTATGTGTCCGTGGGATAATTGATAGATCGCTGATGAGTGGGAGTCCAATGGCTGGGATCCTCACTCTATTTATTCTTTACGGGACAGCTGGAAAAAGCTACAGTAATCAACCTATTTGGCTATATCCAGCAGTCTCATAGAGACCGTCAAGCCATAGCTCAATTCCAACAGGTCTCAGGATCATTGGCATTACTATGGGTCAGACCCCAAGTTTTCACCTATCCCAATACTTCTAAAAATGGAAATAACCCTTTAAGTAACTCTCAGCCGAAGGCTTGTTTGGCAAACCGCTATTTCTCCTGACACCCACCACCACCCATTCACATGCTTGCTCAATTCAACAAAGCATCAATATGTTTTCTGTGGAGAAACGGTTGTAATTTGCTACAAATTTCCTCTGGAGGCAGCTTATCTCCACTGAGAAAAAAAGGATTGGGCTTAAAAAATTCAATATGCCTGGTCCTTCTTTCCATCAACATCCTCTGTAGGGGGAGAGTCAAGATTACTCCTATACATATAAGATAGCAAGTTGGTACAGGTAAAATCACATGGTTAGCCCAACTTTTTTCCCCCATATCAACATTTCATGGTAGAGACAGGAATAACTCCATCCTGACTCCGATAACTTTTATATATCCCCTAAAAGACTGTGTGCTTAATTTTATACTGTCCCTGGATGTGCATCTTTACTATGGGACTGTCGGAGAAAGCCAAAGGCTGTTACTGGAATTTCTCCTGCAGCCCCTTCAAGAATGAATGGAGCGTTAGTAGAGCTTCTTTCTAACGGGGCACTTCAGAGCCCCATTATAAGTTGGTGGTTGGCCCAGCATTGTATCCCCACTCCAATCACAAATATATAACCTATGTTATGGATAGGAGACCATTTTCAATGTTTGGAAAAACCCTTTTCAGCATTACTAAAAGCAAGAAAGCAGCAAATGCAACATGACAGGGAACAATAGCTACATTGCCTCATCCAACAGGTGTGGACTTGCTGTACAAAATGCTAATACTTTAGTGGAAGTCAGGATAACGATGATGAGTAGGTTGCACTGCCGGATCAAACCACAGGAGAATGTATTGACAACGCATTTCAAGAGTGGACCTGACTCTTAAAACATGTTGTCACTAATTCTCCTATGGTTTGATCCGGTGGTGTCACCTACTCATCATATTTCCCTGAAGTCCATTAATTCTATACAGGGATTCTGAGAATTTACTGGACCGATGAAGAGCCGTCTCAGCCATGGATTTTAATATTATACTAGTTGTACCTGTCCTTTTGCACAACTCCACAAGGGGAAACGGACACTTTATAAGAGGTGAAGGTGCATGCTTTCAGTTGCAAACTATTCTATGGGAGCCCCGCTTCTTTTGACCTTGCAGATTATACTAATACTTTAGCACTGCCATACACAAGGCTTCCTAAATGTACCCCTATGTGTTGACCCCCATGAACTATGCAAAGCAGTCAAGATAATTGGTAACAACTCTGCTTTCCTAGCACAAAAATAATAAAATAACAAATAGTATAAAGTAAAATATGCACAAAGCAGTAGACTTACAGTTAAATCTTGTCCTAGAATTTACAGGGGGAGATCCTGAGAGTTTTATCCCAAGGGGCACATCACAGAGTAATTAGTGTAATGTCTCTGCACACGTAGGGCACAATTGTACAAGGCGTTGGTGTGCCAGGAGATCTTCTACAGTTAAGTGCTGAAGACTGGAAAGCACACTTTCCACTGTCAGCTCACATAGCCGATCTGGAATGTCAGGCACGGCATAGCCCGATGCTGTGCTCATTGCACAATATAGTCACACACATAAAACTTCTGGCTCATTTGGACCTTTAGCTGTGACACACGGCGCATGTCCGGGAGAGAGGGGTACAGTAGTCTTGTACCAGAAACACTTAGACGCTGTGGTTTCTATTAGAAAGTGACTTTTCTTGGCTCACGTAAAGAAGCTCAGGACAGGAGCCATGTTTTCCTGAGCATGAAGTATGCTTCCAAGAATGGAACTTACGTTTATACCAGATGACTATGTGATTATCTTTTTCTTTTTATAGCTCTCCAAAATAAAGTTTGTCACTGCTATTTATCATTCACTGTGACATGTCGTAACCCCAGACATCTCTACCATGTAAGCTGTCAATACACCTCAGTTCCTAAAAAAAATATATCTATTTAGTGGGCAGGCTTAATAGTTAAGAAGGTGGAGGAGGGAGATGCAGCTGCAGGTTGTCATTCAGTATTTCAGTAAAGGGAGCAGGAGGATGGTAACTTCTGATAGGTCAGAGCACAGGGTAAAAGAGAAAATGTGAGCTAGATGATTGCTTGCTCCGGGCAGTTATATATATGGCTTGTTGTAAAACATAATTTCTTATTATATTTTAGTGCATAAATAAAAAGGAAAGTACATAACGGTAATGAAAATGTATGTATGATACAGAAAATACAACCTAAGTTAATGGAAACTGGAGATTATTTAACCCTGTAACGACTTAGTTTTGTACTTAAAAGGAATCTATCGGCAGGATTTCATACCCAAACTCTTTTTTATGTTCATAACTCTTTTAAAGACAAGTCCAGCAATACCTTTACTTGTTCCCCTCCTGTGTTACTGAGAAATCATCTTTTGAATTGATCTGCAAGTGAGGCTGAAGAACTATTTGTACAGCGGTAAAATAAGTATTGAGCACGTCACTAGTTTTCTAAGTAAATATATTTGTAAAGTTGCTATTGAATGAAATCATCACCAGATGTCGGTAACAACCCATACTATCCACACAGGCAAAGAAATCAACCTTAGATGTCCGTAAATTAAAGAGGTTGTCCACTACTTTTTCACTTATGACTTATCCTTAGGATAGGTCACCTTGGGAGAGATTATTACAAGAAGGAGCCAGGATGGGGGACATTATTACATGGGGGATGAACATGTATGTCTATATAAGATCTAGAACGCTACACAGGGCTGCGGAGTTGATAAGTCAAAACACCGACTCTGACTCCTCAATTCTCCCTGACTTCTGACTCCTGCTCCAACTCCGACTCCAGAGTACTGGTCACCACTGACCATGCACATAAAGTGCAGCACAGATTTATCTTAACTACAAGCCAAAATCCTTAGATCAGGAATAGAACAGACATTTATAGGACATTTTAGAACTTTCCCAAATTATTATGAAAACATTTACAGCACATCCTGTACTGAACTACTGAAACCAATTTATTATATATTTTAGGAGTTGGAGTCAGTCCATTTTATACGGACTCCAACTCCGACTCCACAGCCCTGGAGCCTACAAGTGCCCATAAATCTGACCAACATATGCAGGTGGAGGCCCAGGTCCATATTTTGCACCTAGGCCTATTGGATTCTAGTTACGTCATTGCCTACGCTTATCTAACACAGTTCTAAATTAAATGAGAACATAATATACATTTCTTCACAAGAAGACTGAGAAGAGCCGCATGTGATAGCCCAAATTGCATGTAAACATTGCACTGAATACAAGAGGCGACAGTTTGCCATAGCGTACAAAATATTGAATTGCTTTGTATGCATCTACCTTACGGCTGCATACACACAATGCAACGGAATTGCATTTTTTTTTTGGTTACAATCGCAACAGAAATGCATCTTTTCGTCAACATTTTTCCAAATTGGAAAAAACATGGCCTTTCTATTGAGGACACAAAAACACAGCGTGTGAACACACCCTAATAGAACCTGAAGAAAGTATTTATAACTCTTAATTGTTTAGCATAAATAGAAGCTATTCTGCAGCACTTTCCAATCCCATAAGACACATCCCTTACACTTCCTTCATTATTTCATAATATCAGTTTCTATTTGACCTGGAATTAGATGTGCTTTTCATGCTATGATTTCTGGCCAATGATGTGTAATGAGCAGATAATCTTGTTGCAAATTCTATTTATATGTCAGTTCCCAAGGAAAATCCGATATATTAGCACATAGTAAATGTAACCGTATGCGATATTGACGTTATAGCCTTGGATATTATCGCGTGTCGTCTTCTTGAGACAACGGTTTTATAAACAATTGTAGAAATAACTAGTGAGAATGTACTTCTTGGCCCAGGATGGCATTTTTCTATTCTGGATACTTACCACATCGTTCTGTAGAGGACTGATTTCTTTACTGAATATGGTGGCCTTGTTAGGTCTACAAAACGTTGCCTAATTATAGTTTGGATTCAGGATTAGTCCCAGTGACCTTACTTGAATTGCCTTTAAAATGAAGGAATGACTAGAAAAAAAGTCAAGTTTTACCATCCCTCTGGGGGTTGCTGCTCTACATCAGTGAGGAACAGCTTATTTTCCAACGTATATCTAAAGGTACCGTAATTATCAGCTTCCACAAAATTAAATATTTAAAAGGATATTCTGGTTACACTTATCCATAGAGATCCCTTCCAGAACAGGGCACTTTCGTCCTTCTTCAGAACAGAGCAGAAGAGCGCATGCTCAACGCACGCTCTATTCCTTCTTGACGGGAAAATCTGATACAAGTGTGAAATGAAAGAACTACCAAGCTAAATCCCTACTAATCTGATACAGATGGCCAATCTTAACTATAGGTCATTAACGTCATATCAGTTCCAGAAAACTTTTTTTTTTAAAAGAGGCTTAAATGTACTGTAGGTAGTAGAATGTCATAAAGATGGATCCCCACTTAGATGACTCCCCCACCAATGAGCCAAAGCCAACGAGTAGCGACAGCGGTGGTCATATAACACTACATTTCCAATGTAGAAGGCTACAGCTGATGACAGTTTCCTTGGTTAAATTAGGGATCTCATGAGTCAGACCTGCAGCGATCATCTGATCACCACAGTGGCTTTCTTATAAAAGAAGTAATCATTTTTGCTGTAGAGATTCTATAACAAGACTCCATTTGTGCTGTTGAACGCTAATTCTGGTTGACTTGATGGAATACTTTGAGATACATTTTACTGCTCTCTTCTCTAGGTCATCGTGTGGTCATAGAGAAGACCTCATTACGAACCAAAGTAGAGAGACATAAATTGGACAGGAGACTCCCAAATTGGCTTTGATTTTGACAAATAGTAAAGCCCAGACACCACCATCCTCTGACTTGTGGGACCTTTGAAAAAAAATGGTTGAGAAGTTTGTTCTGATTTAAAATGTACCTTTCATTACAAATACAATTATGAAAAACAAAGATAGCATATAAACCTTAAAAAGGAGATTTCCAAGACAGATTCAACACCCGGAACTCCTACCGATCAGCACTTGGCTACCAGATATACACAACATGTAGAGCTAGAACAGCACAGCGCCCCGCAGTGTTGTGGCCATTCTTGTGTACTGCTGCTCAGCTCTTATTGAAATCAGTGAGAGTTGAGCTGCAGTATGGGAGAATGGCTACTACACAGTGTATGTAACTGTGCTGTTTCGGCTTCGCTCACTGTGTAGATCCAACTGCCGAGTGCCAAACCCACACCTATCTGATATTGAACTTTTCTAAGGATGGGCCACCAGTATCTTTGTCCTGTAAAAACCCTTTAACTAATTCCGCAAAGGGGCGTAAATTACATTGTAGTTATGCAGTGCAGCCTAAAGACACGCTCAAGCCACAGAAATTAGCACTAAGTGAAAAGGTCCATATTTCTCTAACCAAATGATGAATTTAAAAAAATGGACTAATCAGGGGTCCAGTGGCAATAAAATAAGAGCAAAAACTGGCCATTCTTTACCTGTTGACAGGTCCTTTTTAAAGAAGTAATCACTAATTTCTGCATGAGATTGAGCTGGCTGGTGAAGTGACATCCACAGATATCTAATCAATTCTAATAAATAGGGTGTTACGTGGTCCCTGCCGCCTGTGCACACAGGCCAGCAGATATCTACAGATGTGATGCCACCGGTCTCGCTCACCTCCCAAGATGGCAGAGAGCTGACGGATTACCCCTATAAAGGTTTTATGGATGACTTTTGTTAATTTCCCCCGAATAACTATTGCTAGCTGAATTCCAGCTCTTTGTGATATAATTTACATTACTGCAGATTTTCAGTCTAAACATAATATGTGCCTACTTCAGTAAGCAGAACGATTCCTTCTTCTGTACAGATGTTTTTTCTTACATTACAGCTGGAAATTCACCTTCCACAATGAACAAGACATGTACAATCCTCGGGAGGAGGAGGAAGAGGAGGAGGGGGACCTTTTACATCTCTTTTGTCCCAGGCTGCCTTTTTTAGTTATATTTACAAGAACAAGCCAGGAGCCTCTCAGCCTCTTCGTGCTGCACACATCTAGACTCTTCCCAAAGTACACACACTGCCGTGATAACAGTTACCGTAATCCCACAGCAATCTGTCAGCCACAATATATGTGCAGGACGGCGGCTCATGTTCCTCAGATGCTGGAAAGGAAAATACCGCAACTTGTAAATGTCACTTTTTTTTCTACGATAAAACTCTGAATACAAATCTCACTATCCGGAAAATGGAAATTGGCGAAACCGCTTTTGTGTCGACCCGCCACCACAATTGTGGGTTACCAGGGCAATGGGGTACTCAGAGCCGAGCCCGTAGAAGTCTATGGGGATTTTGTCACAGGTAGCTGTGGCTCGGTCTGTGGCCCGGGCGGTCTGGCGTATGTTGGGGATATATTTACAGGGGATAGTTTATGTACAGTTCGTGACGCCACCTGTAGTACTCTGGTAATTTGTACCAGCGCTGCTGTAGATCTCTGAGGGGATGGTGATGCAGCTAGATGTCGGGTCCCCTACAGGTGGGACTCTTCCCTCAGGTCGGTAGTTAGGTAGGGATTGTGCAGGCATGCAATAATAACTCAGTCTCACACAGTCAACGTCTTTCCATACCTTTACTTGCAGGATGATAAGGCAGGTCCCAGGGAGGCTGATGGGGTTGATGGAGGATGAGCTTTGAGGCAACAGCTAAGCAAGTTAGGGGCCTCCTTTACTGTCCAATGAAGCTGAGTACGACCAGCCTGAAGCGTAATCCTCTCAAATCTCCAGCTTATCTTTAGCTGTACTTGCCCAGTCAGATTTGTGTTAGAAGCCTTCCTGCGAGGGAGCTGAATCCTTTTATTGTCGTGCACTAACTCAAAGTCTTCACACCCCCTGACTCCAGCTACGTTCTGACTATAAGGGGCTTGTCTGCCGCGACCTAGGGTCCGGTAGATTCCTGGTTTTCTCTTCACTATGCTGTACAATAGTGATCCTTCGGTCCCCAGTAACCGGTTGCAACGTGCAGGACTTTTCCAAGTCAAAAGCACTTTTTCAATTATCTTCCTTCCACTTTGCCCTTCGCCTTGCTTGTCTCTTAATAGATAGTTCAGTCTTTCTTCCAGTGGGGCACAGCTCTGACTAGACTAAGGTGTATACAGACACCTACACCAGACTCCACTTTCTGAACTGAGGATAGACTTAAACTGGACACGTCTACTCTGTCCAAGGACAGGAAACTGACTTCTCACTCTGAAGTCCGGACACAGACTGACTAAATCACTCCCTTCCACACCCCTTGCTGGGTGTGTCAGAAGTGTACATGATGTCATGAAGAGACCTTAACTGTTACCTCTCCACTCATCCTCCTGGTATTGTGTACCAGGGCTACACATTCCCCCATGGTAAATGACAGCACTCCCGGGCTGTAAAATACAAAGAGACAGAAAATTTTGTTTATGCATAACAACAAACATTAACTTCTTCCCATCCGGGAGGTGAGAACACCTTGAACGTTACGAACAATAACATTTTACATATAGAAATACAAAAGTATCAAATAGCATTTAATAAATATATATACAAGATACTTGTGAAGGACCCGCACCAAACCTTCAACGTGGGTCCTGGGTGGGCTGCAGGACATCCAAATGCAGACCTCACTCAGTGCCACACCACACGGGTTTTTGGTTCAGAGGTGAGTCAAGGTTTCATATGAAACCATTAAGAAGGCACTTTAGTGCAACTATTTACAGGATACAGTTTTTGGGCTGGCTCAGTCCTCAGCCTCTGAGTCCATTGTTAAACGAAGACATAATAGGGAAAAACACATTTATATATATAGACTTTTCACAATATATTTACATCAATTCGTTATAACTACTGCTGATATCTAATGGGTAATTTCCCTTTTGTGATTCTCTCTGATCTACGTGGTGTAGTTTCAGGTATAACAAGTTGCGATCTGTCTGCACTGCGTAACGGCAAACTATAGAACTGCCTTAACCTTTCTATGGATCTGGCAAGCGTACTGATGGCTGGGCGGTGTGAGTCAGCTTCACCAGGGGATCCCATAGTATGGGGCGCTGCTTCAGATGATCCATCTTGAGGTTCTACAGGTTGAGGTGCTGCTGGAATGGGTAACTCCTGAGCGGGCTCAACTGGCACCACAGGCACAACTGGAGGTAAAACTTCCTCTTGTGGCTGATAAAACTGCAACACCGGAATTATCACAGCATCTCCCAGTCGGGGCCAATCCGCAGGAAAATCTCCCAGATCGGTGTGTAGGACCTCTTCCTTTCTTTCTCTTTGATTGAAGACAGGGTTCTTTTCACAACTCTTTAAGTGTTCTGGACACAACTTCAAATGATCTCTGGACACAGTGGTTGTTGTTCTTCCTCCGTCTTTACTGACGACACAACTTTTCTGTTGTCGTATTTAGAATCTTGTATGACGTAGGGTTCTTGCTCCCACTGATTATCCAGTTTGTGCATCTTTCTTTTTCTTTTTAATACTACCTCTCCAGGCATCAGAGGCTTGGCAGGAGCATTTCGGTTGTAAACATCTTCCTGTTTCTCCCGTGCCTTATTAAGACTTTCCTCTACACAGATTTGTACTCTTCTGTATTGCTCTTGCGATTGACGTCCCAGTTCTCCACGGCATCGTCTGCCTCCGGTTCTACCACTCCAAGTTCTAAATCCATTGGTAGTTTTCCGGGCCTTGCTCTCATAAGATAGGCTGGAGTGCAGTTAGTTGAGCTTACAGGTATATGATTATACAAATCAACCAAATCAGGTAGTAAATCCGGCCATCGATTCCTGTCTTCCAACGGTATGGATCTCAACAAGTCAAGGACAATATGGTTCATCTTTTCACAAAGACCGTTGGTTTGAGGGTGATATGGTGTTGTTCTTATTTTCTTGCACCCGTACATTTGACAGAATTCCTTGAATAAATCAGCTTCGAAAGCAGGTCCCTGATCGGTTAAGACTTGCTCGGGATACCCATGCGGTCTGCAGAAGCTTGCTTGAAAGGTCTTCGCGGCCGTCACTGCGGTCTGGTCTTTCACTGGAACGACTACCAGAAATCTGGAGTAATGGTCCACCATGGTCAAGGCGTATGAGTATCCAGATCTACTCGGCGACAGTTTGACGTGGTCCAGGGCCACAATCTCCAGGGGACGAGTCGTCCGGATAGGTTGCAGGGGGGCCTTTTGACTACCGTAGTCCTTTCTTCTGAGACCACAGGGTCCACAGTTCCGACACCACCTCTCGACGGAGCTGCGCATCCCTACCCAATAGAACCGGCATCTCAACAGGGTCTCCAGCTTTCTCCAGCCAAAGTGTCCTGCTTGATCGTGGTACGCTTCCAACACCATTGGGACGTCTGCCTTGGGGACCACGATTTGCCAGACCATTTCATGGGTTCTGGGGTTGACATATCTTCTGCACAACTTCTCACGGTATAGGAACAACCTGCTTTTCTCGTTCCACAGGAGCTTGGCTGACATAGATGCATCCTTTTCCAGAGAGGAGCCTTCCTGTCTTAACAACTCCTTGATGCGGCTGACCACTGGATCACTGTCCTGAGTCTCTTTCCAACTATGATGGGGTAAAGGATTTAATGTTGCACCATTCTGCTTTCTGTGGACTTGATGCTCGTGGACTACCCCATTTCGATGGAACGCGGGTAGCTCAATTTCTTCCAGGTCGTCCGATTCTTCTTCCGTGTCAGAGTCATGCGGCATTCGGGACAACGCATCAGCATTAGCATTCTTTCGACCTGCCGGTACTTGATAGTAAACTGGTAATTGGACAACCGAGCCATCCATCGCTGCTCCATGGCGCCCAGCTTGGCGGTTTCCAGGTGCGTTAACGGGTTGTTGTCTGTAAACGCAGTGAACTTATTGGAGGCCAGATAGTGCTTAAATCTTTCAGTGATGGCCCAGACCAGCGCCAGAAACTCCAGCTTGAAGCTGCTATAATTTTCCGGATTCCTTTCAGTTGGCCTGAGTTTTCTGCTGGCATATGCGATGACTTTTTCTTGTCCATTCTGCTTCTGACTGAGAACGGCTCCCAACCCTTCATTACTGGCGTCGGTGTACAACAGGAACGGTTGGCTGTAATCAGGATAGGTTAAGATCTCATCACCTGTCAGGATCTCTTTCATCTTTTGGAATGCTTCAGCCTGTTCTTTACCCCAATTAAAGGGAGGGTTTCTGCTCTTCAGGGATTGTCCTACTAGGAGGTCCTGTAAAGGAGCTGCCTTCTTCGTGTAATCTTTCACGAATCTCCTATAGTAACCCGTTAGTCCCAGGAACTGTCGCACTTCCTTAAGGTTCTTCGGCTCCGGCCACTTCTGGATGGCAGTGACTTTCTCTGGGTCCGGCGCTACTCCTTCCGAACTGACGATGTGCCCCAAGTATTGTACCTTCTGCTTGAGTAGATGGCATTTTGAGGGTTTCAACTTCATCCCGTACCTGGACAGGGACTCAAACACTTCTGCCAGGTGCTTCAGATGGTCCTCATATGTCTTGGAATACACGATAACGTCGTCTAGGTATAGCAGCACGGTTTCAAAATTGAGATGTCCCAGACAGTTTTCCATCACCTCTGAAATGTTCCTGGGGCACTACTGAGCCCAAACGGCATTCTGTCGAACTCACAGAGCCCCATTGGGGTGGTGAAAGCCGTTTTCTCACGATCCTCCTCAGCCACAGCCACTTGCCAGTAACCACTAGTCAGATCAAGGGTAGAAAAGTAGTTAGCCGTTTTCAGAGCAGCTAATGATTCCTCTATGCGTGGTAGCGGGTATGCATCCTTGTGTGTTATGCGGTTCACCTGCCTGTAATCCACACACATTCTCATACTACCATCTTTCTTTTTAACCAGAACTAGAGGGGCTGCCCAGGGACTACAACTATCCCTTATCACCCAGCTTTCTTCATATCATTCAACATTTCTTTAGCCTTCTGATAATGAGCTGGAGGTATGGGCCTATACCGCTCTTTGATGGGAGGATGACTGCCTGTAGGGATATGATGTTGTACTCCCTTAATTGTCCCAAAATCAAGTGGATTTTTGCTAAACACTTGGGCGTACTCTTGCACCACCCGTAATACCCCTTGCTTCTGGTGAGCGGGAGTGGTGTCCGTCCCAACATGGAGTTGCTGACACCACTCCGCCACCTGAGTTGCTGGGTCATTGTCCTCCTCTATTTGACAGGAGTCTAAGGACTCAGCCGGGAGAATAGAATTATTATCAACAGCATGAAGTTTAGCAATGGTTGCATAACGGGGTAAATTTACCTCATCATCTCCCCAATTGAGAAGCCGTACCGGTACTCTTCCATTTACCACCTCTACTACTCCTCTAGCAGTCATAAGTGTAGGTCTATGTTCTGAATGGTGGGGTTCTACTACAGCTTGGTAATTCTGTCCTCTCAGACCTATGGCTGCCCTGCACCAAATGATCATTTCACTCATTGGGGGTATCACAATAGGAACTGAGTCAGTGACCCGTACATTACCAATTTCGCCGTCGGTAAGCTTCGCTTGCTGCTGACACACCAGGGCCCGGATCTCTCTTTGGATTACTCCTCTCTGCCTTGGTCGGGCAATCTCAGCGAGCTGTTGGAGTAAGAACACAACTTCTCCCAAACAATTACCGATAATGTTAGTACCCAAAATGATATTTAAACCGTTCTCCTCATTTACAGTCTTTACTACCAGAAGCCCTTGGTCTTTCAACTCCTCTCTGCCCACCTTTACATCTACACATTTTGTTCCGAGTACTTCTACAGGAAGACCATTCGAAGCATACACAGTAAAGTCAAGGCTCGGAGGTTTAAGACTGTCCATTGACCATACTTGGTATATAGAGCATCAGGTATGAGGGTCACCTGGGACCCAGTGTCTAACAATGCTGGAACAGCAATACCATCTAGAATAATAGACAGGTAGGGTCGCCCGCCCACATACCTGCGGTTCCAGTCTAGGGGGCCTGACGGGTATTCTCCTGGGTGTTGGCCCTTGGACCCAGGTTCTGCCCGTTTAAAGGACACTGTGTAGACAGATGACCTTTCCGGTTGCAGCGATAACAGATGATCTCTCGACGAGAAGGGTGTTGATCAGAGGTTGCTCCTGGGGGTGGCGTTGTCCTCCTCCGGGGGGGCGACGTCTTCTTTCTTCTCCGGTGCATCCACGGAACGTCCTCTGGGCAGTCAGCTAGCAAGATCTTCCCTTCCTCTTCTTTCCGCAGCTGTAGGGCACTCATCACAGCGGCCAGATTTTTAGTCAGCTGGCGCACCTCTGAGCGCAGACAGTCCAATTCACTAGGAGGTGTCACCTGCGTTTTGGTTTCTGCCACTAGCGGGGAACAGGGGGTTACTGCCGGTTCCAGAGTGACTTCACCCTGATGATGTTGGGTGGCCACCTCGGGTTTGCCCAGGGGCCGCAGCCCTTTTATTGCCATGTCTTTTAGGGCATCAAAGGTAGCATCCGGATGATCTAAGGACCACCAATTTACAGTTCTGCGTTCCTCTGGGGATCTCAATCCCTGTATAAATTGTTCTTTCAGCATTCTATTCTCGTCGATAGCATTTAAATTGTTAATTTGCTTGAGGGCTCTCAGGGCTCCCTGTAGTCGGCAAGCATAGTCCCGGATGCTGTCACCTGGCTGTTGTGAACAGTGATAGAAGGCCATCCGGAGATCCGTTTCTGTGCGGTCTTCAAATATGGCATGAAGCTTCAGGAAGATCGCAGGCACCGACTCCTGATCAACGGTATCCCAAGTCTCCACTTCCCTCTCAGCAGCGCCAGTTAGCTGCCCTATTAGCACAGCAGCTTTTTGTCTCTCAGGCATGGAGTACATTTCTAGGATGCTGCATAACTTCCGCTTGAAGCCTGCTAATGTGCCTGGCCCACCGCTGTATTGGGGAAGCCATTTCGCCCCAGGCATATATGGGAGCGTTAGTGGCATGATCGGGACTACCGGACTGGGTGCAGGGCCTGCGCCCCCATCTGGCGCTACAATACCAAGCGGTGCGGGATTGGGGCCTCCGGCCGGGGCCGCACTGTCAGCCGGTTGTTGTGACATCTTAGCGCCCCCTTGGTTAAACGGAGCCTACCGGTTTCAGATGCTGCTACTTCACAGGCACCGCAGTGGGAACAGGACCTTCGTCGCAGGCGCTCTGATGTCAGAGCGTTCACTTCCTGTTGCAGGACCTGCCGATGAGTCAGAGCCGGGGGCGTGTCCAAGACTTTGCGCGCTCTTTCAGGTACGCCCACCTTCTTCTCCAGCGCCTGAGGGCGCGAATATGGCGGCAAAATGGCGGATTTTAGCGCCAAAAATAGCAAACAGTCCTTTTTCACAAAAACAATCCACAGGCACACAGGGCTCGCAATGCTGCAAGTTTCGTATCCTGTTCGTGACGCCAAAGTTGTGTCGACCCGCCACCACAATTGTGGGTTACCAGGGCAATGGGGTACTCAGAGCCGAGCCCGTAGAAGTCTATGGGGATTTTGTCACAGGTAGCTGTGGCTCGGTCTGTGGCCCGGGCGGTCTGGCGTATGTTGGGGATATATTTACAGGGGATAGTTTATGTACAGTTCGTGACGCCACCTGTAGTACTCTGGTAATTGTACCAGCGCTGCTGTAGATCTCTGAGGGGATGGTGATGCAGCTAGATGTCGGGTCCCCTACAGGTGGGACTCTTCCCTCAGGTCGGTAGTTAGGTAGGGATTGTGCAGGCATGCAATAATAACTCAGTCTCACACAGTCAACGTCTTTCCATACCTTTACTTGCAGGATGATAAGGCAGGTCCCAGGGAGGCTGATGGGGTTGATGGAGGATGAGCTTTGAGGCAACAGCTAAGCAAGTTAGGGGCCTCCTTTACTGTCCAATGAAGCTGAGTACGACCAGCCTGAAGCGTAATCCTCTCAAATCTCCAGCTTATCTTTAGCTGTACTTGCCCAGTCAGATTTGTGTTAGAAGCCTTCCTGCGAGGGAGCTGAATCCTTTTATTGTCGTGCACTAACTCAAAGTCTTCACACCCCTGACTCCAGCTACGTTCTGACTATAAGGGGCTTGTCTGCCGCGACCTAGGGTCCGGTAGATTCCTGGTTTTCTCTTCACTATGCTGTACAATAGTGATCCTTCGGTCCCCAGTAACCGGTTGCAACGTGCAGGACTTTTCCAAGTCAAAAGCACTTTTTCAATTATCTTCCTTCCACTTTGCCCTTCGCCTTGCTTGTCTCTTAATAGATAGTTCAGTCTTTCTTCCAGTGGGGCACAGCTCTGACTAGACTAAGGTGTATACAGACACCTACACCAGACTCCACTTTCTGAACTGAGGATAGACTTAAACTGGACACGTCTACTCTGTCCAAGGACAGGAAACTGACTTCTCACTCTGAAGTCCGGACACAGACTGACTAAATCACTCCCTTCCACACCCTTGCTGGGTGTGTCAGAAGTGTACATGATGTCATGAAGAGACCTTAACTGTTACCTCTCCAAAAACAGCTCTGTGCATTGTCTCTAGAACATAGGATAGTTACAGTAATTGCTTTCAATCTCTCAATTTTAGTATAATGAGCAAGAAAAACTGGAAAGACAATAAGCGTAATAGGGTCTTACCCAAGTGGAAACAGTTATGCTCACCTGGGGGAGGTTGTGAAGTCAAAACCCCTGAAAAAGTATCAAAAAAGGATGCAGCAGATCAATGATGTAGGGAAAATGGTGAGGCTGGAAATGAGTAGGTAAAAATCTGCGGTGCAAGAGGTCCAAACATGAGCAGGATATATAGAAAAAAGACCTGGCACTCAACTTAATGCTGGTGATGAATAGTTTATTTGTAGTACTAAATAAACGTTTCGGTCACAGAGACCTTCGCCAGTAACGTACTCCGTGATTTCCACAATGGTAATTGAAAAAAGAGATATATGGCCGCATCGGTCACATGGAAAATCTTATTATCTAGAGAGGACAGTAGCTGTGAGGAGCGCAGGTGTCTGTGTCCAGATGCGGCATCCAACACTTGTCAGAAAAGTGACCTGTCAGCAGCGCCAGTGTTTCATGGAGCGGCGCGGAGGAGGTCACTTTTCAATACAAGTCTATAAGAGCCTTGTTCTGGTCCTCATAGACTTGCACTGAGAGTTCCTGATGTAGCTGCTGACTTCTGGCCAGTCAGAAACTGCGCTGAAAAGATGACGCCGCGAGACCAGAGCGGCACCGAAAAATGGTGAAGACGCCGGAGGATGAGTCTAAAATCTGGGGTGGGGGACTTACATTTAAAGCACCACTCCAGCACTGAAAAAAGAAAAACACCGCTAGAGTGGTGCTTTAAAATACTCCCAATCACTGTCTGGCGTTCTGAATCAAATGATGGCAATTCATACTTTCTGAGGCGCCATAGGTTTACATTGTAAAAGCCATTTCTCTGTCACACAGCGTGCAGTAAGACACAGAGATTTTGAATCATGTGACTGAGAAGAGGAGCGGAATGGCGCAAGAAAGCGATCAGTGAATAAATTAACACACTTACACTACACTACACGGGTTTAGGGGGAAAAAGTAAATTGGAGTGATTCTTTAAATTAGTAACTTATGCTGTTTACTAATATATGTTTTGTCTGAAAAGTGCCCCAATCTTAAGACACAAGCTCTAGTACCAGCAGGCTCTCTTGAAGTTTGTGTCTGACACAGGACTGCAGTATGACCCCGATCATCGTTGTCTTTCCGACCTTGTTGCTGGAGTGAAAATGGTTCTAAGGTAATAGTGAATTTATGTTTGCGTCTTATTCACTATTTAATTAGCTTTTTTAAGCCAATATTCTTGGTATCATCATTATTTTTTGGGTTCACCATTTTGCGCAGTTCTACTCCAATATCTTAGTGGAGTACAAAATCTGCCTAATTTCGTTTTTTGCACAGTTTGAGGATTATTGTGCAACATTTTAAAGGAATTCTGCAAGCTTTTTGCTCTAAAAAAAGGTGCAAATAAAGCCAAAGACAAAAAAATTAAGAGCATCTTTAATTTTGACCAAAATTCATTAGCAGCCATGTTACCGTTTTGAAGAACTTGCTGCAAGAAAGTGGCAACATAGACCAAAATATACCGTAACAAAAATGATGAGTTGGCCCCTTACTGTGTAGGGACCAGAGCAGACGTGAAAGGAGCTGACTGATGGCTCATTTCTATAGCTAAGGTTCTTGGTCTGGCTTCTTGTTGAGCTGCTATATTTTGGGTATACCTTTTTTTGCTGTACGGACTTTGCTATTGCCTCCACAGGCATCCAGAATAAAAAAAAATCTCCAGTGAGGTATAGGTCGTTTTACAATGGGATATATCAAGTCTAAATTGAAATGATATCATGATTAAACAAACAATAATCTTTATTACAAAAATCACACAGCAGGAAAAAAGACAGTACAAACAAGCCCCTAACAAAAACCTTAAAAACAGTTAGGGCAGCGTGGTTCAGAGAAAGTGCCCCTGGCATGTATACATTACAAAATATTACATCCAGTATATCAAATACACAAGTACATAGCCATGTTAGAGATAAATACAAGGCAATAGTGTAAGTTTAAAGAGCAAGACCGAATAATGCTACTAAGGCACTAATCAAGTATTTACATGCCAGACAATACAAGGGAAAAACTATTTAAAAAAACCAAAACAGATCTTGTGGCAATCCGATCATGGAAATGTTTTACAGTTCACAATCCATATGTACAAAGGAACTTCCTAGAATCTTAGAAATTACATTTTAATTCCATTGCAATTATTATCTGCAGGAGTTCAATGTTCATTGCATGATAAATGTACAGATCCCGTGGTCAGTGAGGGTCATAATGATAAATAGATTCCATAAATCACCTATCAAATGAGGTAGCAGTAGCAAGGTTACACTCATCAGATAATGGCACTATCAATACACCTTTATTAGATTACCCATAAGAAACCCACAACATGACAAGTCGCTTGTAACTTCCGAGAGGCTCGACAGGTCAAAGTCTAGAGAATTCGGGCAAACACACACCTGTTTTATAAGTCTTTACAATGTTCAAGATGTATGCAAATATAATATAGAACCCATAGAAGTCCATTGTCTCCAATTAGATAATCAAGGGCTGGTGGGTGCTAGTTAACTCATGCGTGCCCTGCTATTCATTTCTTCCTCTGCGATACAAACGGCGCCATGAAATAATTGTGCCATCTACGTTGCCAAACCTAGCCAGAAGAGGCCAATTCTGAGTGTCATTGTGAAGTGAGTATTGTTAGGGGGGCACAATGGCAACAATTTATTTCCGTGGCACAATAACAATGGCAGGCACTATATAATTCAGGGACACAAAACCTGGTATTTATTTCCTTCAGGAGGGCGCAGTGGACATTATTAATTCTGTGGGGGAAAGTGGGCATATTGACTTAATATCATCGGTCACAACGGTGTCTAGTGCACTAAAGAAAAGAAGTTATCCCTTACAGACAGGCAGCCATGTAGATCCAAGTGACAGAAGTCCTAGATACAAAGGTCAACTATGCAAAAGGCTTATGAGAACTTCTCCGCACACATAATTCAGTCTCCAGAGCTGTTTCTAAGATGCAGGGACGTTCGATTCCCTATGGACATGTTAAAAATTAAGGTTTCATATTGTTAATTTTGTACTTAGACCTGTTTATCACGCTCGCTGTGCCAAACCATTCATGGACCTAGATAACAGGCATCTCCACTTTTTATTCAGATGATAGCTGTGATGTAGTGAGGGGGATCATATACGAGGGTTGATATGTGTCCCCCAGGATGTGGAAGGAGTCTTATTAAACCCTTTGTAGTGACGTGTTTACAGCAGAACGCCTGTGAATCACAAGTCAAAATAAAAGGAAGTGTGGATTGGGTCCAAGTAGTTGACCCAGTCAGATTTTAGGAAAACCTGTCAAGGGCTTTTATGTTTAGAGTGATTTGCAGATTTGGTAGTGGGGCGAATCCCTCTCTCCACTCCCGGTTTTGGAAGCGGCTCTGTGGCCACGATTCCATTTAATCTCTCAGTTTAGCTTTGGGTGTGTTAGTTTGGAGTCTTGCAAGCTGCAGAGCAGGAGGCTCTGTGCAACCCAGGCCTGTGCGAAGCCAACACAGAGCCAGGGACTTCTGAGCAGCTGACACACGCAGGAGTTACAGTGGTGCCATTGCCTACAGCAACGGGTTGGAACAAGGACTATTTGTGGAAACCCGGCTGCGATCTGGAGGATATCATTTCTGTTTATGTGAGTCTGAGAATAAAGACACTTTTATGTTGAACTTTCTGTGGTCCCTGCCTATCTGTCACACTATTTCAACCCCGCTGCACTACACAGCACGTGAAGATATTTTCCAACTTGCTAACTTTTTTGCTGACTAATAACTAAGGAAACAGCCCACGTCTGCGTGCTATCCTACACTTTCACTCACATAGGATGGAAAAGTTGGTGGCACAAGTTTATAAACTCCTCCAGAATGTCCAGTCCCAACACTATATCATGGATTTCTCATGAACAATGGAAATGGAAGACTTGTTTCTTAATCCCACTGTTTTTTATTATTTTTTAACACCCCACAATGAGAAGATGCTGGCACATAATCCAAGACCATTTGTAGTGCTACCATAAAGGGTTAAAATATTTTGGGCAAGGAGGTAAAATTGGTTACTGTACCCGGGCATCAAGCTGAAAAGGACATATAGGGAGGGGCATTGTGTGCTGTCCGCCCTGTCTCTCCACCAATAAGCATTGCTTAAAACAGTCAGGATGATCCTGATTGGCTGAAAATTGCTGAATGTCAGAAGCTCGCAACTTTCAGGTGAATGTCAGGTTCTGGAGACGATATAGGGAAAACCTTAATGGGTGTCTTATAATTTTTCTCTTTGTTTCACTTTTTGTGGACTTTCAAAGAGGGTATGTGTTAAAGAGATTTATCAAAAAAGAGGTAAAATAATTAGGTTATACAATGTATAGTTAACGCCATTTCTGCCTGGAATGTGCCACAATTTTCAGGTACAAACTCCATTCATGGGTCCCAACAGATCCTCTCCTGGTTTGTGTCCATCAGAGAACATTTCCTGTGTGTGGAGGGGGCTGGCGGACTGCTGTGTTAAATAGCTAAGTCCGTCCTCTTCACACACAACGTCCATCACTTGCTGACACGGGGAAACCTTCTTTTGTGCTGGGAAATGGGGTTAGAAATTGTATCAGAAGATCAAGGCGACTTTCAGATGGAAACTGCTGTATATTGGAAAGTTTCATAACTTGCTAATTTACACACTTTTAGCAAAAGTTTTTTTAGGACACCCCCTATACCGTCACATAGAATAAACTTGTATAATACCCTGTGCTCACGTGGAAGATTTGTTGTGTTTTTGTCACGTTTTTTCTGCGCAGATTTGTAACAAAGCCTGAAAGGTTTCCTGATGCCAGCAAAGTGAATGAGTGAACCCTGAAGCCTCGTGCACATGTGGCTTATTTGTGACTTGCAGATTTATATCTGCAGCATGTCAATTATTTCAGCGTTTGTGCTGCAGATTTCACCCATACTAACGAGTGGGAAAAATTTGTAACAGAAACGGATGTAAAAAACACATCAAAAATGCGCTTATTTTACGTTGTGTTTTTCCTGATAAGAAATGCCGGAATGGTGCAGATATTTTTGCACCAAATACTTAACATGTGCACATTCCCTAAAGCTGTTCTAGTTGTACAATTCAGCAGAATTTGGAAGGAAATCATAGAACACAACAATTCCATTGTCTCAACACTAATCCCATTCCAAGCAACACCCTCCTCCATGCCAACAGAGTTATCATTCATCCTTTGTGTTCTGGATTCATTTCACTGTCACATCCTTATAAATTTACATTTTCAACAATTAATGCATTCCTATAGAAAGAAAGCCAGTAACCACACCTGACGCTGTCAACAACCTGTTCTCTACAGGAGCAATACTGGATCATTTATCATATGCAACCACATCAGTCAAACTTTTGCAAGCTGGAACAGCTATGTGTGAGCCATACGCAGCCTGGAATCCATATGTGGCCTTCGATGATACACTGTGCGGCCCTCAACCGTCTGAGGGTAGACATGATTGTCTATTTGGGCTGCTCACAAGTATTTTTCATGTCAGAGAAAAGTACTATACAGTGCTGGACGAATAAGTATTAATAGTGCACTGTGTGGCTCTTCCGGGGTCCCTATATATTGGCAGAATGGGGTCTTTTGAGTCGTGTACGGCGCTGCAGTAAGGAGTAGATTAAGTGAAGAAGTGGCCATGCACGTCTGGAGTTATCACCATCGTAGTTTTATGGGAGAAATTAAACACTTGACGATTTCCGCACGTTACATAAACTGCAATGGAAAGTGCCACATACATGCATGGTCTCCTCCTTTTTGACAATCTACAGTGGCATGCAAACGTTTGGGCACCCCTGGTCAAAATTACTCTTATTGCGATTATTTATGCAAGTTGAAGATAAGATGACACATTTCCTTTGTATTTTAGGCAAAAATATATATATTTTCTATTTTTTTATTTTACAAATTACAAAAAGGAAAATGGGCCAATGCAAAAGTTTGGGGACCCCTGGAGATTTGGGTGCTCAGATAAATTTGACCAAGGTTTCAGATCTTAGTTAGCCTGTTAGGGATATGGCTTGTTCAGTATCATCGTTAGGAAAGGACAGGTCATGCAAATTTCCCAGCTTTATAAAAACCCACCTTCTCTAACCTTGTGCCAAGAAACAGCAGCCATGTGTTCTTCTAAGCAGCTGCCTAGCACTCTGAAAATGGTGGAGGCCCATAAAGCAGGAGAAGACTGTAAGACCAAGTTCACACGTTCAGTATTTGTAAGCAAAAATCGGGAGTGGAGCAATCAGAGGAAAAGTATAATAGAGACATCACATCACCACTTCTGTATTTATCCCCCACTCCTGGTTTTGGCTTACAAATACTGAAGTAAAAAACTCACCAAATAATCAACGCATGTACGTAGCTTAAGATGATAGCAAAGTGCTTTCAAGTTGTCCTCACCTCAGTTTGAAATGTAATTAAGAAATGGCAGTTAATAGGAATAGTGGAGGTCAAGATAAGGTCTGGAAGACCAAGCAAAATTTCAGTGAGAACTGCTCGTAGGATTGCTAGAGTGGCAAATCAAAACCAACGCTTCACTGCAAAAGATCCTCAGAAAGATTTAGCAAACTCCGGAGTTGTGGTAAATTGTTCTACTATTCAGAGACACCTGCACAGATATGGCATTCTTGGAAGAGTCATCAGAAGAAAACCTCTCCTCCATCTTCACCAAAATATTCAGCGTCAGAAGGATGCCAAAGAACATCTAAACAAGCCTGATGCATTTTGGACACAAATCCTGTGGACCGATGAGGTTAAAATATAACTCTTTTGCCACAATGATCAAAGGTATGTGTGGAGAAAAAAAGGACACAAATTTCAGGAAAAGAACATCTCATCAACCATTAAGCATGGGGGTGGATCAATCATGCTTTGGGGTTGTGTTGCAGCTAATGGCACAGGGACCATTTCACAAGTAGAGAGAAGAATGGATTAAATTACATTTTAACAAATTCTTGATGCAAACATAACACCAGCTGTAAAAAAGTTGAAGTTGAAAAGAAGATGGCTTCTACAAATGGATAATGATCCGAAACACACGTCAAATCCACAGTAGACGACCTCAAAAGGCGCAAGCTGAAGGCTTTACAATGGCCCTCACTGTCCAGATCTGAACATCGTTGAAAATTTGTGGCTAGACCTCAAAATAGCAGAGCATGCAAGACGTCCCAGGAATCTCACAGGACTGGAAGAATTTTCCAAGGAAGGATGGCTGAAAATCCCTTAAACAAGAATGGCTGGCTACAAAAAGCATTTACCAGCTGTGAAACATTTAAAAGGGGGTGATACTAGGTGCCAACCATGCAGGGTGCCCAAACTTTTGCATCAGCCTATTTTCCATTTTGTAATTCTTAAAATATAAAAGGTGAAAATATGTATTTTAAGCCTAAAATAAAAAGGAAATGTGTCATCCGTAACTTTAGCCCTTTTAGACATCATTTCATCTTCAACTTGCTTAACTGTTGACAATAACAGTAATTTTGACCAGGGGTGCCCAAACTTTTACATGTCACTATAACTGTGAAGAAATGAAGCCCTGTTTTTTTTTTTGGATAGATGGGATTTCTGAAAGTGGAACCAATACTTTTTGATATCATACAGTTGTTACATTGGTAATAGACCTTCAAGTATTTGCAACCTTTCGGGTTTGCTCAATCCCACAGTTTTAAAGAGCAATAAACATTGTGTATTATCCTAATTAAATCGATTTATACTATGGGGACAAAGAAGCAAAATATGGTGGATATCATCACGTGCCACTGGCACTAGGTAGAGCAATGGCAATCACTGGGGCATTTAATACCTCTCCATGCCCTGCAAAGGCAGAAAGCTGGACCTGTCGTATATCATTACTCCATAAAAAGGGAGCTGCAATCTAATGAGGCAGCATCACCATATGTCCAGTTCACAAGTTTATATTTAATTCCTGTGTCTGGAGGCCTACATACTGTAAGTATAAATTGTAGAAATGTATTCAATTTTACTCACTTCCCGCTGATGTCTTTTCCTTGTAAATTTAACCCCAGACGTGTTGGAATTCTTCAAAAAGTAGAGTGCCCAAAATCCCAGCAAAAGCTGAAAATTAACATATAAACAGGGTCCTGTTCTTCTGAACTGGAACAACTTTTAGTCCCATAAATTAAACTTGACCCAGTCTTGACTCCAGAATGTGACACCGATCAGTGTCTGCTAATCCTCAAACCATGTGCAGTGACCTTGCGTGTGTCCATCAATCACACAGTGACCACCACAGACAAAGTGAAAAGCTACAGGCAGGAGATAAGACACGGCCCTGGTGCCAATGACCGAGATTATCAGCATCAAATAGGTGGCACGGAGTAATTCGGGGAAACTTCCACTACACCCATCCATGTGGAAAGAGAAGGTGTAGGAACCTTGACATTCTTCTCTTGCCACAATCCTCACTGAGAGTTGAAGAAAACTTCCTACTAAACCAGTTGTGTGGATTTTGTTATTCCAGAATCGTCCCCCCTCCTAGCAAATAAGTAAATGTTTGGCTTGAGTAGGGAAATTTCTATGCTAAAATGCCAATTTCTCAGCCTTCACAACTACACACGCTCAAGGTAAAGAAGTAGACTTTACCCCTTCGTAAAAGCTAGGCCGAGGCTTAATGTACTGTAGATCACAGATAGAAAATAAGCACAGAGAGCATTGAGATTATTTTTTGTAAAGCAATATTAATTCCAGGATTCTGTACTTGTAAGTCACTGGTTTCCACACATATTACCATCTCAGCATACTATTTTATCAATTGGGCACAGCAAACAGAACATTACAAAACACTAGACTAGAAACATGGATACTCATGATCAGGGTCTCTATCAGTTTTTACATGATTATAATGCTTTTTATTACTTGCCTATAATATTTAGTGTTGTTTTCTAACTTCCCCTATGGTCCCCTGTATTGAGAATATTACATTTTAGCCGTATTATTGGCTTTTTTTTTTAAAGGTTGTCCACTACTTTGATATTAAAGGAGTTGTCAAGGACTTGAACATTGATGACCTATCCTTATATAGGTCATCAATGTCTGATCGATGGGGATGCGACACCCGGCACCTCCGCCGATCAGCTGTTCCCGGTGTCGTCCAAAACTGCTCAGTTAGGGAGTAGCACAGCACAGCTCCATTGACGGAATAGTGGTCGCGGCTGGGTACTGCACATCCTCCTCCTATTGATTTGAATAGGATATCCCTTTAATGACCCTTCCATTGGATAGGTAATAAATGTCAGATCGGTGAAAGTCCTACACCCAGTTGTTACCAACGCTGGCAGAAGTTGAATAAAAAACAAGGTATTGAGGAAAATAGGGCAGATCCGTACGATGTGCAATGGCGAGTACTTGGCCTTTCGACAATAGGACCTCGAATCTCTTACTTTTCGGTGTCTCCGCCATAGCATTTGATTTGTCGGGGCTAATCAATAGCCACACCGAGAATACAGGAAAGTAAGAAATTTTGTTGGGATTGTTTATGCCAGAACAAAAATCATCATTATCAGCGACCAATCATCAACTGTAAACAGAATGTGTGCCGCCAATAACATGTATGGAGAAAGAACGATCATATTGATGAACATGCCATCCCATTATACTTTGTCACTGTGTAAATAGGCCAATAATCGAGCGCTGAATGATTTAATTGGCGCTTGTTTAAAAGTCTGAAACCTACGTGTGTAAATACACCCTAAATGTGCGATATCACAATGTGGTAACACAAGGGGCTCCACTTTTAATTTGGTCTGGGGCCATATCTTATATAAAAACTGGCCCTGCAGGTATGGTGCTGTTAACAAGCCTTGCCATATGACTTAGGAAACCAAACAAACTAGAATCTCAATTTGCAGACGCAATGTTTTGGGATGTTGCCCCTCATCAGTGCAAAGTGTGAGATCTGGTTTGGCTGGTGAGATCTAAGGGGTAACGTAATGTTTCTCCTTGTGGAGAGTGACAAGCCAGGCCTGGCATGTCACAGTTAGGAGACTTATACGTTGTGCATGCTCCTTACAGAGGAAGCATGCATGGCGTATAAGTTTCCTCATTCTGACATGCCAGGCTTGGCTTGTTACTCTCCAAAAGAAGAAACGTTACGTTACCCCTTAGATCCTTTTCTAATCTTGGAACGCCCTTTTAATTTTGCTAACATGTTAAAAGTACATAGGATAATACATTTATTCAGCAGCTGTATTATTTTCTTTAATCATTAAAAAGGAGTACAATTAAACAGTGACATGCCAGAAAATATTTTTCAGCAGTGAAACACTGCAGCAAAATGAACAGAAGTAAACCTGATCAATGTTAGTTGAAATGGAAATAGAGCGAAACCCACATCCACCACTGACGTTGCTCCTGTCAATTTGCAAATGGCATCTAATACTGGAATCTGACTGATTGCAATGGGCAACTGCCCTCTGCCTGTGCACTAGTTCTGATATATTTTTAGGCTGAAGAATCAGTCCATGGAAATGACAGTTGTCCATTAGTAGATATTTCGGAGGTGCAATACTCTGCAACATTTTGAGGAAACCTAAGCACAGACTGACAATGAATGTCACCGTAACAATGTTTCATTTTTCTGAGTGACGCAATCTCCATGTCTACAAAGTAACTGATTTTTACAGAATATAACCTATAACTAGGACCTGATAGCTCTCCTGACACATCTGTTTTAGTAATTACATGCATTCCCCATGAAATATGAATCGTGAGCATCTTTTCTTACATTCGTGTTGTATCGTCCCTTTGTTATTTCATCCTAAATATCTATGAATACATTGACAATAGGCAGAGGAACGTGACATGGTCTATGACGTCAGCCATGGTCACCGCAGATTGGACATTGTCTGAGAGTGCAGGGACACCCCTCCACCAATGGTAGCACCTAATATTCAATTTATTCATACATTTTCAGGCGGAGTAACAGTTTAAAGAACTTAACCAGAATGTTGACCTTGTATAGAATACCATTTTTTTCCTCCTCGGACCTGATGGTCCTTTGATCCTCAAAACTGTGTAGGTGGCATTGCTGTGAACCTGAAATGACTCTTATTGCCAAATAACATTCTAATGCCAGGAACGCCCTGGGCAATCCCGTCCTTCCCGTAGCAACAGGTCCTAGCCGCACAAGGCAATTCCACATTTACACAAAGCCACTCCCTTGTCATGTACTTATGGTCAGTGTGAAGTCCTACACATTCACGAGTCGCACGTGGTGAAACATAAAGCGTCTTTTTAAGGCAGATTCCGCCTAAAAAAATATTGTAAAAAGTGAACATAATGCATAGCAATGTAAAAACAACATTACTGTGCATAAGTTCTGTCTTCTGCTACTTCTTTTAACCTATTAATGGCCTAAAATCCATGAAGCGATTAACTGAAGGCACATGTTAATTCTAGTAGTTGAGAATTTAAATGTTAGAAATAGCGGGACATTTTTTTCATGTTGTTCCGACACTGTGCGACATCTTGTAGAAGCTATGTGACACATTCATATGTAACAGCAAGAATCCACGTTGTGATCTTCTGTGCGACTAGTTTCATGCATTTGTTGCACAGCTTGCTCCGACAATCATACAAATGGCAGGAGGCTTGGATTGGCCGGCAGGTGAACGGAGGAATCCTCTGGTGGGCCTCTGTGCAAGAGTGGGCCACCACGCTCTTATATGAGCAGTACTTGGTACAATATACTGAATCACTATGTACAGACAAAGGCGGCATCTTATTCATGCAACAATCTACCCCGTTCATTGTTATATAGATTTGTGATTGAGGATAATGTCACATTTGCATGTAGCTGAAAAGTGGGGCCCTGGAATTGGTTACTGGTGGGCCCCTGCCACACCAGTCTGACACTGAATGGCAGGCTTTATTTCCTCCAGGATTCCCACAGACTTTCTAGGCGCTTTTGCACTGTGGGATCAGACAGCATGAGATTCTCAGGCTGCTGAGTCACAGTCCTCTCACTCCTAAACTTTGCTGATTTCTCTCTTACACCCTTTATGCATTGTCCCACACTGTACAGAACCCTGCACAGCCATCCCACCACTCACTTACCTCTTCTGAATATGCAGCAGGACCTGAAAACTGGAAACTTTCCCCAAATATTCCCGGTCTCCCCAGATGACAGCCAGAAAGTTCCAGCAGCAGCAGCAGCAGCAATGAGCACTGGCAGAGAGCATGCAACAGCTTCTTCCGGTCTTATGTCACTTGTAAGTCCTGGGCTCTGCTATGGCACCACCTAGCTGCAGCACTGTGTATGCACCCTACTGTACTGCTCCTCTACTGCTGCACAGATCCCACTCTCCCTACATATACAGTCCTATGGATCATATCTAGTCCATATCTATCTATGCATTCTAGTAATATTCACAATGTGCATCTTATCACGACCCCTTATTCTCAATAGCTGTGGACTTCACAGCTCTTCTTCATACACTTGCCTCAGAACTCTAGTAAGAGAAGATCCTACATAAAATATTTATGCACCTGTTTGGTGTCCATTGCTGGGCTATGCCATACTTTTCATTTTTCACGTGGCTTTTTTTTTTATTCACGTGAATTTTAACATGCATTTCTTTTTGTAAGAGAACTTGAAGAGTATTGGAAAATGCAGGAAAGAAAAATAGAGCTAGACTAAAAGGTAACCTGTGATGGTGAAAATTATATATGATCTACAAGCAGGAGTAATACAACCCCTGGCAAACATTATGGAATCATCGGCCTTGGAGGATGTTCATTTAGTTGTTTTGTTGAAAAAAAGCAGATCACAGACATGGCACAAAACTGAAGTAATTTCAAATTGCAACTTTCTGGCTTTAAAACACTAAAAGAAATCAAGAACAAATAATGTGGTAGTCAGTAATGGTTATTTTTTTAACCAAGCATAGGGAAAAAATTATGGAATCACTCAATTCAGAGGGAAAAAATTATGGAATCACCCTGTAAATTTTCATTCCCAAAACTAACACCTGCATCAAATTAGATCTGCTCGTTAGTCTGCATCTAAAAAGGAGTGATCACACCTTGGAGAGTGTTGCACCAAGTGGACTGACATGAATCATGGCTCCAACACGAGAGATGTCAATTGAAACAAAGGAGAGGATTATCAAACTCTTAAAAGAGGGTAAATCATCACCCAATGTTGCAAAAGATGTTGGTTGTTCACAGTCAGCTGTGTCTAAAATCTGGACCAAATACAAACAACATGGGAAGGTTGTTAAAGGCAAACATACTGGTAGACCAAGGAAGACATCAAAGCGACAAGACCGGAAACTTAAGGTACTGCCACACTAAACGTTCCCGCTAACGATCACGACGCTATCGTTGGTGTGATCGTTTTAATGTCGCTAGTAGCTGCCATACTTGACAATCTCATTAACGTCGCATCAGCGGTTAGCGACCTATTTAACGACTTTGGCGGTCGTTGGGATGTGCCACACTGCATGTACTGTGAAAGATCACGATCTCGATAGGCGTGACTGAGCGCGACCTTTTGCACGCCCCTCGTCACAGATTGGTGGTCACTATGTATGTCATAGATATTTATCACAGCTCTCCCGCTTTGTGATTGGATGACCGCGTCATAAAAGACGACGTATCAGCACTCCTCTCCATTGCTCTCGAGCAGAAGCGGTTCTTTCACCCAGTGTGTCCTGCTAGTCTTGGTAGCTACTGCGATCCGGTTTACACCACTATTTCGGTTGCTACTGTGAGACAGTGAAGGAATATGTGGTGAATGAGGTGTATATTTCACCTAAGTACCTTGCTGACTGGTATGAGCGAAATGTGTGGCTTTGTAAACCTGGTGGTAAAGAAAGGTCACTACTAGAGTTGAGCGATACTTTCCGATATCCTAAAGTATCGGAATCGGAATGGTATCGCCGATATCACTAAAATATCGGCGATACCCGATACCGGAAGTCCCATGTAAGTCTATGGGAACAAAATATCGCAACTAAAAAAACCCCATTCTTTCCTTGTAAACACTAAATATACACACATAGAATACATATATATATATATAATATATATGTCATTGTGACATATATATATACATATATGTATAGTTTATACACTTCTACATAGTAAAATATCCTTTGATTCAATTGCCGGGTAAAGCCGGCTTCAGTGAAAAGACAGAAGCACCCGACATGAAATGACACTTGGTGTACATAGGGTTAACCATGTCTTTTCATGTCGTTTGCTATCTGATTTGCACAAACAATTAAATCAGACTATGTGTGCAAAATTTCACACCTGTAGGGGTTAATTAAAGGTGTAAATTCGTTGTAAAAAAAACGACTTTTTTGCTACGAATTTACACCTTTAATTAACCCCTACAGGTGTGAAATTTTGCACACATAGTCTGATTTAATTGTTTGTGCAAATTAGATAGCAAAGGACATGAAAAGACATGGTTAACCCTATGTACACCAAGTGTCATTTCATGTCGGGTTCTGCATTTTCACAAAAGCCGGCAATTGAATTAGCGGCTATTATACTATGTAGAAGTGTATGAACTACAAATATAAATATATATATATATGTGTCACAAATTCAATGACATGTATATATATATATATGAGGTGTAAAATTGCTGAAAAAAAATGCGTGGGCTCCCGCCCTATTTTCGCAACCAGACAGACAAAGCCAGTGAGTGGGGGCAGATATAATATAGCCCAGAGAGGGACCATTATTTTTGCCCCCCCCGGCTACTAACATCTGCCCCCAGACACCCCAGGAAAGACAAATCTATAATTAGATTCGCCCTTTCTGGCACTTTGCCCGTCTATTCCCATTGCCCTGTAGCGGTGGCGAATGGGTTAATATGGGGTTAAAGCCACCTTGCTATTGAAAGGTGACCTTAAGCCAGGTTAATAATTGAGAGCTGTCAATTAGACAACTATCAATTATTAATCCTATTGCATGAAATAAAAATAAAACACACACACTTTAATTAAAAATCATTTTAATGAAATAAAGACACATGTTTTTGACCATCTTTTATTTTACTGCAAAAACCATTTCCTGTAATAAAAATAAAATAAAAAAGCAAAATTATTCTTACCTATCCCATGCACAGTCAGGTCCCACGGTGTAATCCTTCAGAAAGGGTTAATGTTTACTGCAGGGACCGCAGCTAATGCTGCAGCCTCACAGTAAACCCCAAATGAATGAGTTCCTCTCCTGCCTGACAGGAGAGTAAAGGCTGGGTGTCACATAACGATACACCAGCGATCCCGACAACGATATGCACTTGTCAGGATCGCTGGTGTATCGCTACATGATCGCTGCACAGGCAGCTCAGGCAGCGATCTGGGACACTGCGGGTAACATCGCTTAAGGGCCCGTCTCACATAGCGATATCGCTACCGAGATCGCTGCTGAGTCACTAGTTTTGTGACGCAGCAGCGAGCTCACCAGCGATATCGCTGTGTGTGACATTCAGCGACGATCAGCCCCCTGCCGGGTATCGCTGATCGTCGCAGAAATGTCAGGACCTTTTTTTGATCGCTGGTTTCCCTCTGACAGGCACGCATCGCTGCGTGTGACAGGCGGGAGACCAGCGATCCGCTGGTAACCAAGGTACACAGCGGGTTTCCAGGCACCGCGCAGCGCTTGGAAACCCGCTGTGTACCTTGGATACCAGCTCCCTGCATCAGGGCGCTGGTATCCAAGGTACACAGCGGGTTTCTAGGCACAGCCCCGCGCCTGGAAACCCGCTGTGTACCTTGGTTACCAGCGGATCGCTGGTCTCCCGCCTGTCACACGCAGTGATGTGTGCCTGTCAGCGGGAAACCAGCGATCAAAAAAAGGTCCTGACATTTCAGCGACGATCAGCGATACCCGGCAGGGGGGCTGATCGTCGCTGAATGTCACACACAGCGATATCACTGGTGAGCTCGCTGCTGCGTCACAGAATTAGTGACTCAGCAGCGATCTCGGTAGCGATATCGCTATGTGAGACGGGCCCTTAAGTGGAAAGCTTAATTGATTGCTTTCCACTTTCACTTCAGGTCAGCCAGGGACACAATAAGTGACGTCAGAGGGAACTGATTAACAAAAATAGGGGTTCCCTTCGAAAAAAAAATGGCGTGGGGTCCCCCCTATTTTTGTTAACCAGCCAGATGAAGCAGACCGCTGAGGCCTGGATTTTCAGGCTGTTAAGGAGCCAAGATCCATGGACCTTGCCAGCCTGATAATACCAGGCCACAGCAGTCTGCATATCTTGGCTGATTAACAAAAATAGGGGATCCCCTCGAAAAAAATTGGCGTGGGGTCCCCCCTATTTTTGTTAACCAGCCAGATGAAGCAGACCGCTGAGGCCTGGATTTTCAGGCTGTTAAGGAGCCAAGATCCATGGACCTTGCCAGCCTGATAATACCAGGCCACAGCAGTCTGCATATCTTGGCTGATTAACAAAAATAGGGGATCCCCTCGAAAAAAATTGGCGTGGGGTCCCCCCTATTTTTGTTAACCAGCCAGATGAAGCAGACCGCTGAGGCCTGGTTTTTCAGGCTGGTAAGGATCCAATATCCATGGACCTTGCAAGCCTGATAATACCAGGCCACAGCAGTCTGCTTAGCTTGGCTGGTTAACAAAAATAGGGGATCCCCTCGAAAAAAAAACGGCGTGGGGATCCCCCCTATTTTTGTTAACCAGCCAAGTAAAATGCAGACTGCTGCGGCCTGGTATTAAAAGACTGTCAAGGCCCATGGATTTTGGCCCTCAACAGCCTGATAATACCAGGCTACAGCAGCCCCACATTTGGCGCATCAAAAGATGTGCCAATTGTGGCACTTTACCCGGCTCTTCCCACTGCCCTGTAGCGGTGGCAAGCGGGGTAATAAGGGGTTAATGTCACCGTTGATTGCACGGTGACAATAAGCCCGGTTAATAATGGAGAGGCGTCAATAAGACACCGATCCATTATTAATCCCAAAGTTATTAAATGTGTAAAAAAAAGACAAAGCAAGAAAAAAGTCTTTTAATGAAATAAAAGAGACAACACAGTTTTCATTAATTGTATTACTCTCTCATTCCTGCGACGCCATCGATCTCCTGTAAAAAAAGAAAAAAAACAAACCAACAGTATACCACCTGTCCGACGCAGTCCATAGTAACGACAGTCCCACGACGATCCAACTCTGCTACATCGCAATGACAGGCAGAGCCTGTCATCGCGACGCAGCACAGCTGATTACCTGCTTCCCCGGCGGTGACGTTGTGTCGACTCGCCACCACAATTGTGGGTTACCAGGGCAATGGGTACTCAGAGCCGAGCCCATGGAAGTCTATGGGGTTGTCACAGGTAGCGGTGGCTCGGTCTGTGGCCCTGGCGGTCTGGCGTATGTTGGGGGGGTATATTTACAGGGGATAGATATATTTACAGTTCGTGACGCCACCTGTAGTCTCTGGTAATTTGTACCAGCGCTGTTGTAGATCTCTGAGGGGATGGTGAGGCAGCTAGATGTCGGGTCCCCTACAGGTGGGACTCTTCCCTCAGGTCGGTAGTTATGGTAGGGTTGTGCAGGCATGCAATTAAATAACTCAGTCTCACACATCAGCGTCTTTCCATACCTTTTACTTGTCAGATGGTAAGGCAGGTCCCAGGGAGGCTGATCCAATGGAGAATGTGTTTTGAGGTAGCAGCTGGACAAGTTAGGGGCCTCCTTTACTTTCACAATGATGAGTCCAACCAGCATAAAGCGTAGTTCCCTCTATAAACTCCAGCTATTTCAAAGCTGTACTGCCCGGTCAGTTTTGTGTTCGGAGCCTTCCTGTGATGAAACTAGGTTCTTCTATGCTTGGCCTAGCTCAAAGTTCCTATTCCACCTGACCCCAGTTACGTACCGACACTCCAAGGGCTGCTTGCCGCGACCTAAGGTCCGGTAAGCCTCTGGTTTTTCTACCACTATGCGTGAAGCTATAGTGATGCTTCGGTCCCCAGTGACCGGTGACAATGTGCAGGACTTCTCCAATCCTAAAGCACTTCTAAATTCCTTCCACTGTGCCTTTCGCCTTGTCCGCGCTTGTAGCATAAGCACTCCACACTTCCACAGGTTAAATAAGTCAATCACTTCCTTACTTCTTTCCAGAGCTTGTTGCCAGAATCTCAGTATTCCTCTAGGCAGGAGCACGTCTCTGAACCTTCACTGTCCTTGGGACAGGAGACTGAAGTATCTGTCACTCACTCTTCTCTCCTCAATAGATGTCTCAGTCTGTCTATCAGTGGAGCACAGCTCTGACCAGGCTGAGGTGATCTGGCTCACCTTTTACTGGCCTCCACTTCTCTGAACTGCACACAGACTGCACTTCCTGACTCCTTCGAGTCACTGACTGAACTCTCCCTGAACACTCCCTGTGACTAGACTTTATACCTGTGGGCGTGTCTAAGTGTGTTGGAATGAATGTTCATTGAGCATTAAACTGCTAACTCTCCAGACATCCTCCAGGGTACTGCGTGTGCCTTCACACCAGGGCTACACATTCCCCCATGGTAAACGACAGCACTCCCGGGCTGTGAAATACAAAGAGACAATTTTGTTTATGCATTAAACATTAACATTAACTCTTCCCATCCGGGAGTAAGGATTTCTTGAACGTTGCAAACAACACATTAAATATAGAAAAATACAAAATATTAAATATACATTTTCATATACATAAACGACAATATTCTTGTGAAGGACCCGCACCAAACCTTCAACGTGGGTCCTGGGTGGGCTGCAGGACATCTGGATGCAGACCTCACTCAGTGCCACACCACACGGGTTTTATTATTCAGAGGTAGATGTGGTTTCATGTAAAACCAATATTGTGCACCGAAGCGCAACTATTTACAGGAGACAGTTTTTGGGCTGGCTCAGTCCTCAGCCTCTGAGTCCATTATAAGACACAATAATGAAAAGACATTTATATATATACATATTTCAAGTATGCATCATTCTTCTTTAACTTTTTACTCTGGTACCCAGCCGGGCGTTCTACTCCTTATAGAAAAACATAGATACATAGGCAATAAAGTGCAAATCTGACAAAAATTCTCAAACTTTTTACATTTTCTTTGTTGCGGTAAACCCTGTCTGGGTCCTACCGTTCTTCACATTTCTTTGTTAACTTCGGTTACACTTTCCATCCCGGGGGCTGGAACAATGCGATGGTCCCTAGATCCCATGACTAACAAGTCGTGACCTGCTATTGGGGTTTGAGTCGCTACAGTTCTCGTACGAACCTCTAGGGGCGCAACGGGTGCTTTCACTTTATGAGACGCTGTTTGCGTTACTGTAATGGCCACTTGCTCTCGTGATGCAGAAATAGTCGCCGTGCGCGATGTCGTGTAAACTGCTGATTGAGATGTGGTCTGGGTTGCAGGTTGCGATGCAGTAAGACAAGATAATGAAGAGTATGCAGATGTTGCTTCCATTTGCGAGGAGCCTGCAGGGGGCGATGCTGGGGCACGGCCTGGTGCTGTTTGAGCTGGAGACGGGGACGCTGCGGTAGTGGTGACGTTACCTGCGTCGGGGACGGGGTCACGGACGATTGTGACATTAAGGGCATACCATCCCTTCATACCCCAGTGCCGTGTATATGTGACAATGTCTCCATTAATTAGGTCCCTCCCGGGATGGCCTTGCGGTAGGTGGGATTCTACGTCCCTGCGACTAACAAAGACCCCTGGGTAGAGGCCCGGTTCTCTAATGAAGCCCCAGCCCTTTCGGAGCTGGAACTCTGTCACACACCCCTGCCGCCGCGGTTCCCTCAGAGTACCTTTTTCTCTGCGGACACTTTCCTTGTCCGCGATCAGCTCTGCATGCTGCCGCTGTCGGTTCCGCTGAGCTTCCCGCTCTTCCTCCTGCTGGCGTTGCTGTTTCTCCTCACGACGCTGCCACTCACGTTCCCACTGGGCGGTGTAGGCGGCGTCATCCAGGCGCGCCATCTCGTCCCAGTCCACGTCTGGTAACGACGGACAGGACCCCTCCGGTGTCCCTATCGGGGATCGATCCTCTGCTGCGGCCTCCTGGCCGGGCGGGCGTTCCGGAACTGGCGGTACCTCCTCAACCTCCCTCGCTTCCACCGCTTCCTCGGTAGGTTCAGGGTCGGTCCTTTTGGGGGCAGCCTCCGGTTGCTCCTTAGCCTTGGGCAGCAGAAGTTTTGGAAGTTCCAGTCGTGAGGGGTCATCGAAGGGAGAGATCACCGCGTCCCACAGCCGCCGCTGCATCAGGGTACGCCGGCGTCTCTCGATCTCCTCCATGCCAGGTTGTGGCAAAATCATCTTTCTCAGTCTGGCATTCTCCTCTTTAATTTCCAGCAATGCTTGCTGCAGGTGCAGGACCACGGATGGTTCCGGTTCTAGTGGCAGCTTGGCTGGGGAGCGGGGCCTGCCTCCCTCCGCTTCCCTGCTCGGCTGCACACGTCCTGCTTCCATGATGTTCCAGAGCGTTCTTTCTTCTTCTTCTTTTAGAGACGTCCGGTCTCTTCCGTGGAGGCGGGGTTTTCGTCTCCTCCTCTTCGCAGGGAAGGTGAAGAGGAGGCGGACCTCCTTTGCTGTAGGGCAGGATCGCATGTTGTAATAGCACTTTGAGAGGGCAGGCATTCTCTTCGCGCCACAGGGGGGCACACGCCCACGAATCCACGCCCACCTTCTTCTCCAGCGCCTGAGGGCGCGAAAATGGCGGCAAATATGGCGGATTTTAGGGCCAAAAATTGCAAACAGTCCTTTTCCACAAAAACACCTCCACAGGCACACAGGGCTCGCAATTTTGCGAGTTTCGCATCCTGTTCGTGACGCCAAAGTTTTGTGTCGACCCGCCACCACAATTGTGGGTTACCAGGGCAATGGGGTACTCAGAGCCGAGCCCATGGAAGTCTATGGGGTTGTCACAGGTAGCGGTGGCTCGGTCTGTGGCCCTGGCGGTCTGGCGTATGTTGGGGGGGTATATTTACAGGGGATAGATATATTTACAGTTCGTGACGCCACCTGTAGTCTCTGGTAATTTGTACCAGCGCTGCTGTAGATCTCTGAGGGGATGGTGAGGCAGCTAGATGTCGGGTCCCCTACAGGTGGGACTCTTCCCTCAGGTCGGTAGTTATGGTAGGGTTGTGCAGGCATGCAATTAAATAACTCAGTCTCACACATCAGCGTGTTTCCATACCTTTTACTTGTCAGATGGTAAGGCAGGTCCCAGGGAGGCTGATCCAATGGAGAATGTGTTTTGAGGTAGCAGCTGGACAAGTTAGGGGCCTCCTTTACTTTCACAATGATGAGTCCAACCAGCATAAAGCGTAGTTCCCTCTATAAACTCCAGCTATTTCAAAGCTGTACTGCCCGGTCAGTTTTGTGTTCGGAGCCTTCCTGTGATGAAACTAGGTTCTTCTATGCTTGGCCTAGCTCAAAGTTCCTATTCCACCTGACCCCAGTTACGTACCGACACTCCAAGGGCTGCTTGCCGCGACCTAAGGTCCGGTAAGCCTCTGGTTTTTCTACCACTATGCGTGAAGCTATAGTGATGCTTCGGTCCCCAGTGACCGGTGACAATGTGCAGGACTTCTCCAATCCTAAAGCACTTCTAAATTCCTTCCACTGTGCCTTTCGCCTTGTCCGCGCTTGTAGCATAAGCACTCCACACTTCCACAGGTTAAATAAGTCAATCACTTCCTTACTTCTTTCCAGAGCTTGTTGTCAGAATCTCAGTATTCCTCTAGGCAGGAGCACGTCTCTGAACCTTCACTGTCCTTGGGACAGGAGACTGAAGTATCTGTCACTCACTCTTCTCTCCTCAATAGATGTCTCAGTCTGTCTATCAGTGGAGCACAGCTCTGACCAGGCTGAGGTGATCTGGCTCACCTTTTACTGGCCTCCACTTCTCTGAACTGCACACAGACTGCACTTCCTGACTCCTTCGAGTCACTGACTGAACTCTCCCTGAACACTCCCTGTGACTAGACTTTATACCTGTGGGCGTGTCTAAGTGTGTTGGAATGAATGTTCATTGAGCATTAAACTGCTAACTCTCCACACATCCTCCAGGGTACTGCGTGTGCCTTCACACCAGGGCTACACAACGTCATCGGACTGACTGCTTTACGGCCGCGATTACCCAGCAGTCACTGCAGTTATCGCGAGAAACTGCATGTGACCGCCGGGGAAAGAAGATTGCGGCCATGAAGCAGTGCAGGACGTGACCGCCGGAGATCTTCTGCCGGGTAAGTGCCGCTGACTCCTGACAGACCCGACCGACGGACACTGACAGTGACAGTGACAATCCCGATTCCGGTATCCGATAAGACGAAAATATCGGAACTCGGAATCGGAATTCCGATACAGCCAATATCGGCCGATACCCGATATTTGCAGTATCGGAATGCTCAACACTAGTCACTACACCTGCCATTCAGTACACGCTTGCAGCTCAGACCTGAACCCACTCAGGTGTTGATTAGGAAGCCAGAAGTAGGTGCTTGGGAGCACAGTCAGAGAGCTCATTCAGTCTGGACAGGAGTCCAGGCACGGAAGGAGACTCCGGGAGGTGGGCTCTCTCTGTCTGGGTGCTCGAGGTACCCCGGACACAAAGAGGAGACTCTGCGACACTCCATGCTGGTGACTACTGAATAGGAGGTGAGCTCTCTCAAGTCTGGACGTTGGAGTTGCCTTCAGACATAAAGAGGAGTGTCTGTGAAACTCCATACTGGTAACATATATCATATGTGTTGTTTTGGGCACAGACTGGTAGAGTCTGGGTCCCGGATAGAGAGGGCCATCTATCTAAGTGTAATTAGAGGCTAGACAAGCCTAGGTCTTTTGTTTATGCTTTGTTTTTATCTGTTTGCTGTGGACTTTAATAAAACTGGTTGCGGCCAGTTTTCACCAAACTGCTGTCTGAATGAACTGTTTCCGTGCCATTCTGTCTACCCAGACAGCGATCCTAGAGCTAAATACCCTGGAAATGTTACAATTGGCGGAGAATGCTGGGGCAGCGCAGTGCCTGATACAGTTAGTGCTGGAGTGTGTATGCAGCACAGAGGCTTAGAGACAGCAATAAAGGTGAAGTCTATTGAAATAGCAGCAGAAAAAAAAAAAAAAAAAAGTATGTCAGCAGAAACGTCTGTTTGGAGCAGTCTTGGAGAGACAGTGGCCCTGATAGGGTCTGCAGAGAGAAAATGTATGCACAGCAAAGCTGAACTTGTTGTGAACATGACTGTGGAATGTGCAGCAGCAAGAGAAACGTCTGTGGAGCAGTCTTAAAGAGACAGTAGCCCTAATAGACTTTGGAAAAGAAAAAAAAAAAAAAAAAAAAGGGTGTTTGCACAGCAAGGCTGAATTTTCTGTGGAAAAAAGCTGTGTAGTGTGTATGCCTTGACTGAAGTCTGCCGTTGTGAAGACAGAGATATCTGACAGCATGGAGGCGCTGTTTGAACAAATGGCGCAAGTTAATATGCAACATAAGACTGCTGTGATTGAGACAGATGAGTCCGGCAGTATGGAGGAGCTCGTTGAGTACCTGGTGCAGGCCCAGCGAAGCATGCAGCAGAGCATGGAGCAGCAGCGCCTGCAGCACCAGCAGCACATGCAGCAGGCCCAGCAGCAATTCCTGCAGCAGCAGCAGGAGAATAACCGGTTATTTGTTGAGCAGATGACAGCACCAAAAAAGGATTTCGGTGCCGCGTCCCGAAGTAATGTTGTGAAGGCACCGGCGTTGTCCGCTATAAAGAAGGCGGTAAGACGGTCCTTGAGAAAAATGACACCTCGTGATGATGTGGAGGTATATCTTACTAGGTTTGAGAGACTGGCAGAGAAGGAGAATCTGCCACTATCTGAATGGGCCATGGCGGTCGTACCCTATCTGATTGGGGAACCCAAAAAGTCTGGGCTGACCTGAGCAAGCAGGACAGCGAAGACTATGCCAAGTTGAAAGCGGCGATTCTTACCCGGCTGGGTGTTACGGTTGCAGCCCGTGCCAGGAGAGTCCATGACTGGAGATACAGTTGGGAGTCTGCCGTCAGCAACACTGCCCAAAGGGTCGAAAAGGTGACAGTGGACCGCTACACCCGAGCACTTCCTCCTGAGGTACAGAGAGAAAGGTACTTTGGCCCCAAAGACTGCCTCCGTGACCAGCCGTCTGAGCGGACGTCACTTCAGAGTTCCCGGACGCTGAACTCTCCCGGTAAGAGCGTTCCAGCTGTTGGGGACATGGGGTATGCTGATAAGCGGGTTCAGGCCCGAGGGGACATGTGGGTGGAAAAGTGTGATGGACAGGGTTGGAGATGTCATGAAATTGCAGCCAACTGTCCAATAGAGGGGGAGCCTATGTGTTGTGATGTTGGCGGATCCCTCTCTCTCTGCGCAGAACCTGTGTGTGTGTCCACCTCAGCCGAAGAGACTGGACCACGGGGGTCCCCGGTGGTTGTGGGTGGCTGCCCAGCGCAGGCCCTCTTGGACTCAGAGAGTCCAGTGACTTCCGTGTGTGACAGCCTGATTGATAGGGACTTCATCCCTGATAAGCACCTGAGTATGGTGTGCATCCATGGAGACACCAAAGTCTACCCAGAGACTGCCGTGGACTTGGTCCCTAAACTCGGGGAGGTTTCATATGAAGTGGGGGTAGTGAAAAACCTGGTGCACCCTGTCATATTGGGTAATGACTTTCCCCGGTCTAAGGATCTCTGGGGGAAAAATGTTTCTGATGGACAGTGTGATGAAGCTCCTACTGGGGGTGCGCAGTCCCGAGGGGCGGAACACAATGCTAGTGGGCCGTTAAACTTATGTGATAATGATGATGACCATGATAATATTGATAATGATAATGATGATCATGATAATGACGATGACCATGATGATGATGCTGATATTGATAATGATGATGATGCTAATCATAATAGTGATGATACTGATGATGACCGTGATAAAGATGAAATTTCTTTGCAGGTGATGTTGGGAGACGAGGATGGTGGTTCTCGGGAACCGAGTGTCCCTGACCTGCCTGGCTCCTGTGACAATTTTGGGAGTGAGCCGGTGCGAGACCCCACTCTTAAAACGGCACCGGAAAATGTAATTGTTCTGAATGAGGTTCCCCAAGAGCCTGGCTCTGAGGAGAGGTTTCCTCATGCTGCCATGAACAATAACCTATTGTATAGGGACACTGAAGTCCAGGGAGAGGTCGTGAGTCAGCTCCTGGTACCTGAGCTATATGGAAGTATAGTGCTGGGGTTATCACATAGTCACATACTTGCGGGACCACCTGAGGGAAACCAGGGACCAGATGGTGAAGTTAATGTTGTGGATGACATGTTAACTAAGGTTCCAGATCAAGATGTGAATGAGAATGAATTGTATAACCCTGACAGTGAGCCGGATGTGAATGAAAATGAAGTGTCTAACCCTGAAAGTGAGCCAGATGTGGCTGAGAAAAGGGGGTCAGACAGGGATAGTGGTGGTGATACTGAGTCATCTGATGACAATAAAGCAACCAGTGCAAGTGAGGAAGGCATGGTAGCAGAGGAGATTGAGAGTCCTGAGAGGAAGGCTGAGGCTGACCTTGCAGTCGGACGGAAGATGGCATCTGAAGATGTTTTACAGTTGGCCGGTTCCCTGGCGAAGACTAAGGTGAAAGACAGGACTCTGAAACTGAACACAGCACAAGTGGATGCTGTTGAAAATGAGAAGTTATCAATGTATGGTGTGGATCTGCATCAGGCCAAGGACTCTGAAGGTGATGCTGCAGAGGTGGAAAAAGCCATGGAAGTGGTGGACACCAGGCCAGGTGCCTTACCAGAAGCTGAGGTCTCAAGTGAAGCTGTGAGGAACAAGACTGAAGATGTGGGGAATGACTCTGCCCAGGAATCTGTTTCTGCCGGAGACAGCGGCGTGGACGGTGTACTGTCCGGATCCGTGGCTGCAACTCGCAAAGCTCGGGCCGGAAGTTCGGCGCCCGGTGCGCCATCGGAGTTCCCGAGCGACACAAAGGATCTGGATAAATCCCAAGATGAGATTTTGAGACCTCGGGTTGGCCTTGGTGAGCTCAGGCGCATTTTCATGGAGTCTACACCTGAACCACGTCCCAGTGAGTGGGAGGGGAGATGTGTCGCTCCGTTGCCGCTGCAGATACACGGGAGCTCAGATGGGATGCAGAACGTGGTAGAAAAGAAGACTGATGGTAGGGCTTCTGAGCATGTCCTACCAGAAGAGCCTGAAGAAGGGGCCGAAGACGTAAAGGACGTCCAACAACTACAGGAGAAGATGCGCAGCCATGAGGATCTCCTGGAGAAAGAAGTAAGAGCTCTGAGTCTTATGCAAAGTGAGCCTGTACCAGAAGAGGATAAATTATGTGTACCGACCAAGAAAAACGATCAGCTCCCTCTACAGTGCCCATCGTTTGAACAGTGTGGCTCAAAATGGTCAGAGACCATGACAGAGGCGCTTAAGTTCTGTGAAATAGAATTTATGAATCAACTGATATTTAAGAAAGTAGATGGGCTAAAAAAGGTTCAGGGGGAATTAGAGAAAACCCCTATACCTCCTGTGACAGTTGGTGACACAGGGTCAGTGCCCCAAAAACAGGAGGTACGAAAGTTTCTGAGGAAGAATCAGCAGAGGTGTTCTGACGTGCCTGATCGTACTTATCTGGTGAGCCACTATACTGAGACTGAGGCTGGCACTAAGGTCAAGCTGAAACCGTGCAGGACACCCGAGGCCCGCAGAGAGCATAGGCCTGGGACGGTACAGCGTAGTGCGGTTGCTTTAGGTGAAGATACAGATGACAATGGTGAAGATGAACTTGGTGTTGGCCATAGCTGGTCCGGAGTTCACTGTCTCTTTAGGATTGTTGACCAGCCCTCCGGTCTGGATGACCAGCCCTCCGGTCTGGAGAAGAGGGGGGGGATATGTGAGACAGTGAAGGAATATGTGGTGAATGAGGTGTATATTTCACCTAAGTACCTTGCTGACTGGTATGAGCGAAATATGTGGCTTTGTAAACCTGGTGGTAAAGAAAGGTCACTACACCTGCCATTCAGTACACGCTTGCAGCTCAGACCTGAACCCCTCAGGTGTTGATTAGGAAGCCAGAAGTAGGTGCTTGGGAGCACAGTCAGAGAGCTCATTCAGTCTGGACAGGAGTCCAGGCACGGAAGGAGACTCCGGGAGGTGGGCTCTCTCTGTCTGGGTGCTCGAGGTACCCGGACACAAAGAGGAGACTCTGCGACACTCCATGCTGGTGACTACTGAATAGGAGGTGACCTCTCTCAAGTCTGGACGTTGGAGTTGCCTTCAGACATAAAGAGGAGTGTCTGTGAAACTCCATACTGGTAACATATATCATATGTGTTGTTTTGGGCACAGACTGGTAGAGTCTGGGTCCCGGATAGAGAGGGCCATCTATCTAAGTGTAATTAGAGGCTAGACAAGCCTAGGTCTTTGTTTATGCTTTGTTTTTATCTGTTTGCTGTGGACTTTAATAAAAACTGGTTGCGGCCAGTTTTCACCAAACTGCTGTCTGAATGAACTGTTTCCGTGCCATTCTGTCTACCCAGACAGCGATCCTAGAGCTAAATACCCCTGGAAATGTTACACTACGTTCTTTGTTGGAGTTTTTGCAATCCAGTCTGTGGCATATCCTCTGCGATCCAGATTGTGACGCTAGTTTCCCTTTTTTTTTTTTTTCAGAATCACACAAGTTTTGTAAGGTAGTAATTTTTTTTGTCACATTTTATTTTTCTTTTGTCTTTAATTCTAATCCACGGCCACCATTTTGTGATCCCAGCTCTATCTATGTTTACTCCTGCGTCGCCCACAACCACCATTTTGTGATCCCTGCTGTGTTCTATGTTGTAGACTATGTAAGCATTTTATTTAACCATTCTGCTGTTCTCACATAATCATTTTTTTTATTACAGATGGCTGATAAGCAGGAGTTTTTGCGTGATTTTATCGAGCTGTACCGCACAATGCCGTGCCTCTGGAAAATTAAGTCTGCAGATTATTGTAACCGGTTGAAAAAGGACGCCTACCAAAAACTGGTGGAGCTCTGCAGGAGCCGTTACCCTGATGAACCGGCGGATGAGTCAACGGTTAAAAAACGGATTCAGGCCCTCCGCACGGTTTACAAAAAGGAGCTCAATAAAGTTATCAATTCAACCAAATCTGGAGCCGGGGCCGAAGAAGTTTATGTCCCCCAACTGTGGTACTTTGATCTGTTCGCTTTTCAAGGGACCAAGAAGTACCCAGACAAGGGACATCGTTTCAGATCTAGACCCAGTGATCCAGCCGGACACCCCTGTCGTACATGTAAGTACCTTTGTATTACAACACATTTTAATGTACATGCCAAAGTGGACTTAAATTTAAAAAATATTATTGTGAAATGTAGATAAAATGGCAGAATATATCCCTTCATGTACTGATAATTTATGTAGCTCAACGGTTGAGGCCTTTCCATTAAAAAGTGTCGTTTTCACATTTTTGCTGTATATGGATGTTATAGTGTGAAGATTAATTTCTTTTTCTTTGTGATTTACCATTTGTTTTTTGTTCATGCAGGACACAGAAGAGGCGGTCTCCACACCTGCAACTGAACAAGACAGCATGCCGGATCACATAGACGAAGTAGTCGAGCCACCATCATCTGTGCGGAGGCGGCTTTCACTTTCAGGAACGAAAAGGAAGGCTCCCACCTCGGCTACTCCTGAATTGGTGGAAATTGCAAAAAAAACTTCTTACGGCAGAAAAAGAAACTAAAATAACTGGCTTTGCATATTTTGCTAATGAGAGGCTGCCTACTCTGGATCCTGTTCAGCGGCTTCATGCTGAGAGACTGATGTTAGAGGTACTGAATCAAGCGTCTTTTGGAAACCTTGACAACAGATATGTCGTGATGCCAAGACCGCAGTACCCGGACTATTCATGGCCGCACAATCCTGTGCCAAACCCAGTTGGATAAACCCAAACGCTGGGTGCTCCCCCTTATTTTTATTCACCCCAGAGGCAGCGTGGTAATGGCAATGATCCATCTTACCAGCAGTTGTAGTTTTTAAAATGTTTTACTAAAGGTTTTTTTGGTTGTTTTTATATTTTTACATTGATACCTTTTTTAATAAAAAACTTATTTATCTAATGAATTGTGGTCTTTTCTTATGTGATGTCAACTATTAAAATGTTGTATTTTTATTACATCTACTTGTCACACATGGGGTCATGGGAGTACCAGCTATCATAGGTGTTCCATCATAGGGAAAAAATGAAATGAAAAAATTTCAAAAATTAACTTTTTTTTTTAAGGCCCTGGTCACACTAGCGCTAAAACCTTATACTAAAAAATAATACACCACACCTGCGTAGATTAACGTAAAATATAAAATATATATTATATTCATATATATATATTTTTTTTTTTAAATAAAGATATAAATGTAAACAAAAAAAAAAAAACATAAAATAAAAAATTATAAACTAATTATTAACAAAATAAAAAAAAATTCCAAAAAAAAAACTTAATGAGGCCCAGGTGTCCAGCCGCTGCCCTCTCCAGCATCATCCCGTGTTGATGCAGAGCTCCCATTGCACTTTGCAGCTCTGCCACCGCTGTCTGCATCGATGCCACAGCGCTGCACATTTCGCCATCAGCCGGCGGTGGGACACCAACAGGTCCTGGGCAGTCGGGATTTCTGTGGAGGTAAAGGTAACAGTTAATAGTGAATTCTGTTGCAACATCAACATGTACATGTTATGTTTGTTAACACTTACGGCTTTCCTCAGAGGAACCACTGACTGCCCACCCAGAACCTGATGCTCCGCCGGCTAGGGAAACACAGAAAAAAAAATTATATCACAACAGCCATTACACATAAGACCTTACAAGTTCTCAAACATGTCTGAAGCTTGTATAATGTGCGTTAATTACCTGATGGGGAGCCTGCATCCGTGTGACGGGATGATGCTGGAGAGAAGGCAACGTCGGGGGAAGGGCTGGAAGACCCCGAATCAGGAGGGGGGTTGCTGCCGGTGAAGGGGTGGAGACATGAGGTGATGCTGGTGGTGGAGGGGTAGCCGGGGAAGGAGATGGAGGGCTAGCTGGGGACGGTGGAGCAGCTGGTGCTGGTGAAGGTGGTGCTGTAAATGAAATATACAATTCAGAATCCCCATTATCACTGGCGGTACTCCCATCGCTGCCTGCAACATACAACATCACTGGCGGTACTCCCATCGCTGCCTGCAACATACAACATCACTGGCGGTACTCCCATCGCTGCTGCAACATACAACATCCTGGCGGTACTCCCATCGCTGCCTGCAACATACAACATCACTGGCGGTACTCCATCGCTGCCTGCAACATGCAACATCACTGGCGGTACTCCATCGCTGCCTGCAACATACAACATCACTGGCGGTACTCCCATCGCTGCCTGCAAACAGTACAACATCACTGGCGGTACTCCCATCGCTGCCTGCAACATACAACATCACTGGCGGTACTCCATCGCTGCCTGCAACATACATCACTGGCGGTACTCCCATCGCTGCCTGCAACATGCAACATCACTGGCGGTACTCCCATCGCTGCCTGCAACATACAACATCACTGGCGGTACTCCCATCGCTGCCTGCAACATACAACATCACTGGCGGTACTCCCATCGCTGCCTGCAACATACAACATCACTGGCGGTACTCCCATCGCTGCCTGCAACATACAACATCACTGGCGGTACTCCCATCGCTGCCTGCAACATACATCACTGGCGGTACTCCCATCGCTGCCTGCAACATACAACATCACTGGCGGTACTCCCATCGCTGCCTGCAACATGCAACATCACTGGCGGTACTCCCACGGCGGGACCGCTTGCACGCGTTCATGTGCGTTTGTCGTGCGCTCTCAGATATACCCTCATGAATACTACATCAGAGGCCTGCGGAGCTGGGCCCGGATGCTGGCGACCCTATCGCAGTGAGCGGTATCGCAGGTCCGCCAGCTTCTTCCTGATTTGCGCTTTGTGCGCAGCACATGAAATCTTCTCTGCAGGCCCCGCTGGATCCTCTGCAGGCATACCCTTTTGTGGCGCATTGGATGCGCCACAGGTAGCCTGCAGTGGTAGTCCCAGAGGTCCGTCTTTTTTATTAAATAACGGACCTCCTCATCGGACCATTTGGGCCCGCGCTGTCTCACCGCGCCATTGCCGCCATTACAAACAACAGCGTATTGGGCGACGCCAGCGCCATGAGTCACAGCGTGCGCACGTTACGTGCGGCCGCACCGCGACGCAAAACGGTTTTTGCGATTGAAAAGTGACCGCAGCAGCCATGCGGCAGCCAAGCACAGATATGAGATGCTGTTGCAATCGCAATACACTGTTCCAAGGTAGGCGATCACAATGGCGTGTCATGTCTTTATGGCTGGGGCTCGTGACAATCTTCACCTTGCAAATCACAAATGGCTTTTGCATATGTTTGCATATCTGTGTAGCTGCACTGTGTGAGTAGTCACATTGCGATCATAATGACGTCGCATATTCTTTTGGCTGTTGCTCGCTAATCCCCTTTGCAAGTCACAATGGCTTTTTGCATAGCGTGGGTAGTCACATTGCGATCACAATAACGGGCATATCTTGATGGCTGGGGCTCGCTAATCCCCTTTGCAAGTCACAATGGCTTTTTGCATAGCGTGGTAGTCACATTGCGATCACAATAACGGGCATATCTTGATGGCTGGGGCTCGCTAATCCCCTTTGCAAGTCACAATGGGCTTTTTGCATAGCGTGGGTAGTCACATTGCGATCACAATAACGGCGCATATCTTGATGGCTGGGGCTCGCTAATCCCCTTTGCAAGTCACAATGGCTTTTTGCATAGCGTGGGTAGTCACATTGCGATCACAATAACGGCGCATATCTGATGGCTGGGGCTCGCTAATCCCCTTGCAAATCACAATGGCTTTTTGCATATCTGTATGCCTGTGTAGCTGTGTGAGTAGTCACATTGCGATCACAATGACGTCGCATATCTGTGAATAGCTGATTCCCTGGTGAATGTTGACCTTTACCTCCCAAGAATTTTCAAATATATGTATAACAATTTTTTTATCTTTCATATTATGACTAAAATATATATATTATATATTTAAACTTTATATATGCAGCTGTGGTGTATTATTGTTATATTTAATTATAATGTTTGAACGCTAGTGAGACCATAGGCCCTTAAAATAATTGAAAATATTGAAACTTTTTTCTTTTTAACAATTACTCCTATGACTGATGGTACTCCATGAGCACGTGTGTGACAAGTTGATACAATGTAAAACAAAAAATAGACAACAAAAAAGCCTTTGAAAAGATTTTAAAAACTACAGCAGCTGGTAACATGTCTCGTTGCCATCCCCATTACTCCCTCCCCACATCTCACCCATCATTAGCCCTTCTCCCATATTGGTAAAATAATCGAAAAAAACACGAATGCATTTTTTTAAATAAAATATTTTATTATCAAAACATAGTTAAAAAAAAGGGTAAAGTAAAACAATCTCAAAATCTAACTAGACCTGATGCTGCCAACTCACTGCACCAGGCCCATTAAAGTATTGGCAGTACTTGTCTCGGCCGGCCTTCGCATTGTCCTTGCTCCTGCCTTGATTGACAGGTTGAAGGCCTGCAATAGCGGGATCATTGTCACGCCATTCTCCGAGCACCACGTCACCATTGTTGTCCGAGTCCATGAATCCTGGCGGACTGTAAGTACCAGCATCGCGTTTTCTTAGAAAATTGTGCAGCACACAACAGGCCAACACCACAGAGTCTATGGATTCCAGCTTCATGTTGATTGGTGTGTGGAAAACCCTGAAGCGATTGGCCATTATGCCGAAGGCATTCTCCACAACGCGCCGTGCCCTAGACAGTCTGTAATTAAAAATCCGCCTTTCCCCTGTCAAAGTCTTTTGTGGATATGTTTAACAAGATGCTCATGAAGGGGGAAGGCTTCATCGCCCACAAACACAAAGTTTAGGTTGGCGGTGGTGTCCATGTTGGTTGGCAAGTTAAGTTTATTATTAAACAACCGTTCACCAAACTTGTGTGCTCCAAAACGCCACCATCAGAAACCCTTCCATTAATGCCAACATTAACGTCAATAAATTCATAATTGGCATTAACAAGGGCCATGAGGATCATGCTGAAGTAGCCCTTGTAATTATGAAAAAAGGATCCGCTTTTGGCTGGTTGCGTGATCCGCACATGTTTGCCATCCAAGGCACCACCACAGTTTGGGAACTGCCAAATCCTTTCAAAATCAGAGGCAATTATTTGCCATTCCGCCACTGATTTGGGAAAAGGCATGTAGCTCCGTAAACTGCGGACGATGGCGTTGCATGTCTCCGGAATTAGTTCTCCAAGCGCGACCGGAGAAATTGCAGCAGAATATTGCAAATCCTTCATTGAACGTCCGGTTGCCAGAAATCGAAGCGTTACTGCCAAACGTTCCTTCTGCTGAAACAGCTGCACGCATCCGGGTATCCTGCCGTTCAATGAGTGGCCTCACAGCTTCCAGTAGGAGCTTGAATGAATCCTCCGACATCCGTAGATAATTCCGGAAATCCTGCGGATTCTTCTCCTGCAACTCCCTCACTAGATGCATGTGGGAGAATTTGGAACCTCTGCTCCAGCCATTCTCTGGTCCCATGCGACGCTTTCGCTTGGAGCGCCTCTCTTCCACCCGCGCCCTTCCTGACGATCTGCCTCCATTGACAGTGCAACTGCCACAATCACACGCTCGCGGTGGACAGGTTCATGATGTGCAACCTGTACGGTAAAGAAGAGAAAAGTTAATTACTAATTAATTACTATTAATAAAGTGTTTAAACAAAATAAAATAAAGAATTAGAATAAAAAAATATATAAAAAAAGAACTTTTCTGTTAACATTTAATATACAGTTTTACAAGTGTCTACAATGGTGGGGGGGTGTAAAATAAATCAAGCAGACGAAAAAAAAAAAATAAGGTCAGGGGTGTTAAATATATAAAGCAGACGAAAAAAAAAATAAGGTTAAAAAACATTATCAAACAACATCACAAATAATATGTACCTTGAATAAAAATTTCCCGAAGATCCAAATGAGGATGGATGGTGCTCTATCGACTCAGATAGGATCGCAAAAACCCACCACTGCGCCACAAACAGGATCGCAAAACTCCAACACACGATACTATCCTCGCAACAACGCACAAAGAGTCACCCACAAAGCGCTCTGGAAACAATGGATGGGGGCGCAGTTATTATAGCTGAGGCGATGTTGTGGTCACCAATCAGAGCTGTAGGCGTTAACAAAAGAAACAAGTCCCGCCTGCGCCGCTGACGCCGCCGTCGTTAACGAGGTCGCACATCGTTCACAAAAGGTGCCAGACACAGCGATATAGCGTCACCACGGGACGCCCAACGATCAAAATACGGTCCAGAACTTTAGTGAACGATCAGCGAGATCACAGCAGGGGCCACGTCGTTACTACATGCCACACACAACTACGTCGCTAACGAGATCGCTAAATAGTGACGTATTTTAGCGATCTCGTTAACAACCTTGTTTAGTGTGGCATACCCTTTAAAGCAATATGTCTCCAAAACAGGAAATGCACAACAAAACAAATGAGGAACGAATGGGTGGAAACTGGAGTCAACGTCTGTGACCGAACTGTAAATAGCCGCCTAAAGGAAATGGGATTTACATACAGAAAAGCTAAACGAAAGCCATCATTAAAACCTAAACAGAAAAAACAAGGTTACAATGGGATAAGGATAAGCAATCGTGGACTGTGGACAACAGGAGGAGCTGATCATATATATCATGTGAGCTTTTCTTGGAAAAGTTTCAGAAAAACTTGCATTTTATTAATTGAAATCCCTGGTGTTTGTATGCATAAGAGTCCAGTGGGCGGTCCTAGTTAGTGATTGACAGTCTCCCTTGTAGGACTGCGTATTACAGTTAGCTGTCAATCACCTGTAGGACCACCACTGGACTCCTATGCCTACAAACACCGGGTATTTCAATTAATAAAATGTAAGTTATCCTGAATCTTTTCCAACAAACCTATATATAATTCTTCTCAGTATATAAATCAGAAAATGCAAGATCGAAACACAGTGCATGGACTGGCAGGCGGCTCTTCCGACCCGAGGGTGACTGCTTCATGTATTTCTATGCATCTGTCACGCTCCGGTCGAGAGAGTTTCTAGCTGGTCGATCTTGTTTCCTATTTATATGGTTGACTGTGCCCTAATAGTGCGAAAAACATCAGTGTGGATGTCATAGAAGAAGATACAGATTATAGATTAGAAAAAAAACTTTTTGACAGTGAGGGTGAACAATGAGTGAAACAGGCTGCACGAGAGGTGGTGAGTTCTCATTCAATGGAAGTCTTCAAACAGAGGCTGGACGGACATCTGTCTGAGATGGTTTAGTGAATCCTGCATTGAGCAGGATGACCTTGGAGGTCCCTTCTAACATTCTATGATTCTATGTCATCCATGTTTATCAGGAGCAAAGGGTCTGGATAGTGAAATGGACAGCAAGCACTGAGGGTGCCATGTGGACTATTCAGTGCAGATTTGCATATGGTTGGGGAGATAGTAATGAATTCTTAGGTATGTTGTTGGATTGTGAGGTGAAATGATTTAGATGTTTAAATTAAATATCTAATCACAAAATAAATAAAAAAGACATAATACATAAAGGGTTTAAAACACAATTTAATCTAAGTGTTTTATATTTACAAAAAATAATATTTTTATTTTACTTAGGACAAGAAAATAAAAGTCTATAATGTGTCTTAGTTGTATTATTGCGTTACTGTATACACTCACAAATCTAATGCCATTCTATTACACAGAAAGAAACTTTAATGACATTCAGTAGTTACATGCCAGGTTAAAATAGAAAAAAACAGTTTGGCACAAACTTTGTTACAGAAGTGAATAAAATAAATAAATGAAATGAGTTATATGGTGTATAAATTGAATTGTGGGTCTTGCCCATAAACTATTATTTCCTATGAAGCTCTGCCAGCTGGGTTACACAGGAACACCAATGCCTGATTTACAGATATTGGAAAGTGCAGATAGCTGGAAAAAGATTCATACAAAAGGGCTCTATATACAATACCAGTGTAAGAAAAAGGGCTACAATTCAGTGCAGCCAAGGAATAAGGAGTCAGTTTTAATGCCCAGAATATATAGAATATAATGGCGAAAAATATTTGAGCATTTGTGCTTTGCATTTTTTGGAGGTTTTTTTTTTTTTTTTTAGAAATTAGACTTTAATTTTCCTATGGTCAATAACAAATTTAGGACCATTTTTAGGTAACTTTGGTTGTTGTACAAACTGTCCATCTCAAGCAGTTATCTATGTGACTATCTATGTGAGATTAACTACCGTTGCTTTGATGTTCATTTCCAAAGAAGCTACGCAATGATTTTATCAGTGACCCTACACGCGACTTTGTCCATTCCATCTTCGCATTTAACATAGCCATTGAGAACACGTGCATTACATCTCCGTTAGATATTTATATGTGCAGATTCCTGTCCACGCTATCTTTACTGCCTCGGAAATAATAAAATGTTCTGCTTTGGATACTCACGGCTCCGTTCCTTTGTTTGGAACTAGGCTTTGTGTATAACTTGTCTGAGCCTTCTGTGGCACATATATATATGTATTCTACAATGTAGACCTATGCCATATACAGTGACATACATCCCCAAATTTATAGCAAAAAATCAGAACTCAACTTCAGTAGAGTGATGATTTTTAATCGTGTCCACAGTAATAACAGAAACGTTTCGGTCCTGAACTTGGACCTTCATCAGTCACATAGACTACTGTGAGTAGGTGGACCCAGCAAAAAGGGGCTATCCCCGGAATATCAGGTTTAAATTCTGTTCGATATAGGTGATCAAATATGGCAGCGGTTACCTGGGGGGTCCCGGTGGAGCAAAAATGTGCCTGCGGTGGGCACGGACTACGCGGGGGATACGCGTCCACCGAGGCAATTTTGCTCCACCGGGACCCCCCAGGTAACCGCTGCCTATTTGATCACTATATCGAACAGAATTTAAACCTGATATTCCCGGGCATAGCCCCTCTTTTTTGTGGGTCCACCTACTCACAGTAGTCTATGTGACTGATGAAGGTCCAAGTTCAGGACCGAAACGTTTCTGTTATTACTGTGGACACGATTAAAAATCACCACTCTACTGAAGTTGAGTTCTGAGTTTATTTGCTTATATTTTTATGGTGTGGGAACCTACTCAGATACTCCATATACGGCTGTGCACATGATTATTCACTATAATCACCAATATGTCCAAAGTAAAAACATTAGATCACATGTAAATGTGTTTTTGCAATGTCTAACTCTACAGGAAAGTTTAAAAAGTTTCCTTTCTATACAGTAAGAAAGACAACATATTACCAGCCCGAGAGGGACAAAGGATACTCTTTTGTCTTCCATTGGATAAATAAGGTCTAATGGATGCATTTGGTAAGTGATCACTGTTTTCCAGTGCTTACACTAATAAATTATAAAAAAGTAAACATCAGGGTATGTGCACATAACTTCTTTTAGACATGTGCGAAGCGAAAGTTTTTCACGAGGAAGGACGCTTCCGCCACGCAGGTGTCTTATTTTTGCACATATTCTGTTATTTTCTGCAACGTATTTAACCGTTGGCTTCTTTTAAAAATTGTATTGAAATTAAACTAGTGAATAAACTAGTTCCTTTGGAAGCAGCTTTAAGATTGTCAGCTCACTTCTTTGGCGTCTTTGGAGACATGAGCACTTAAAAGACCCTCAAAAGATAGAACATATGAACAGCAAGAAATTTAATTATTTTTTCATTGCAGTGCATATTGTTAATTCTTTCTTAGTGTTTTTTAGCGCTTTTTCAGGCGTTTTATGGAGATGAAACGATGTGTGCCATACCCTAAGCCTGAAAAACTGCTGCATTATCCCCAGTATATTTTTTTATACCTCTCTTTGTAGTTAAAGGGTTGCAGAGGACTAGAAAACATGGCTGCACTGTTCCAAAACATTTGCCACACTGTTCATGGGTTATGCCTAGTATTGCTATTGAGCATGTTTTTGCTAATCTTGCACAGCCCTTTAGCTTAGGAAAAGTTGTTTGTCAGATACCCAAGTTTCCAAAGTTTTGAACAATGGAAATGATTCTGTCTTTCCTGCTAGGTTATATCCACACTACACTAAGGTTCACTGCATGTTTTGTGTTAATGGGAAAAAATTAATTGGTAATATTTATTTACGCAGGCTCCTAACAGAGGGTGGAGCTATTGTGTAAGAATACAGGAAATGACTTGCTGGATTACTCATGCACATACTAGTCGATCATTCCAGCTTCGTCCTGCTGTGCTATGCAATAAACCAGAAATATGACATTACTTTGTAGTAGTGCAGTGTTCACACCTGTAATATTGTGCTGATGCATGTGCTGCTTGACCCCTACATACAGAGACCACAGTGAAATTACACAGACCCCAATGCTATATCCCAAATGGCAGCATTATCTCCTTAAACTCTAGTTAGGGCTAAACTTAAAAAGTTGATGAGAAGTTAAAGGTGTTGTCAAATTCTATTAACAATTACTTCCTGTGACTTGGGGTGAAAA
>JARQOD010000007.1:65040945-65095149 GCA_033576555.1 Oophaga sylvatica
TTATACTAAAAAATAATACACCACACCTGCGTAGATTAACGTAAAATATAAAATATATATTATATTCATATATATATATTTTTTTTTTTAAATAAAGATATAAAATGTAAACAAAAAAAAAAAACATAAAATAAAAAATTATAAACTAATTATTAACAAAATAAAAAAAAATTCCAAAAAAAAAACTTAATGAGGGCCCAGGTGTCCAGCCGCTGCCCTCTCCAGCATCATCCCGTGTTGATGCAGAGCTCCCATTGCACTTTGCAGCTCTGCCACCGCTGTCTGCATCGATGCCACAGCGCTGCACATTTTCGCCATCAGCCGGCGGTGGGACACCAACAGGTCCTGGGCAGTCGGGATTTCTGTGGAGGTAAAGGTAACAGTTAATAGTGAATTCTGTTGCAACATCAACATGTACATGTTATGTTTGTTAACACTTACGGCTTTCCTCAGAGGAACCACTGACTGCCCACCCAGAACCTGATGCTCCGCCGGCTAGGGAAACACAGAAAAAAAAAATTATATCACAACAGCCATTACACATAAGACCTTACAAAGTTCTCAAACATGTCTGAAGCTTGTATAATGTGCGTTAATTACCTGATGGGGAGCCTGCATCCGTGTGACGGGATGATGCTGGAGAGAAGGCAACGTCGGGGGAAGGGCTGGAAGACCCCGAATCAGGAGGGGGGGTTGCTGCCGGTGAAGGGGTGGAGACATGAGGTGATGCTGGTGGTGGAGGGGTAGCCGGGGAAGGAGATGGAGGGCTAGCTGGGGACGGTGGAGCGTGGTGCTGGTGAAGGTGGTGCTGTAAATGAAATATACAATTCAGAATCCCCATTATCACTGGCGGTACTCCCATCGCTGCCTGCAACATACAACATCACTGGCGGTACTCCATCGCTGCCTGCAACATACAACATCACTGGCGGTACTCCCATCGCTGCCTGCAACATACAAACATCACTGGCGGTACTCCCATCGCTGCCTGCAACATACAACATCACTGGCGGTACTCCCATCGCTGCCTGCAACATGCAACATCACTGGCGGTACTCCCATCGCTGCCTGCAACATACAACATCACTGGCGGTACTCCCATCGCTGCCTGCAACAGTACAACATCACTGGCGGTACTCCATCGCTGCCTGCAACATACAACATCACTGGCGGTACTCCCATCGCTGCCTGCAACATACATCACTGGCGGTACTCCCATCGCTGCCTGCAACATGCAACATCACTGGCGGTACTCCCATCGCTGCCTGCAACATACAACATCACTGGCGGTACTCCCATCGCTGCCTGCAACATACAACATCACTGGCGGTACTCCCATCGCTGCCTGCAACATACAACATCACTGGCGGTACTCCCATCGCTGCCTGCAACATACAACATCACTGGCGGTACTCCCATCGCTGCCTGCAACATACATCACTGGCGGTACTCCCATCGCTGCCTGCAACATACAACATCACTGGCGGTACTCCCATCGCTGCCTGCAACATGCAACATCACTGGCGGTACTCCCACGGCGGGACCGCTTGCACGCGTTCATGTGCGTTTGTCGTGCGCTCTCCAGATATACCCTCATGAATACTCACTCAGAGGCCTGCGGAGCTGGGCCCGGATGCTGGCGACCCTATCGCGTGAGCGGTATCGCAGGTCCGCCAGCTTCTTCCTGATTTGCGCTTTTGTGCGCAGCACATGAAATCTTCTCTGCAGGCCCCGCTGGATCCTCTGCAGGCATACCCTTTTGTGGCGCATTGGATGCGCCACAGGTAGCCTGCAGTGGTAGTCCCAGAGGTCCGTCTTTTTTATTAAATAACGGACCTCCTCATCGGACCATTTGGGCCCGCGCTGTCTCACCGCCGCCATTGCCGCCATTACAAACAACAGCGTATTGGGCGACGCCAGCGCCATGACGTCACAGCGTGCGCACGTTACGTGCGGCCGCACCGCGACGCAAAACGGTTTTGCGATTGAAAAGTGACCGCAGCAGCCATGCGGCAGCCAAGCACAGATATGAGATGCTGTTGCAATCGCAATACCACTGTTCCAAGGTAGGCGATCACAATGGCGTGTCATGTCTTTATGGCTGGGGCTCGTGACAATCTTCACCTTGCAAATCACAAATGGCTTTTTGCATATGTTTGCATATCTGTGTAGCTGCACTGTGTGAGTAGTCACATTGCGATCATAATGACGTCGCATATCTTTTGGCTGTTGCTCGCTAATCCCCTTTGCAAGTCACAATGGCTTTTTGCATAGCGTGGGTAGTCACATTGCGATCACAATAACGGCGCATATCTTGATGGCTGGGGCTCGCTAATCCCCTTTGCAAGTCACAATGGCTTTTTGCATAGCGTGGGTAGTCACATTGCGATCACAATAACGGCGCATATCTTGATGGCTGGGGCTCGCTAATCCCCTTTGCAAGTCACAATGGCTTTTTGCATAGCGTGGGTAGTCACATTGCGATCACAATAACGGCGCATATCTTGATGGCTGGGGCTCGCTAATCCCCTTTGCAAGTCACAATGGCTTTTTGCATAGCGTGGGTAGTCACATTGCGATCACAATAACGGCGCATATCTTGATGGCTGGGGCTCGCTAATCCCCTTGCAAATCACAATGGCTTTTTGCATATCTGTATGCCTGTGTAGCTGTGTGAGTAGTCACATTGCGATCACAATGACGTCGCATATCTGTGAATAGCTGATTCCCTGGTGAATGTTGACCTTTACCTCCCAAGAATTTTCAAATATATGTATAACAATTTTTTTATCTTTCATATTATGACTAAAATATATATATTATATAATTTAAACTTTATATATGCAGCTGTGGTGTATTATCTGTTATATTTAATTATAATGTTTGAACGCTAGTGAGACCATAGGCCCTTAAAATAATTGAAAATATTTGAAACTTTTTTCTTTTTAACAATTAACTCCTATGACTGATGGTACTCCCATGAGCACGTGTGTGACAAGTTGATACAATGTAAAACAAAAAATAGACAACAAAAAAGCCTTTGAAAAGATTTTAAAAACTACAGCAGCTGGTAACATGTCTCGTTGCCATCCCCATTACTCCCTCCCCACATCTCACCCATCATTAGCCCTTCTCCCATATTGGTAAAATAATCGAAAAAAACACGAATGCATTTTTTAAATAAAAATATTTTATTATCAAAACATAGTTAAAAAAAAGGGTAAAGTAAAACAATCTCAAAATCTAACTAGACCTGATGCTGCCAACTCACTGCACCAGGCCCATTAAAGTATTGGCAGTACTTGTCTCGGCCGGCCTTCGCATTGTCCTTGCTCCTGCCTTGATTGACAGGTTGAAGGCCTGCAATAGCGGGATCATTGTCACGCCATTCTCCGAGCACCACGTCACCATTGTTGTCCGAGTCCATGAATCCTGGCGGACTGTAAGTACCAGCATCGCGTTTTCTTAGAAAATTGTGCAGCACACAACAGGCCAACACCACAGAGTCTATGGATTCCAGCTTCATGTTGATTGGTGTGTGGAAAACCCTGAAGCGATTGGCCATTATGCCGAAGGCATTCTCCACAACGCGCCGTGCCCTAGACAGTCTGTAATTAAAAATCCGCCTTTCCCCTGTCAAAGTCTTTTGTGGATATGGTTTAACAAGATGCTCATGAAGGGGGAAGGCTTCATCGCCCACAAACACAAAGTTTAGGTTGGCGGTGGTGTCCATGTTGGTTGGCAAGTTAAGTTTATTATTAAACAACCGTTCACCAAAACTTGTGTGCTCCAAAACGCCACCATCAGAAACCCTTCCATTAATGCCAACATTAACGTCAATAAATTCATAATTGGCATTAACAAGGGCCATGAGGATCATGCTGAAGTAGCCCTTGTAATTATGAAAAAAGGATCCGCTTTTGGCTGGTTGCGTGATCCGCACATGTTTGCCATCCAAGGCACCACCACAGTTTGGGAACTGCCAAATCCTTTCAAAATCAGAGGCAATTATTTGCCATTCCGCCACTGATTTGGGAAAAGGCATGTAGCTCCGTAAACTGCGGACGATGGCGTTGCATGTCTCCGGAATTAGTTCTCCAAGCAGCGACCGAGAAATTGCAGCAGAATATTGCAAATCCTTCATTGAACGTCCGGTTGCCAGAAATCGAAGCGTTACTGCCAAACGTTCCTCTGCTGAAACAGCTGCACGCATCCGGGTATCCTGCCGTTCAATGAGTGGCCTCACAGCTTCCAGTAGGAGCTTGAATGAATCCTCCGACATCCGTAGATAATTCCGGAAATCCTGCGGATTCTTCTCCTGCAACTCCCTCACTAGATGCATGTGGGAGAATTTGGACCTCTGCTCCAGCCATTCTCTGGTCCACATGCGACGCTTTCGCTTGGAGCGCCTCTCTTCCACCCGCGCCTCTTCCTGACGATCTGCCTCCATTGACAGTGCAACTGCCACAATCACACGCTCCGCGGTGGACAGGTTCATGATGTGCAACCTGTACGGTAAAGAAGAGAAAAGTTAATTACTAATTAATTACTATTAATAAAGTGTTTAAACAAAATAAAATAAAGAATAGAATAAAAAATATATAAAAAAAGAACTTTTCTGTTAACATTTAATATACAGTTTACAAGTGTCTACAATGGTGGGGGGTGTAAAATAAATCAAGCAGACGAAAAAAAAAAAATAAGGTCAGGGGTGTTAAATATATAAAGCAGACGAAAAAAAAAAATAAGGTTAAAAAACATTATCAAACAACATCACAAATAATATGTACCTTGAATAAAAATATCCCGAAGATCCAAATGAGGATGGATGGTGCTCTATCGACTCAGATAGGATCGCAAAAACCCACCACTGCGCCACAAACAGGATCGCAAAACTCCAACACACGATACTATCCTCGCAACAACGCACAAAGAGTCACCCACAAAGCGCTCTGGAAACAATGGATGGGGGCGCAGTTATTATAGCTGAGGCGATGTTGTGGTCACCAATCAGAGCTGTAGGGCGTTAACAAAAGAAAACAAAGTCCCGCCTGCGCCGCTGACGCCGCCGTCGTTAACGAGGTCGCACATCGTTCACAAAAGGTGCCAGACACAGCGATATAGCGTCACCAGCGGGACGCCAACGATCAAAATACGGTCCAGAACTCTAGTGAACGATCAGCGAGATCACAGCAGGGGCCACGTCGTTACTACATGCCACACACAACTACGTCGCTAACGAGATCGCTAAATAGTGACGTATTTTAGCGATCTCGTTAACAACCTTGTTTAGTGTGGCATACCCTTTAAAGCAATATGTCTCCAAAACAGGAAATGCACAACAAAACAAATGAGGAACGAATGGGTGGAAACTGGAGTCAACGTCTGTGACCGAACTGTAAATAGCCGCCTAAAGGAAATGGGATTTACATACAGAAAAGCTAAACGAAAGCCATCATTAAAACCTAAACAGAAAAAACAAGGTTACAATGGGATAAGGATAAGCAATCGTGGACTGTGGACAACAGGAGGAGCTGATCATATATATCATGTGAGCTTTTCTTGGAAAAGTTTCAGAAAAACTTGCATTTTATTAATTGAAATCCCTGGTGTTTGTATGCATAAGAGTCCAGTGGGCGGTCCTAGTTAGTGATTGACAGTCTCCCTTGTAGGACTGCGTATACAGTTAGCTGTCAATCACCTGTAGGACCACCCACTGGACTCCTATGCCTACAAACACCGGGTATTTCAATTAATAAAATGTAAGTTATCCTGAATCTTTTCCAACAAACCTATATATAATTCTTCTCAGTTATATAAATCAGAAATGCAAGATCGAAACACAGTGCATGGACTGGCAGGCGGCTCTTCCGACCCGAGGGTGACTGCTTCATGTATTTCTATGCATCTGTCACGCTCCGGTCGAGAGAGTTTCTAGCTGGTCCGATCTTGTTCCTATTTATATGGTCTGACTGTGCCCTAATAGTGCGAAAAACATCAGTGTGGATGTCATAGAGAGAAGATACAGATTATAGATTAGAAAAAAAACTTTTTGACAGTGAGGGTGAACAATGAGTGAAACAGGCTGCCACGAGAGGTGGTGAGTTCTCATTCAATGGAAGTCTTCAAACAGAGGCTGGACGGACATCTGTCTGAGATGGTTTAGTGAATCCTGCATTGAGCAGGATGACCTTGGAGGTCCCTTCTAACATTCTATGATTCTATGTCATCCATGTTTATCAGGAGCAAAGGGTCTGGATAGTGAAATGGACAGCAAGCACTGAGGGTGCCATGTGGACTATTCAGTGCAGATTTGCATATGGTTGGGGAGTAGTAATGAATTCTTAGGTATGTTGTTGGATTGTGAGGCTGAAATGATTTAGATGTTTAAATTAAATATCTAATCACAAAATAAATAAAAAAGACATAATACATACAAGGTTTAAAACACAATTTAATCTAAGTGTTTTATATTTACAAAAAATAATACTTTTTATTTTACTTTAGGACAAGAAAATAAAAGTCTATAATGTGTCTTAGTTGTATTATCTGCGCTTACTGTATACACTCACAAATCTAATGCCATTCTATATACACAGAAAGAAACTTTAATGACATTCAGTAGTTACATGCCAGGTTAATAAATAGAACAAAAACAGTTTGGCACAAACTTTGTTACAGAAGTGAATAAATACAATAAATGAAAGTGAGTATATATGGTGTCATAAATCTGAATTGTAGGTCTTGCCCATAAACTATTATTTCCTATGAAGCTCTGCCAGGCTGGGTTACACAGGAACACCAATGCCTGATTTACAGATATTGGAAAGTGCAGATAGCTGGAAAAAGATTCATACACAAGACTCTATATACAATACCAGTGTAAGAAAAAGGGCTACAATTCAGTGCAGCCAAGGAATAAGGAGTCCAGTTTTAATGCCCAGAATATATAGAATATAATGGCGAAAAATATTTGAGCATTTTGTGCTTTGCATTTTTTGGAGGTTTTTTTTTTTTTTTTTAGAAATTAGACTTTAATATCCTATGGTCAATAACAAATTTAGGACCATTTTAGGTAACCTTTGGTTGTTGCTACAAACTGTCCATCTCAAGCAGTTATCTATGTGACTATCTATGTGAGATTAACTCACACGTTGCTTTGATGTTCATTTCCAAGAAGCTACGCAATGATTTTATCAGTGACCCTACACGCGACTTTGTCCCATTCCATCTTCGCATTTAACACTAGCCCATTGAGAACCACGTGCATTACATCTCCGTTAGATATTATATGTGCAGATTCCTGTCCACCGCTATCTTTACTGCCTCGGAAATAATAAAATGTTCTGCTTTGGATACTCACGGCTCCGTTCCTTTGTTTGGAACCTAGGCTTTGTGTATAACTTGTCTGAGCCTTCTGTGGCACATATATATATGTATTCTACAATGTAGACCTATGCCATCATACAGTGACATACATCACCAATATAGCAAATAAACTCAGAACTCAACTTCAGTAGAGTGATGATTTTTAATCGTGTCCACAGTAATAACAGAAACGTTTCGGTCCTGAACTTGGACCTTCATCAGTCACATAGACTACTGTGAGTAGGTGGACCCAGCAAAAAGAGGGGCTATGCCCGGAATATCAGGTTTAAATTCTGTTCGATATAGGTGATCAAATATGGCAGCGGTTACCTGGGGGGTCCCGGTGGAGCAAAAATGTGCCTGCGGTGGGCACGGACTAGCGGCGGATACCGCGTCCACCGCAGGCACATTTTTGCTCCACCGGGACCCCCCAGGTAACCGCTGCCATATTTGATCACCTATATCGAACAGAATTTAAACCTGATATTCCGGGCATAGCCCCTCTTTTTGCTGGGTCCACCTACTCACAGTAGTCTATGTGACTGATGAAGGTCCAAGTTCAGGACCGAAACGTTTCTGTTATTACTGTGGACACGATTAAAAATCACCACTCTACTGAAGTTGAGTTCTGAGTTTATTTGCTATATTTATATGGTGTGGGAACCTACTCAGATACTCCTATACGGCTGTGCACATGATTATTCACTATACATCACCAATATGTCCCAATAGTAAAAACATTAGATCACATGTAATATGTGTTTTTGCAATGTCTAACTCTACAGGAAAGTTTAAAAGTTTCCTTTCCTATACAGTAAGAAAGACAACATATACCAGCCCGAGAGAGGACAAAGGGATACTCTTTTGTCTTCCATTGGATAAAATAAGGTCTATGGATGCATTTGGATAATGTGATCACATGTTTTCCAGTGCTTACACTAATAAATTAATAAAAAAGTAAACATCAGGGTATGTGCACATAACTTCTTTTAGACATGTGCGAACGCCGAAAGTTTTTCACGAGGAAGACGCTTCCGGCCACGCAGGTGTCTTATTTTTGCACATATTCTGTTATTTTCTGCAACGTATTTAACCGTTGGCTTCTTTTTAAAAATTGTATTGAATAAACTAGTGAATAAACTAGTTCCCTTTGGAAGCAGCTTTAAGAATTGTCAGCTCACTTCTTTTGGCGTCTTTGGAGACATGAAGCACTTAAAAGACCCTCAAAAGATAGAACATATGAACAGCAAGAAATTTAATTATTTTTACATTGCAGTGCATATGTTAATTCTTTCTAGTGTTTTTTTAGCGCTTTTTCAGGCGTTTTATGGAGACTGAAAACGATGTGTGCACATACCCTAAGCCTGAAAAACTGCTGCATTATCCCACAGTATATATATATATACCTCTCTATTGTAGTTAAAGGGTTGCAGAGGACTAGAAAACATGGCTGCACTGTTCCAAAAACATTGCCACACCTGTTCATGGGTTATGCCTAGTATTGCATATTGAGCCATGTTTTGCTAATCTTGCACAGCCCTTTAGCTCTAGGAAAAGTTGTTTGTCAGATACCCAAAGTTTCCAAAGTTTTGACACAATTGGAAATGCATTCTGTCTCTTCCTGCTAGGTTATATCACACTACACTAAGGTTCACTGCATGTCTTGTGTTAATGGGAAAAATTAATTGGTAATATTTATTTACGCAGGCTCCTAACAGAGCGGTGGAGCTATTGTGTAAGAATACAGGAAATGACTTGCTGGATTACTCATGCACATACTAGTCGATCATTCCAGCTTCGTCCTGCTGTGCTATGCCAATAAACCAGAAATATGACATTACTTTGTAGTAGTGCAGTGTTCACACCTGTAATATTGTGCTGATGCATGTGCTGCTCTGCTGACCTACATACAGAGACCACAGTGAAATTACACAGACCCCAATGCCTATATCCCAAATGGCAGCATTACTCTCCTAAATCTCTAGTTAGGGGCTAAACTTAAAAAAGTTGATGAGAAAGTTAAAGGTGTTGTCAAATTCTATTAACAATTACTTCCTAGTGACATATAGGGGTGAAAAATAATGTAGACTCGTGAAAGGATCAGAATAGGAAAATAAACAGAAATGACTGTAGAAAGGACAACGAGGTAACAGAGTGGTCACTGGTGGTTTTCTTTGTGTAAGGTTCTTTGTCTCTTTTGACATGTTCCTTGAAACTCAGTTTTCCGTCGGCCATTTTGCTTTCTGTCTTTCTGCAGCTCTTGCCCTCAGTTAATATGGAGTTCCAGTTTTCATGTTCCCGCCCTGATTCTTCCCTCTTGCTTCTTAAGCAGCCTCAGCTGAACAATCAGTGCTCCTGAATCAAGCCTCAGTCAGCCTGTGACCTGACTCCTGGAAACCTAGGATTTTGGACTCCAGCTATTTCCTACTGAGGAACTTTGGAACACTTTTGGACTTTGGAAACCTGCTGTCTGGTGAATCCATGTTTGCAGAGGAATTACGGTACAGAGAAGAGATCCTGAACCTGCCTGGAGAGTTATTGTAGAGCTTGAAGTTACTCTGGCCTGCTGTGTTCTCCTGCCTCTGTTCCTGCAAACTGTGTGACCTTTTCTGCATGCTTGTATGAAGTAATACAAGTCATTTCATATCAACCTATGTCTCATGTGTTTTCCTCGCACCCAAGCACAAGACACTATATATAGGAACTGTACACTATACATGACACTTTGATTGCCTAAAAGTGGCCATAAACATGTCCAGGACTACAAAAAAACATGTCAGCTTTCTTTTTAGAACCCATGGCCAGAAGTGGCGTTACACCTGAAAAAAGCAGACACATTTTCCTAATTCCAATTCCTTCAAAGTCTGCAAAACATCTGGAATTCAGTGGGACCAACCCAACATTTATGGTTTAAGGGTGTCTCCACTGGCCGCAAAGGAAATTGTTGGGAAAACAAAGGACTAATGCTCCTATTGTCTCTGGAAAGATAAGCCATGACCTGAGTTGTCTGGCAGTGGTTCTCTATCTAATACATGTATTCTCAGTTGAGGAGGGGCGTAGCGATCGCAGTCACAGATGGTGCAACCGGAAACGTACAGGAGGGGGGAACAACGACGCCATCAGCTATTTCAGCTGGATGTGCATCTGAGGACCCAGGAGATGGGACATTATACCTGGAAGGGGCCCAGAATGGGGGACATTATACCAAGAAGGGGCCAAGGTAGAGACATTATTGCAGGGAGGAGCTCTGGATGGGGGACATCATAGCAAGAAGGGGCCCAAGATGTTGAATATTAATACTGAAAGGGGTCAAGGACAAGGGACATTATTATTGGAAGGGGCACATTATCACAACCAGGGCTTTGGAGTTGGAGTTTGTGTCCATTTTGGTGGAGTCAAATGAAATGGACCGACTCTTAAAATATATAATACATTTTATTACAAGAAGGGGCACAGGATGGAGCGGAGGACATTATTACCGGAAGGGGCCGAGGATGGGTGACATTATTATATTATGGCTGGGGGGGCAACATGTAAGATTTGTAACGGTACAAGGACTAATAAATCTAATCAACATGTAGGAGGGGGCCCGGTCTAAATGTTGTAACGGGGTCCATCGTACTCTGGTTAAGCCACTGCAGCAGTGTTTCTTCTAAACATAAAAATGTGAATGCTGCAGCGAATCATCAGACACAGATTGGTTGCAGCATTCATATGACATTGTTTATTATGTCATGAGACTGATGTGGGACACATAGGGGCAGAGCTCGGGAAGTGTGCAGCACATTAAGGCCTTCCAACCCTTTAAGGCTTAGTTCCTGCTCCACTTGGGACATACAGTTGATGTGTTAGGGTGCTTTCACATTGCACTCTGTGTCTCCGTTGGGTCATACATCTGAAATCCACTACAAAACGGAGTACATACGCTTTCGCTGATGAGCGGATAGAGTATAATGGTGCGGAAGAGTGAACGTGCGCTCTGACGTGCATCATTTTCCGGTGTATACACCTACCGGAGGCGGACATTCAGACACTGTCTACTATGTCTGTAACTGCCTCCTGTAGGTGTACACTCCCGAAAATTATGCATGACAGAGCGCACGTTCACTCTACTGTCACCATTACAGACTTTGGCCCCATCGGCACATGTGTCCGGACTCTGTTTTGCGGGGTATTTTGGACATATGCTCCTACAGGAGCACAGAACGCAATGTGATAGCACCCTTAGACGTATCCTGCCAAATGTTTGAGCTAGATGTATCCTTATACAACTGAATACCAACGCCACTATTTTTTTATTTTATTTTTCCACAGGATAATTGCGTTGAAAAGCTCAGTTAACCAAATTTTTCAATGCAGATAACAAACTGACAAAATATATAGCAAAAGGACACTCTTCCAGCATGTTTGTAAAATGGCAGTCTATTGGCACGTTACCACATACAGGTCATGTAGACTCACTAACTGACTATATAGGGCTTTCTATTGCTCATGAAGTCCAATATTCATTAGGCCTCACGTATTAACACTGTATTATTGTAAGACTGTAGGGTGTTGCCCATAGCAACCAATCAGAGCTCAGCTTTCATGTCTTAAACTGCTCTGGAGAAATGAAAGCTGACCTCTGATTGGTAGCTGTGGGTAAAGACATATTTACTGTGAGGCAGTCATGATAGTGCAGGCCAAACCTTGTCTTCAGTGGAGCTAACAATATTGTTTTTGACAAATTTGACAGACAGTCAATCTATCAGCATGTTTAGGGGTGATGGAGAAAATGGTGAAAAGGAATCCACACAAATATGGGGAGACACTCGGACTGGGATGCCTTAGGTGCACAAACAATGATTTAGAAGGTTTGCCATCTCGGACATGTACAATTTTAATTAAAGGGGTTGTGCGCTTTTAGAAAACCTTTGCCCTCAGGTGCAGTTTGTTATAAAAACAAACAAGTCGCTGTTTACTTACCGTCCCCTGGTCCAGAGTTGAGTCTCTGCCACTGCTCCTGGTGTTGAGTATTGGCTGGGGCGCCGATGACACGTTAACAGTGCGGCAGACAATCAGTGAGCTCACCGACTCTGCCTATGTAGATGGTGGGCCCCCCCAGAGCCGCTGAGTTTATGATTGTCTTCCATGCTGTAAACGGGTCACCCAGCCAAAACTGGACACCAGGAGCAGCGACAGAATCCTCCTAAAAAATTGGTTTAAAAATGCTTGGAAACTTTTACTACTAATTTCTATGGAAATTCATATGGTATTTACTATGGTATTTATTTAATAAGAAGACATTTTTGACCACTTTTTTTTTCTAAAAAGGTTTGTAAAAATACCTGGGAGGGAAAAAAATCTGCTCGAGAATAGGCAACATCCAAGCACAAGGCTGCAAAAAACTCTTTTAAACCTCCTTAAAACAGTTAAAGGAAACCTTTTAGTAAAATAGAACTCATCCAAAAACTCATCTAAAATTGGAACGTTTCCTGAAACAGTTTTTCCCTTTAATTTCCTTGAAAGACTCTATGTGAACACAGCCTGAGGGGTCTGAGAGGTAGCAGTCCGACCCTCGAAGATCGCATACAGAAACCATGCAATGTCTGGTCTGCTGATACAAATAGTCTGCAGCCCCGCAGTTTATCAATTCCTTCTACAGCTAATAAAGTCATAAAACATTTCATTATTGATTTGCTGCCATGTAGTTTTATAGCCTGAGAATTACTCAGCACTCTCCTATATGTATGCAGCCTTATGTCTTGTTTCTTGTCCTGCATGTATATTGTGAGACAGTGAAGGGGTATGTATTGGATGGGGTGTACATCTCGCCTAGGTACTTAGCTGACTGGCATAAGGGAAATGTATGGCTTTGTAAACCTAGTGGTGGAGAAAGTTCACTACACCTTGCATTCAGTACAGGCTTGCAGCTCAAACCTGAAGCCACTCAGGTTTTAATTAGGCAGCCAGAAGTAGGTGGCTGAGAACACAGACATTGAGCTCTCTCAGTCTGGATGTGACTCCAGACACTGCAGGAGTCTCCGGGAAACCACATGCTGGTAACGACTGAATATATGTGTTGTTTTGGGCCAGGCTGGTAGAGTCTGGGCCCTGATAGTGAGGAAACGATCTATGTTTAGTGAGTAGCCGGACAGGCTCAGGATTTTGGTTTATGAGTTGGTTTTGCTCATGTTTGTTTGCTGTGGACTTACAATAAACCTGGTTGCGGCCAGTTTGCACCAGAATTGCTGTCTGTAATTAAACTGTGTTGTGCCACTCCGTCTACCCGAGACGGCGATCCCGGAGCTATATCCCCTGAAAAGCTTACAATATATTAAAGAAGTTTCACAAGTTCACAAAACTTCCCGATATAAACAGGAACATATAAAAGTACATGACAGCAAACAAAAAGTTATATTCATGCCAATTATATCTAGAGCACACAACCCGTATTGTATGGCAAGCAGAATTAATTCTCAGTTTGTTTTAAAGGGTTATTCCCAAGGGATAACTTGTTGATCACTAACTGATGAGACCCCCCGCGATCTCAAGAAAGGGGCTGTAGAACCCAGGAACGGGCTCTATAGAGACCATACTGATTAGTGCTAAAGTGTGTGTGATTGACGTTCGTGTCATTCATTGTCTATGGGACTGTTGGAAATAGCGGACAAAACGGCTCGGCGGCTATTTCCAGCAGTCCTTTAGACAATAAATGCGCACATCCAATTAATTAAAGATGGGCTCGGCGGAGCCTGGTTCCAGAACCCCATTTTTAGGATCGCTGGGGTTTGACCTGAATGGATAGACTATTTTGGAAATAACCCTTTAACAGGATAGCAAACCTATACATGTAATGTGGATTAACATGAGGCACATGAAAATACCAACATATTATGACATTATTCATTATTATGGTACTTGAATATGTAATAAATGCCACTGGATATCCCCTAGTCTGATAACTGAGGTATAGATTCACAACCCTATAGCTGCCATAAAAGTATAATTTTACATCACAATCCTAAGTACAGCAATTGTATAACATCCAACATATTTCATCGTTGCCTGTATTTTATCACTACATTAACAATTTACATTATTTACACATCTCATATGGATAATCATCGACACATGAAATGAACGTATAAAAGCAAAAATAAATAAAACGATAAGAAAGAATAGAAAGTCTCTTTGCCACAGTAATTTCCATTACTAAGATTGCTGATCATTTCCCTCCCGCTGTTCAGGTGCGACGTGGTTCTAGCCGGTGAGACATTTGAGACAGCGTCCTCTGATTGTCGATCACGTTGAATTGCCGCACGTAATTCCGTACGTCCTGGTGATTTTTACTAACAAGTGAAGCCTCTGGACCTGGAGGTGAAGGCATTTATTTGTGTTATTCATGAATTCAGGTATAAAGCATAAAAAACGAATAGATGAGCCCTTATGGCTACAATATTACACTGTGCCGTGCAACACAAGGATAGATCAAATACACGTTGTAATACAGATTAGGAACCTAGGATATGGCGGTTAACCTGTGGAATGCACGGCAGACGTGCCACGTGTAAGGATCTGCCAGACTGCTGATACTTTGGGGAAAACATATTACAATTGAACTAATGTCACTGAGTTCTTAAAGGTATTCTGTTAACTAAGGGGAGGGTGAAACCTATGTTAGGCAACAACTGTTGGTGTACGTCTCTGGCTAGAGTGGTCTTGTGGGTAGGGTCCTGAACTATTAGTGTTGATCTGTGGCTGCAGTGGCTCTGGGGGTAGGTTCCTGCACAGTTACTTCTTGATCTGTGGCTGCAGAGGCTCTGGGGGTAAATTCCTGCACAGTTACTTCTTGATCTGTGGCTGCAGAGGCTCTGGGGGTAGATTCCTGCACAGTTACTTCTTGATCTGTGGCTGCAGTGGCTCTGAGGGTAGATTCCTGCACAGTTACTTCTTGATCTGTGGCTGCAGAGGCTCTGGGGGTAGATTCCTGCACAGTTACTTTTTGATCTGTGGCTGCAGTGGCTCTGGGGGTAGATTCCTGCACAGTTACTTCTTGATCTGTGGCTGCAGAGGCTCTGGGGGTAGATTCCTGCACAGTTACTTCTTGATCTGTGGCTGCAGTGGCTCTGGGGGTAGATTCCGGCACAGTTACTTCTTGATCTGTGGCTGCAGTGGCTCTGGGGGTAGATTCCTGCACAGTTACTTCTTGATCTGTGGCTGCAGTGGCTCTGGGGGTAGATTCCTGCACAGTTACTTCTTGATCTGTGGCTGCAGTCGCTCTGGTGTTAGATTCCTACACTGTTAAGGCCGGGATCACACATGCGAGAAACTCGCCTGATTCTCTCGTATGAACACCCGACGCTGCCGCCGGCACTCGGACCGGAGTGTGCAGCTGCATGTATTTCTATACAGCCGCATGCTCCGGTCCGAGTGCCGGCGGCAGTGCTGGGTGTTCATACAAGAGACTCGCACGAGAATCAGGCGAGTTTCTCGCATGTGTGATCCCGGCCTTACTGTTGATCTTGGCTGCAGTTCCTTTGACCTCATGATTCTCATTTGGTCTGACATGCACTGTGAGCTGTGAGGTCTTATATAGACAGGAGTGTGCCTTTACAAATCAAGTCCTATCAGTTTAGTTTAAAGGGTATGCCACACTAAACAGCGTCGCTAACGAGATCGCTAAAAAACGTCACTATTTAGCGATCTCGTTAGTGACGTTGTTCTGTGCGGCATCTAGCGACGACGTGGCCCCTGCTGAGATCCTGCTGTGATCTCGTTCGTCGCTGACATCGTTCCGGACCCTATTTTTATCGTCGGCGTCCCGCTGGTAAGTATATATCATTATATATAACACAGCTGGACTCCAATGAAGGAGTAGAACCATCTCAAGGAGGATCACAAGGAAATGGACAGCATGTGACGTAAATATGAGTGTCCGAGCAAAGGGTCTGAATACTTATGACCATGTGATATTTCAGTTTTTCTTTTTTAATAAATTTGCAAAAATTTCTACATTTCTTTTTTTCAGTCAAGATGGGGTGCAGAGTGTACATTGATGAGACAAAAAAATGAACTTTTTTATATTTACCAAATGGCTGCAATGAAGCAAAGAGTGAAAAATTTAAAGGGGACTGAATAATTTCCGCACCCACGGTAGTGACGCAGAAATATAGTCTTACCCCATCCATGCCCATTAACTCTGGCTCACCTGTACAAACCTTACCAAATCCTTCCAGTAATATTAGTTGTTTGAGATGGGGCATTTATGAGATTTTGTGGGGTTTTTTTTTTTTTTTTTGGCTGCCTGTAAAAAGAACTTAATAATCTAATAATAAACTAGTAAAGTTAAATCATAAAAAATAGGATTATGTGCAACATCTCAATTTATTCACAGGTTTGACTTTGCAAGCAGTAACTGGAAATGTAATTTGCTTGTCTGTGCTTGTATAATTTACATTCAGCGCTGCGTCTGACCAGCCAGTCATTAGACAATCACAGAATCACGTTAAGATGGCAGGCTAATTATGAATATAACAGAAAAAGTGGCTGCAGGACAGATTCTGAAGTCATTATGATAAATATGGAAATTGTGTCATATAATATTGTGTCTCTTGCACTACAATCACGCAAAATTACTTTGATGGAAAATGCAACTTACTGAAGGGCATGCTCCGACAGTATCTCATTGTTCTTACTGTATTTGCAATCATGCGCTGAAAAAAGAAAAAAAAGATAGGTTACATATAGATAAGTCTATGGAAAAATGGAGGCATAATAAGGCATATGACAGGTGTATAAGGTGTATGACATCAGAACATTTGGGCATGTGGCGCTGAAGACAAGTCAAGGTATAAGCTGCTCCAAAATCTCACATAAAATGGTGTATGCGTCCTTCTGTCCGAAGTCGAGATGGGCGGCGCTTGCGAAGTGTGGCGCCGGAGTCAGCGTGTACGCATAACGCGATCTCCAGCGCCATTTTATTGAACACACTGTATAAATGTACCAATAAAATGCATAGAACGGGTTCAATAGTTAGTAAGGTATAAAGGAAAGTAACCATTACCAATATCTGTGATATTATGGCAATACCAGTTTCAGGTATTACAAAGTGCACAATTACGGTAGTTCTACAGAAGCCTAGTTAAAACAGCGTATATGTTACATGTATACTTTTTGACAGAGGCATTCAACACAGGCATCCATTTAACGGACATGTCATGAACTTCTCAACAACTTTTCATGACGTGTCCATTAAATGATTGACTTTAGAGCCTATGGGTGATAAATGCATTGAGCGGGTGCCTACAGTCATGGCCAAAAGTTTTGAGAATGACACAAATATTAATTTTTACAAAGTCTACTGCTTCACTTTTTCTAATGGCAATTTGCATATACTCCAGAATGTTATAAAGAGTGATCAGCTTAACAGCAATTACTTGCAAAGTCAATATTTGGCTAGAAAATGAACTTTATCCCCCAAAACACATTTCAACATCATTGCAGCCCTGCCTTAAAAGGACCAGCTAACCTCTTTTCAGTGATTGCTCCATTAACACAGGTGTGGGTGTTGATGATGACATGGCTGGAGATCAATCTGTCATGATTAAGTAAGAATGACACCACTGGACACTTTAAAAGGAGGCTGGTGCTTGGCATCATTGTTTCTTTCTGTTAACCATGGTTATCTCTAAAGAAAGACGTGCAGTCATCATTGCAATGCACAAAAATGGCCTAACAGGGAAGAGTATCGCAGCTAGAAAGATTGCACCTCAGTCAACAATCTATCGCATCATCAAGAACTTCAAGGAGAGAGGTTCCATTGTTGCCAAAAAGGCTCCAGGGAACCCAAGAAAGACCAGCAAGCGCCAGGACCGTCTCTTAAAAGTGTTTCAGCTGCGGGATCGGGCTACCAGCAGTGCGAAGCTTGCTCAGGAATGGCAGCAGGCAGGTGTGAGTGCATCTGCACGCACTGTGAGGCGGAGACTCTTGGAGCAAGGCCTGGTCTCAAGGAGGGCAGCAAAGAAGCCACTTCTCTCCAGAAAAAAACATCATGGACAGACTGATATTCTGCAAAAGGTACAGGCAGTGGACTGCTGAGGACTGGGGTAAAGTTATTTTCTCTGATGAATCCCCTTTTCGATTGTTTGGTACATCAGGAAAACGCCTCATTCGGAGAAGACAAGGTGAGCGCTACCACCAGTCTTGTCTCATGCCAACTGTTAAGCATCCTGAAACCATTCATGTGTGGAGTTGCTTCTCAGCCAAGGGAATCGGCTCTCTCACTGTCTTGCCTAAAAACACAGCCATGAATAAAGAATGGTACCAGAATGTCCTCCAAGAGCAACTTCTCCCGACCCTCCAAGAGCAGTTTGGCGATCAACAATGCCTTTTCCAGCATGATGGAGCACCTTGCCATAAAGTAAAGGTGATAACTAAATGGCTCAGGGAACAAAACATAGAGATTTTGGGTCCATGGCCTGGAAACTCCCCAGATCTTAATCCCATTGAGAACTTGTGGTCAATCATCAAGAGACGGGTGGACAAACAAAAACCTAAAAATTCTGACAAAATGAAAGCATTGATTGTGCAAGAATGGACTGCTATCAGTCAGGATTTGGTCCAGAAGTTGATTGAGAGCATGCCAGGGAGAATTGCAGAGGTCCTGAAGAAGAATGGTCAACACTGCAACACTGCAAATATTGACTTGCTGCATTAACTCATTCTAACTGTCAATATAAGCTTTTGTTACTCATATGTTTGCAATTATATTTCTGTCTGTGATAAAAACATCTGTCAAACACACATAAAAACCAGAGGGCAGCAGATCATGTGAAAATATAATATTTGTGTCATTCTCAAAACTTTTGGCCATGACTGTATAACTACCGCTCCATAAATGAGGTAGATCTCAACCCAAAATATCAGTGTTAAAATAATTTACCCGCTAATCTAAGGAGTGACTACCTCATGTTGTATGACCAAGACCTCAATAGTGATGGATCCACTGAACATTCAATGTGTTTCTCTTATCAGCACAAAGTGCTTTTACGACAGTTCAGCACTGGGGATGAGAGATTGCAGAAGCGGCAGCCAATAAGAAGCACAGATGAACGTAAGTACAAATTAAAAATAATACATACATAAAAACCAGAGGGCAGCAGATCATGTGAAAATATAATATTTGTGTCATTCTCAAAACTTTTGGCCATGACTGTATAGTCATATCACGTTTATCTGAGGTCCCAAAAAATGGGATTCAGATGTGCCCCCAAATTTAGCAATTGGCTTCAATTATAAAGCAGAATTAATTGTTTCCAACTTCAAAAATGGATATGGCCAGAAAAATACGGATTTTTGTGTTACTCACCGTAAAATCCTTTTCTCCGAGACGTCATTGGGGGACACAGGACTGTGGGTGTATGCTACTGCCGCTAGGAGGCTGACACTAAGTAAATAAAAAAAGGTTAGCTCCTCCTCCGCCGTATACACCTCAGCACTGGCCGCAGGCAAACCCAGTTTAGTGCAAAAAGCAGTAGGAGGCTAAAGAATAAATCAGTGTTAATACAGGTACAATATATCCAGAAGTAAATCTACTGATATAGACCCAAACAAATAGAATTAACTTAGAAAACGAAGCCATCCGGCTATAAGGGAGGGTGCTGTGTCCCCCAATGAGCGTCTCGGAGAAAAGGATTTTACGGTGAGTAACACAAAAATCCGTATTTCTCCTTCGTCTCATTGGGGACACAGGACTGTGGGACGTCCCAAAGCAGTCCCTTGGGTGGGAAACCGACTCCACAGTGTAATTTATAACCAAGCATTGCTTATAGGTGCGCAACCGCGCCCTGAAGAATCCTTCTACCCAGACTGGCATCCGCAGAAGCCTGAGTATGGACATTATAATGCTTGGAAAAGGTATGCAGACTGGACCAGGTTGCCGCCTTACAAACCTGTTCCACCGAAGCCTGATGCCGAAGGGCCCAGGAGGCACCCACCGCTCTGGTGGAGTGAGCCCTGATTCCTGCGGGAACCACCGCGCCTCTGATGCGGTAAGCCTCCTGAATGGCTAACCGAATCCACCTAGCCAAGGTTGATTTAGAGGCAGCGAGTCCCATCCTGCGACCCTCAGGGAGAACAAACAGCGTGTCCGTTTGCCGAAAGGACGCCGTCCGAGATACATATCTCCTGAGCGCTCTCACCAGATCTAGCGTATGGAGAGCCTTCTCAACCCGGTGCGTAGGAGCTGGGCAAAAAGAATGTAGAACAATATCCTCATTGATATGAAAAGAGGACACGACTTTAGGCAAAAAAGGTGGTGTTGGCCTGAGCACCACCTTATCCTGATGGAAAAGCAAGTACGGAGCCCGACAAGACAGTGCTGCCAGCTCCGAAATCCGCCTAATGGATGTTATGGCTACCAAAAACACCACTTTCCAAGAAAGAAATGACAGAGAAACCTCCTGCAGAGGTTCAAATGGAGATTCCTGCAGGACTCCCAGGACTAGATTGAGATCCCAAACATCTAAGGGAGCCTTGTAGGGGGGAACTATATGGACAACCCCCTGAATAAAGGTCCTAACCTGAAAATTAGACGCGATCCTTCGCTGAAAAAGCACTGACAAGGCTGATATCTGCCGTCTAAGCGTACTTGGCGCTAGACCTGAATCTAGGCCTGCCTGGAGAAATGACAGAATGTTTGGAATTGAAAACCGAAGCAGGGAACAACCATGTTCCCTGCACCAAGCAAAAAAGACCTTCCAAGTCCCGTGGTCGATGCGAGCCGAGACGGGCTTTCGGGCGCTAGCCATCGTCGCGGTGACCTTTTTAGAGAATCCAGCCCTGGTCAGGATCCAAGATTCAACGGCCAGGCCGTCAAACACAGGACCGCTGAGTTCTGGTGGTAAACTGGGCCCTGGGAGAGAAGGTCCGCGCGCTCTGGCAGTCGCCAGGGTGCGTCGGCGAGCAACTGTACCAGCTCCGCGTACCAAGAGCGACGCGGCCAATCCGGAGCGATTAATATCGCTGGAACCCCCTCTATCCTGATCTTTCTGATCACCCTTGGGAGAAGAGCTATTGGTGGAAATAAGTATGCAAGATGGAATTGATTCCACGGTAGAACCAGGGCGTCCACCGCAATTGCCTGCGGATCCCGGTACCGGGAGACGAAGTTGGGCACCTTGGCATTCATCCTGGAAGCCATCAGGTCCACATCTGGGGTTCCCCAGCGTCGGCATATCTGCTGAAAAATCTCGGGATGTAGTGACTGTAAGGAAAAGGTTGTCGCCATTTTGTATAGGGCCTGTACCAGCCTCCATTTTGTCAGTTCACACAGCCACAGACTTTTAGCTACACAGGGCCTATTAGCATATTCAGTACGGCCAGCTTTGATGTCCACTATGAATCAATAGGCCTTTACATGCTAATTGGTTTAGGCCAGGGTCTGAATAATATGGTCAGTCGTATGGTAATTAGCTCAAGCCATTGTTTCCTGCTCCATATGAATTGCAGGCCAGTTAATATGCGGGCTTCAAAGCAAATGGGGAAGGGCCTAGCAGGTTCAAAAGCTGTAGCCAGGAAGAGGCTGCTCTCTCATTCCATTTCACACACAGAAGCCAAGAAGATGGTCTAGGAAAGGACCAAAAGAAAACGGATTTGTCTTGCCAAGGGTGCAGCAACATATGCTTTGGGGACTATCCAGTAACTGAAGACTACTACCTGGGAATGGCAAAGCCCCTGCCTTCCCATGTCCATACTACAACCCGGTAATATTGATCTATAGCTAATACCTTTAAGCCTTGTACATTATTGTTGTATTTTTACTCTGACTGCCATTCCATTGTAGTTACGTTGTATAGCTTTACTGTATATTTCTGTAATTATCTAGTGCGCCCTTAAGGCAAATTAAACCATAAAATTAATCTTGGCTGATGCTTTTACTCTGATCACGAATCTTAGAATACCCAGTGGGTAGCAGGACACCTTCCCCGGCGGCCATTTGCTCTAGGTGCAGTTCTCTTACTGACCTGAGAGACAAAGGGGGGCGCCGGAGAGCTGTACCTGTGGAGTTACGTCCCATTGGTGACGTGGGAGGAAAGGGATCGTCCGTCACATTTGGTAGCGGCGGTGGTATCAGAAGCTGTGATACCCGGGCTACCGTGTGGCGGCCGGCTGAGTTCCTCACAAATTGGTGGCAGCGGTGGGATCAGAGTAATAGTGTGCGTGGGACCCCTACTCCCAGACACTAGAGACTACCAGCAGTACTTTCACTGCTGGGGTCTTAAGGTCAGCCCAGCACTAGACGGTCAGAGTGTAAATATAACAAGTTGTGTGCAAGGTCAGGGTTGCAGCTGTGTTTCAGTAACCAAGGGTTCCCAAGATGGCGGAAGGCACCAGGAGTAGGGCAAAGGGGGAGGCCAATGCTGTGCCTATGAGGGGTTCGATACCGATGAGGGGGAGCTCAGCCAGGGCTCCCCAAGGAGCCCGACCCCCGTGCTCAGTCTCACAGTGGACTGCCCACCCCCTGCCCGTCCCAGCCTGTCCAGATCGGAGACCCTCTTCCAAGCGGCTATGGCACAGCTCGAGGCTGGTAATGACGCCGCCTATGAAAGACTCCTGGTGGCGGCAGAGACAGCAGCAGAGCGTGAGCAAGCAGCGGCAGAGAAAGCAGCAGAGCGTGAGCAAGCAGCAGCAGAGCGTGCAGCAGAGCGGGAGCATACAGAACGCCGTGAAGCTGCGGAGCGCCGGCACCGACTGGAGATGGCTCAGCACGGGCCCCCACTGGACGCACCAGGCCCACCGGAGACAAGGGCTCCCAAGGTCCGGGCGGAGGACTTTCCCTTACTTGAAAAGGATGGAGACCTGGATTCCTTTCTGCTTGCTTTTGAGAGGACATGCCTCCAACATCATCTGGCCCCGGATCAGTGGCAAGGTACCTGACCCCCCGTTTGAGGGGTAAGTCCCTGGAAGTTTTGGGGGACTTACCTGCCGGGGAGGAGCAGGACTACAACAGCATCAAGCGGGCCCTGATCCAGCACTACAACCTCACCCCGAGTCGTACCGCAGGAAGTTCAGGAGCCTGCAGCGGGGTTCAAAGGACACCTGGACCGACCACATGCGGGCCCTGCTGAGAGCTGCGGAGCACTGGACCTCGGGTCTAGAGCTCACTACCCGCCAGGAGGTCCAGGAACTGTTTGTCGTGTAGCAATTTTTGTGGAACTGCCCAGAGGACCTCCAGCAGTTCCTCCGTGACCGGAAACCAAAGGGGGCTTCTGCTACAGCTGCCCTGGCAGACGAGTATGCCAACAACAGGGCGCCGGAGCCAAAGAAGCCTGCCAGCAGCACCTGGAGAGGGGGTAAGCCCAATCCTGCCCCAGCCCCATATCCAGCCCCCAGAGTGCAAGGGGTGTACCCCCTGCTGCCCTCTCCAGGCCAGGAACAGAACCCAGACGTTGCCATAATTGCAATCAGCCAGGACACTTTAAGGCTGCATGTCCCCAGCGCCAGAAGGCCCCATCCCTGTCCCAGAAACCGTCCACTGTTTTGTGTGTGGGAGGGGGTGGTGGGAGGTCCCTAGACAATTACCAACCCGTCACCATCGGCCGCTCAGCGGTCATGGGACTGCGGGACACAGGCGCTGAACGAACCCTGGTACGCCCTGAGGTGGTGTCCCCTCAAGACTTGGTACCTGGGAAAACCCTTTCCGTCTCCGGAATTGGAGGCGTTGAACCGGCGCTGCCCGTTGCCAAGGTGTATTTGGATTGGGGTGCCGGGAGGGGGATGCGGGAGGTGGGAGTAACGCCGAATATTCCTGAAAATGTGTTGCTTGGGACCGATTTGGGGCGGCTAGTGTCCCAGTATGTGGCCGCTGAACCCCCAAGTCCGGCTCCCCAAGAATGTCATGACTCTACTGTGAATGCTAATGTTAATGTATTGAATGTGCCTCCAACAGTGGAGGAGGGAGTGAAACCTGATGGTAAGCCATGCACTGACACTACACACACAGGGCTCACAGTGAGGACAGGTGAGGAGGCTGTAGGGGAGAGCTCAGAGGTGGAGGGAGGGGCTGCTATGGGCAGTGTAGGGCCCCTAAGTGAATCCAGCCTGCTGAGTCTAGGGCCCCTGCAGGAAGAGGAACAGGCCATGGGGGGAGGGGGTGTCCCGGGAGAGGAGCCACCAGGTAGGACCCCAGGTCAGGAGTTCCCCACATCCGGGATGTCAGGAAGTCAGGGAAGTCTGCCTGACCCGGCGACTTGGTCAGAGGAGGAGGGAAAGCAGGCGCTACCCGTGGTCTCAGCGGTCGTGGCCGCTTTTACCAGGAGTGGGAGCGCTGAAGCCCAAGGAGCCTCGCGGAGGTCCGACGGTTTCCCCCTCTCTGACCAAGTGGCTGCCGAGTCAGACAGTAGCCAGGAGACAGATCCCGGGGAACTGACAGAGGACAGGGCAGTTTCATCAATTCTTGCCATATCCAGTCAGGGATTTCAGGCAGCGTTGGAAGCTGACCCTAGCCTGAAGACTCTCAAGGAACAGGCGGCACAGCCTCCCCTGGAGTCCGACCGCGAGCGAGTGGTCTGGGACCAGGGACGGCTGTACCGGGTAACGGTCCAGCAGGGTTCACGGAGGCGTGGCCCAGGGACCGACAGTTAGTGGTGCCCCATCCGTTCAGAGCGGAATTGTTGCGGATCGCACACGAGATTCCAATGGCCGGACACTTAGGGATCACTAAAACCAGGGCCAGGTTAGCTCAGCATTTCTACTGGCCTGGAATGAGGACCGAGGTGATAGCCTACTGCCGTTCATGTGACACCTGTCAGAGGGTGGGGAAGGCGGGGCCGCGCCCCAAAGCCCCACTGGTAACTCTGCCCATCATCGAAGAGCCTTTCTCGAGGGTGGCTGTGGATCTCATTGGACCTCTGTCCACTCCCAGCCGCTCCGGGAAATGCTTCATACTAACGGTAGTGGACTATGCCACCCGGTACCCGGAGGCGGTGGCTTTGTCGTCCATTCGGGCCGACAAAGTGGCCACTGCCTTACTGGAGATTTTCTCCAGAGTGGGGTTTCCCAAGGAAATGCTCACCGACCGAGGGACCCAGTTCATGTCGCAGCTGATGGAGTCTCTCTGTAAGCAGGTACAGGTGCAACATCTGGTGGCCAGCCCGTATCACCCACAGACCAATGGCTTGTGTGAACGGTTCAATGGCACCTTAAAGCAGATGCTGAAGATGTTGGTCGACTCCCACGGGAGAGACTGGGAGCGGTATCTCCCACACCTGCTGTTTGCCTACCGGGAGGTTCCACAGGCCTCAACGGGGTTCTCCCCCTTTGAGCTCCTGTACGGGCGACGTGTACGGGGGCCCCTTGCTCTGGTGAAGGAAGCATGGGAAGGGGATTTAGCCACCCTGGAGTGTCGGTCATTGAGTATGTCGTGCGCTTCCGGGACCGAATGATGGCCTTGACACGGCTGGTGCATGACAATATGGCCCAAGCTCAGGCTGACCAGAAGCGATGGTACGACCAGAATGCTTGTGAGCGGACCTACCAGGTGGGTCAAAAGGTGTGGGTACTGGTCCCCGTACCACAAAACAAGCTTCAGGCGGCCTGGGAGGGTCCATACCTCGTGCACGAGCAGCTCAACGCCGTCACCTACCTGGTCACCCTGGACCACGCCCGTGGAAGGAGGAAGGCCTTCCATGTGAACATGATGAAGGCCCATCATGAGCGGGAGGCTTATGCTCACCCAGTGTGCAACCTTCCAGAGGAAGGAGAGGCAGAAACCCTCCTCGATCTGCTCACCCAAGCCAAGTCGGGTGGATCCATCGAGGATGTGGGGGTTGGCCACCAGCTCTCGGAGGACCAACGTTCCCAGCTGGGGGCCACCCTGCACCCCTTTCGGGAGCTGTTCAGCAGCCTGCCCGGAAGGACTGAGGCAGCCGTCCATGACGTGGACACTGGCAACCACCCCCCAATCCGGCGTTCAGCATATCGGGTCTCTCTTGAGGTGCAGCAGCAGATGCGCCAAGAGATAGACGAGATGCTGAGGCTGGGGGTGATCCAAGCGTCCAACAGCGCGTGGGCTTCGCCTGTAGTCCTCGTCCCTAAAAAGGACCGAACTACGCGGTTCTGCGTGGACTACAGGGGGCTCAACGCTGTGACGGTCACCGATGCGTACCCAATGCCGCGCATCGATGACCTGCTCGACCAGCTGGCCGGGGCCAAGTACCTGACCATCATGGATCTGAGCAGGGGGTATTGGCAGATTCCCCTGACCCCTAGGGCACGGGAACGCTCTGCCTTTATCACCCCATTCGGACTGTACGAGTCCACGGTGATGCCCTTCGGCATGAAGAATGCCCCTGCCACTTTTCAGCGGATGGTCAACACGCTGCTCGAGGGACTGGAAGGGTATGCGACCGCGTACCTGGATGACATTGCCATCTTCAGTCCCACCTGGGAGGATCACCTAGAGCACCTGGCGCAGGTGCTCGGGCGGATCCAGCGAGCAGGCTTGACCATTAAGCCGGAAAAATGCCAGCTGGGTATGAGTGAGGTCCACTACCTGGGACACCGGGTAGGTGGGGGAGCTCTGAAGCCAGAGCCCGGGAAGGTGGATGCCATCGCATCCTGGCCCACCCCCAGGACCAAGAAGCAGGTGATGTCCTTTTTGGGTACTGCTGGGTACTATAGGAGGTTTGTTCCACACTATAGTGCCCTGGCCAAGCCCCTGACGGACCTCACCAAGAAAAGGCTGCCTGTCGCAGTCGACTGGACAGTCGCCTGCGAGACAGCTTTCCAGGCGCTCAAGACCGCCCTTTCTAGTTCTCCTGTACTACAGGCAGCCGACTTCACGCGGCCATTCTTAGTGCAGACCGACGCCAGCGACTTCGGCCTCGGTGCTGTGCTCAGCCAGGTTGACACTACGGGCCATGAACACCCCATTTTGTACCTGAGCAGGAAGCTCCTGCCGAGGGAAGTGGCCTATTCCACGATGGAGAAGGAATGTCTGGCAATTGTGTGGGCCCTGCAGCGTCTGCAGCCATACTTGTACGGACGCCAATTCACCGTGGAAACAGACCACAACCCCCTCAGCTGGTTACACACGGTCTCTGGGACGAATGGGAGGTTGCTACGCTGGAGCCTCGCTCTCCAACAGTACCATTTCACCATTCGCCACAAAAAGGGCAGTGACCATGGTAACGCTGATGGGTTGTCCCGGCAAGGAGAGGGTGCGGTAGGGCGCACGGGGGAACACAGGAATGTGATACCCCCTAGCGCCCTCAAAAGCAGGGAGGTGTAAGGAAAAGGTTGTCGCCATTTTGTATAGGGCCTGTACCAGCCTCCATTTTGTCAGTTCACACAGCCACAGACTTTTAGCTACACAGGGCCTATTAGCATATTCAGTACGGCCAGCTTTGATGTCCACTATGAATCAATAGGCCTTTACATGCTAATTGGTTTAGGCCAGGGTCTGAATAATATGGTCAGTCGTATGGTAATTAGCTCAAGCCATTGTTTCCTGCTCCATATGAATTGCAGGCCAGTTAATATGCGGGCTTCAAAGCAAATGGGGAAGGGCCTAGCAGGTTCAAAAGCTGTAGCCAGGAAGAGGCTGCTCTCTCATTCCATTTCACACACAGAAGCCAAGAAGATGGTCTAGGAAAGGACCAAAAGAAAACGGATTTGTCTTGCCAAGGGTGCAGCAACATATGCTTTGGGGACTATCCAGTAACTGAAGACTACTACCTGGGAATGGCAAAGCCCCTGCCTTCCCATGTCCATACTACAACCCGGTAATATTGATCTATAGCTAATACCTTTAAGCCTTGTACATTATTGTTGTATTTTTACTCTGACTGCCATTCCATTGTAGTTACGTTGTATAGCTTTACTGTATATTTCTGTAATTATCTAGTGCGCCCTTAAGGCAAATTAAACCATAAAATTAATCTTGGGCTGATGCTTTTACTCTGATCACGAATCTTAGAATACCCAGTGGGTAGCAGGACACCTTCCCCGGCGGCCATTTGCTCTAGGTGCAGTTCTCTTACTGACCTGAGAGACAAAGGGGGGCGCCGGAGAGCTGTACCTGTGGAGTTACGTCCCATTGGTGACGTGGGAGGAAAGGGATCGTCCGTCACATTTGGTAGCGGCGGTGGTATCAGAAGCTGTGATACCCGGGCTACCGTGTGGCGGCCGGCTGAGTTCCTCACAGTGACCATTCCCCTGAAGCTATGCCGTGACGGCTGAGAAAATCCGCTGCCCAGTTTTCCTCGCCCGGAATGTGGACTGCTGAAATCACGGAGTGATTTACCTCTGCCCAGGACAGAATCTGTTTTACCTCGTGCATAGCCGCCCAGCTGCGGGTACCTCCCTGATGGTTTATGTATGCCACCGCCGTGGCATTGTCTGATTGTATTCGGACTGGGCGGCCCGCCAGATGCTGGTGAAAATGCCTCAGAGCCAGCTGAATAGCTCGGATCTCTAAAATATTGATCGGGAGGATCGACTCCTGCTGCGACCAAGTCCCCTGGGCTGTGTGGTGACGAAACACTGCTCCCCATCCGAGCAGGCTGGCATCCGTTGTGACTACCATCCAGAAATTCGGAGGAAACAAACGGCCCTGTTGAAGAGTGGAGCTCCTCGTCCACCACATAAGAGTCTGTCTGACCTGCAGGGACAGACAGCACCGAAGATTGAGGGAATAAGGGCTCCCGTCCCATACTGCCAAGAGTGCATGCTGAAGGGGGCGAAGATGAAACTGGGCAAATGGAATCGCCTCGATCGCTGCCACCATCCTTCCTAGGACCCTCATGCAAAACCGGATGGTATGAGGAATCGGATTGCGAAGGATCCGTACCTCTTGACGGAGAACTAAGGCCTTGTCCTGAGGAAGGAATATCAACCCTTGAGCGGTGTCGAAATTCATCCCTAAGAAGGTGATCTTTCGAGATGGCACGGGAGACGACTTCTTCATATTCACCAGCCACCCCAGGCGAACAAGGGTGCCTAGGGTAATGCTGACACTTTCCTCGCATGTTTGGAAAGACGGACCCTTGATGAGAAGGTCGTCTAGGTAAGGCAAGATGACTATCCCCCTGGAGTGCAGAATGGATACAACAGCAGCCATGACCTTTGTGAACACTCTGGGAGCTGTGGCTAGCCCGAATGGCAAGGCAGCGAACTGAAAGTGAAGTTTGCCGATGGCAAACCGAAGAAACCTTTGATGAGGGGGAAATATGGGGATGTGAAGATAGGCATCCTGGATGTCTATTGATGCTAGAAATTCCCCTTTTTCCATGGCAGCAATGACTGAGCGGAGAGACTCCATTCGGAAATGTCGAATTCTGACAAACCGGTTCAGTCTCTTTAGATCCAGAATGGGCCTTACGGTACCGTCCTTTTTGGGTACAATGAACAGATTGGAATAAAACCCCCGACCTCTTTCGACCTCTGGTACAGGTACGACAACCCCGCCGTGTCGAAGAGATTCGACCGCCTTGAATAAGGCGCGAACCCGAGACTCCTCCTTGGGAAGGCGCGAGGGAAAAAAACGATTTGAGGGAAGGCTGGTAAATTCTATCTTGTACCCCGAGGTGACTAATTTCCTGATCCACTCGTCTTGAGTAATCGATAGCCAAGTGGGGCGAAACCAGAGTAGACGGCCGCCTACTCTGGATGAATCGACCGGATTCTGCCTCCAGTCATTTATCCGAAAATCTTTGGGGCCTAGACCCTCTAGATCTCGGTTGTTGAGACCGCATTCTTCCCAACGGGTTGGTCTTGTAAGAGACCTGACGATCTCTGGCCTGATTAGGTCGACCTGAGCCGCTGGAACTGGCTGTTGCGGCCCAACCTGGGTTGCGAAAGGCTCTAAAACGAGGCTGAAGCTGTCGGCGAAAGGGCTGTTTGACTTTCTGCTGAGGCAAAAAAGAGCTCTTCCCTCCTGTCGCATCAGATATAAGCTGATCCAGCTTTTCACCAAATAAACGACCGCTTTGATACGGCAAGGACGTAAGTGACTTCTTTGAAGTTGAGTCTGCTCGCCAAGTCCTCAACCACAAGGATCTCCTAATGGCAATCGCATTAGCAGCAGCTAATGCTGCGCAATTTGCCGCATCCATGGAAGCGTTGATCAAAAAATCACCTGCGAGAGCCATCTGATTAGATATCTCAAAAACCTCAGGTGGCACTTCTACACCGTGAAGAGCTCTGTTCAGAGACTCCGACCAGGAAATCATGGCCTTAGCAACCCAAGTCGCTGCGAAGGAAGGAGAGAGAGATGACCCAGATGCTTCAAACACCGAGCGAGCCAGGCTTTCAATCAGACGATCCGTTGGATCCTTAATCGAGGAACCATCAGGAAGGGAGAGAAGCGTCTTAGATGCCAAGCGTGACACCGGAGGATCGACCACTGGGGATTCCGCCCACTTCTTAAGAAGTTCAGGAGCAAAAGGATACCTGGTATTGAGGGCCCTCTGTCCTGCAAAGCGCTTATCTGGTTTTTCTCGGTGGCGCTGCACAAGCTCCTCAAACTCAGGATGAGCACCAAAGACCTTATGAGTCTGTCTGGCTCTTTTGAAGGACACCTTATGACCCGAAGTCAAAGTGGATTCGTCGTCCACTCCCAGGGATTGATTGACAGCTTCTATAAGACTGTCAATTGTCTCCTGACAATTCGGGGCCTCTAGATTGAGGGACCCTTCAGACTCAGAATCCGAATATTGATCACTCGCTTCCGAAGGTGAGGGAGAGCGAGAAACGGAACTGATAGATGACGAGGCCCCGGTCGGCATAGGCGACGCAGTATGGGTTCGTTTCCCCTGCGTCTGCCTGGTGAGAGCGCGGCCCCTGCAGGCCGGAGGTTCCTGAGCCGCAACTAATACGGATGAACCACTGTTCCTGCTCCTATCGGGAGCTTGAAGGGACTCAATCGCTCTTGTTAATGACACCATAGACTGCGACAGAGACAAGGCCCATTCCGGAGGACCTGACGCATTGGGCTCAGCTATGGGTGAGGGCTCCTGAGCCCGTTCGAATCACAAGCCTCGCAGACCCGATTAACCTGGGCATGCGGAAAAGGTGACCTACAAGCAATGCATGCGGTATATAGCACCGTATGGATCTTGGCCCTTCTGGACATAGTGGATCTGTCACAATACCCTTCCTGCAGCACTAGCTTTAAATGAGGCTGTGGTACTGGAGGAGCGAAGAAGCGCTGAGGAGAGCAGCTAAGCGGAACAGCCAAGCTGGCGGAAACAGCACCTACCCCAGATCTGTATCCCCACTCAGAGCACAATCTGACAGCCAGGTTTCAAAAAACGGCGCTTCCCCTTCAGGGAGGAGCGCCTGAAATAGTCCAGCCTTGGAAGGAGGGAACAAGGGCGTGGTTTAGCGTCAGCTGATGTCGGGGCCTAATTTCCGGTTGCGGCCTAGTCCCCGAACCAAGCCGGGGACTAAATTTCGGCCGCGGCCTAGCACCGGCCGAAGCCTCGGCCTAAATTTCCGGCGGAGGCCGCCCGAAGGAACGAGGGCGGGCCCGCCGGAGCTACCGGAGGCGGAGCTCAGAACCGCGGCCACCCCAAGCCTGGCGCCAAGTTATCGTCTCAGGCCCGGTCTCCGGCCGAGGCCAGGGACTAAATTTTACCTGAGGCCCAGCAGTGCCAGGAAATAGGGGGGCGGTCCCGGAGATGACGCAATCCTGTGGGGGAAGGCGCAAGTCGGACTCCCAGCGTGTCCTGCCTGGCTGCAGCCAGCTGATCAGACGCCGGCTATGAGTTTCCACACCAACGTTCTCCTCCAGGGCTCCAGAACTCGCAGGTGGGCAAACAATTTCCCTTAGAGGGAACTCTCCAGGCAGGAGAAAAAGAGGACAGTGCAGGCACCCTAACTCCATCACCCCTTCAGGAGGTGAGGAGAGGGACTGTCCCCGCCTTGCAGCACCGCAGTCTAGCATTGGTGGAGCAGTGGGGGCCGCACTGGACTTCCTCCTGCCTCTGTACAGCCCAGGGTTTCACTACCCTAGGGTGGTCAGGGCTAAGTCCGGCACTCATATCCCACGTAGTGGGAAAGGATACGTGGAGGCTTCACTCCACGTGCTCGCCCGTTGATGGTTTGGGGAGATCGGACCCCTTCAAAAGGGTCCGTCGCCCCTGTCTCAATATCGTGGGAAAAAAAAAAAAAAAAATGGTCTGAACAAAACAGACGTGTGCCTCCATGAGACACTAAGCATAAACTGGGTTTGCCTGCGGCCAGTGCTGAGGTGTATACGGCGGAGGAGGAGCTAACCTTTTTTTATATTTACTTAGTGTCAGCCTCCTAGCGGCAGTAGCATACACCCACAGTCCTGTGTCCCCCAATGAGACGAAGGAGAAAAGCTCAAACAGAATCTATGGTTGCATGTTATGGATGTTTCAAAATTGGAGTCTAGGGCCATGTTAACACGTTCAGTAGTTGATCAGTATTATCCTGGCTTCTACAAGCCAGATTTATAACTTAATTCTTCACACTTAGAAATATCTCAAGTGTATGGCACAGAAAGAACCTTCGTATAATCCAAGAATAGGCTTGTATACAGTGATAGACAGCTGACAAGTTCCGTTTAAGAAATTAAAATTACTTTGTGATTGATTGCTTTAAAGAGAATCTGTCACTAGGTTTTTACGACTGTATGTAATCTGAGCGCAGCATAAAGTAGGCAAAGGGACCCTGATTCCAGCAATGTATCACTTAGTTTCCGGGGAGCAGCAGTTGTGATAGAATCACAGTTTTATCTTCTGCAGATCTAGCAGACTCTACCCACACCACTGATTGGTATCTGTACATTGACAGAAAGCTGCTAATCATTGGTGGGGGCGGGGTTACATAGAGCAGCAGGACTAGATGGTATGAGACACCTAGTCCTGTAGTGATAATCTCCTACTGATAAAATATTGATTTTTTTTTAAAGAACTGCACACAGCCCAATAAGTGATACATCGCTGAAATCTGTGTCTCAGCCCCCACATCATTCACCTCTCACATTAGATAGCAAAAATCTGCTGACAGATTCCCTTTAAGCAAGAAAGGCAAATTTTAATTTCAGAGAGTTTTGATAAATGAGACCCGTAGTGTCTATTAAACGCATGGTGTCACGACTCAGCTGTCGGGTGATTGGGGACCATGGGCTCCTTCCCTGTCCCTACCACTAGGGGGCGCCCTAGCTTGCCCTATTCCCTGGGAAGCTTCTGAAGGTGAAGATGTCGGGGCCGCCACCCTTGCCTTATCTCCTGAGTTAGCCATCTGTTTGTTCTCTTCCCCCACCCAGGGAAGAGGAGCACTACTGTACACCGCTCTACATCAACCCAACAAACAAGGCAACACTAACAAGGGTAACTGACATTAGCAAGCATACAAATATTCACTCACATACAACAGAGGAATGCACCGGGAGTGGAGGACGGGGGTAAAACTAAAGTAGAGGAGGGAAGGGAATTACCACACTTACAAACCACGCAACAGTCACAGATAACTCCTCCAAAACTCCTTCTCATACAGAAACTTCTCCTCTTAAGTCATGCAGCAAATGCTAACTCTGACATGAATTTGAATCAGGACCCAGATTATAATGGGGATGTGAGTGGCTAACTGAGCTCAGCTGAGAGTTCAGAGGTTCTAACATGGCTGATTAACTCCTGTTCTGCCAAAAGAAATAAACAATATTAAAATGAAGAAGTTCTTATTCTTAGAGCTGGGTAGGAGCAATCACACGCTGCTGTCTTCTGGCTCCTCTCTGTTGCGGTAACCCCGTGACAAAAGGGTGCTAGATACCACTGGTCGACATCCATTACAGGCTGTATTTAATGTATACTTCACAAGCTTTTCCCAGTGTATATGTTATAACATGGTGTGATCCCAGACTTTTCCATATTAATCTATGGGAAAAACCTCCTTTTGTGCAGTACAGTATGTGCATACGGATTTATGTACAACACCGATCCCTAGTACAGTGTCATCTGGCAAAAGATTTTCCACTTCCTAAATAACCCGAGTTATTATTTTGGTCATTAGATCAAACATATTTTCCCATATTGTACCTTTTATTTTTATCTAAAATAATCTGGCTTCTTTTTGCTCAGAATCAGGACGATAAAATAATGTTTTATGTGAAGAGGTAAAGAAACATACAATTATACATAAGTGTTACTCACTTACACGTTTTCAATTTCATTCTCCTCTATTTTCCACGCACAGCAATTATAATAACATATTATATAACTACTTGTTACAATATCCAGCAGCTGTTGGTATCAGACAACTATTTATAATTTCCCACCGGTTACATGGAGTCTTGTGCGGGGATCCAGCAGAGGATCATCAATGCTTAAAGCCTATGACATGACTTCATATTTGTTATAAATATTCACTAACTCACTAAGGATATATCAGATTCATTGGTGTCGTGGTTGTAACGTGACTACAAAGTTTACAGTCCTGTAAATGCCCTTAAGATAGAACCTGAGAAGTGATGATGAACACTTTCAGCGAATTGTAGACTAGAGAATGACAATCAAAGATATTATTTTGCCATATGGAGCTCTAGAGAACCTACTAGTCCAGTATTTTAGGGATACAGCACAGCAGTGGTAAAAAATATTATGAAAAAAGTCACAAATTTTTGGTGCAAAACTGTTGCAACTATCGGCGTCTTTTACTCTATTTTTGCCCAGTTCTGACAAAGAAGACTGAGTTGAGGCAGCATTAGGGCTTGGTGACCCCTGCTCGTCAAATTCATGGCTTCAGTAAGACTTGTGGCGAGGTGAACACGGAGGCCTGATCAAATATTCAACCAATAAACCATCACTTACAGGCTAAGTTCACACGATCGTATTTATGGTGTGAGTGCTGTCCGTGCAAAAACAGATCTCACACGGACAGCACCCTGACCAATGTTATTCAATTCGACTGTTCAGATGAGCGTTTTTTTTTTTCAATGTTCATATCTTTGCCTTTTTTTTTTTTAGATGAAAATCGGATTAGTTTTTCGGTCGCCCCTCTCGTGCATGGTACACTGTGACGTATCAATAGACAACCCTGGCACAATAACCTCACTAAAAGCTTCAGCAAGTGTCCAGGGTTACAGAGCGTTGTTGGAAGAAAACACATTTAGAAGACGACTTCACCGCATTCAAACAATCAACACGCGCATTCAAATCTGCCTTCACCTCTGCTAAACAGGGCTACTTCACAACCCTTGCATCTTTCTTATCCTACAACCCCAAACAGTTATTAAACACTTAACTCCCTCCTCCGCCAACCACTGCCCCCTCTGACCTCGTTTCTCTCTGCTGAGGACTTTGCCACTAATTTGTTCCTCAACCAATCGCCTCCAAGACTTCTCCCGAATATCCCCATCCTCTGGAATTTTGTGCCCCAACTTGTCCAATTATCCACCACATTCGGATCTTTCAGACGGAACCTGAAAACCCAACTCTTCAATAAAGCTTACAGCCTGCAATGACCCCGCTGCCTCCTCACCACTACCGGAGCTACCGCCTCACCAACAACGGAGCTGCTGCAACCCCCCAACCTACAGTGTCCTTCCCCATCATCCTGTAGAATGTAAGCCCGCAAGGGCACGGTCCTCTCTCCCCCTATATCAGTCTGTCATTGTTAGTATGTTTACTGTCAGTTATATCTGTATTTTGTATGTTACCCCCTTCTCATGTACAACACCAACTAATCAATAGTGCTATATAAATAAACAATAATAATATCTTTAATATTTCCGGAAGTAATTAAATCTAGCTTTTAACCTCATACCTTTTTACAACCAAAAGTCTGTACTGATTAATTTCCTTATGTGTCATAACACAGCTCCAAATCCCCAGTGCGGACATAGCTATAAAATGGCCAGAATATTTATTCTTTAGTCGCCACTAGAGGGAGCCTATGCAAACTGTTTACAGAGGTTGTCCAGGCTTTGGGGCCTGCAGTCACTCTATGCGATCGGAGACTTGTGAATCCTCACAGCGCGCACAATGTGCACTGTCAGGATTCTCCGGTGCTGAGAGTCTGACCATGTGACTGCAAGTATGCGAATTGCATACTTTCGGCCACATTCCAACTAGACTTGTCCAGCATCGCTCAATTCACTTGTACTGAGGCCACTCAGGTCTAGTCGGCACGTGACTGCATGTATGTAATTCACACACTTGCGGTCACGCGCCCGCCAGCTCCCTGAGAATCCTGACAGCTCGCACTCTGTGCACTTTGAGGATTCACAAGTCTGCAGTCACATAGAGTGACTGCGGACTTGAACCCCAAGCTTAGACAACCCCTTTAAGTTCAATATATAAGCAGTATACTGTAAGCTCTTAAGCACCCCCTAGTGGTGGCTACACACAGCCAGAATGTGATATATTAAATTTAAATCTATAAAGGCGATTTGGAGCTTTGTACTAAGAGACTTTAATAACTAGCACAGAATTTTGAACCTATTTAGGTTAAAAAATAACAATCTTTTTTAAAATCGCCTCTAATGTTGATTGCCTTCTAGTATAAATACTCTTTATGAGTAAATACTGTTTAGCAGATTTCCAGACTGGATTAGTCCTGGCAGTAAGGTAATTAGAATTTTCAGTTGGTTGTAGGGGGTAAAACAAAAACCCAGAACACAAAAGAAAGAAAACTTACGTCCTAAAACTCTACAAGTAATTCCAGAACGACTTGCCATACAAAGCTATGTAAGGCACTAACGTTACTTAGCTTAATGAGCCAAAGAGGTTAAAGACATGTTTAAAGTTAAATATTTCAATTAGAATTAATTTACATAATGACTTTACTTAAACTGTGATTTAGCATTACAAATGAGAAGGGCTCACAGATGGGAGAGGACAAATATCTCGGAATAAATACTCTATATTGCTGTACTTAGTGTAAGCTGTTTATTGTTAATCTCCCGGGTGGCATATGTTACAATCATTTATTTCATCAAGAATAACACAATCCACCTTCCTGTGGACACTGAATATATTTCAGATTACCCACACAAACACAACAAGAAATAACTTACCATTTTCTCAAAGTTTATCAGATGGTCGATAAAAGTTTTATTTCCCTCATGAGTAAAAGTCATGTCTGTAAAAATTAAAAAAAAAAAAAAAGAAATGGTCAAGAGGAAGGAAGAATACAAAACTTTTACTTGAAAGAATGAAAGTCGTTCAAGTTAAAAAAGGAAAAAAAAATATAGACATCAGATAATAGATAAAGAGAGATAGAAAGATGAAGAAAGAGACATACATAGAAACAAGGAGAGATTTTTCTCTTGAAAAAAACAAACTGGTTGCCTAAGCTATGACATACAGAGACCCCCATCTGCCATATTGCTACAATACCGCTTACATTAGGATAGAAAATTACCTTTAATGAGTAGCGGTGTGAAAGGAATGATTGGTGGTTCCAACTTAGCTATGGTCAGCCTGTAAGCTCGGTGATTTCGAGAAGGATCCTTGAAAATAAAGAAGCATTGTTAAAGATCTACTTGACATTTACATCAGATCTGTGAAAATAAAGGATTCATGTATTTTGGCCATGGATATAGTTCAAGTGTCCTAATAATCATCACTAATTATCATCTTTAGTGGGTCAAGAGTGTGGATGTGTTGACAAGTTCAGACTTTTAGATGCAGTTTTGAAATCCAAAGCCAAGAGTGAATGTAAAAAAGATGGACGTCTCAGCCTTCTGCTTATACGTGTCCTCCGTTTATAGTTTATGTTCCTAATTTTGGCTTAAAAAAACATGAACATATGAACACAACCAAAAGCCCATGCGTTGTCCATGAGGAACTCTGACAGCAGCCTAACTACCATGAGAACTATAGCACTGGTCATGTTGAAACTGAAACAGGCCAAATCCTTTCTTTCTCCGACACTGACCACAAAAAAGTCAGCAGAATATCTAATATAGATTAGGTAGTCACTAATCGCACTAAAAATGGTGAGTTCGGCTAATATTAGTCCAATATGTATTGCCAATTTAAAACCAAGAATAGAAAGTGTCTTAAAAATAGTTGACTAAGAGCCAGATTCATCAAGACTGTTGATTTTCATGCCAGAGGGATCGTGGTGGAGTTAGACGCTCCTGATTCATGAAGAGGTGCCCACCTCTTCATGAATCTGTAGTGCCTGACGAGTGGAGTGCACCTCCATGTACTATGCCAGAAATCTTACTCCACCAAAGTAATATTTCTGGCAGACAGAATGCCACAACTCATCAGGAGTTAGACAAGTTGTGGCGTAATGCCCCACCACACCCCAGCTCTGCCCATTTTAGTGGAGATGGGGAAAAACTGGGGTGAAAACGGCAAAAGTCAAAAATTTGGCAGCAATTCTGAGTTGCACATAAATATTGTGACTTTTCAAAGCTGGAATTCTAAAGTGAAAGTTTTGCTGGGTCCTAGGTGTTCCTTAACTGCAACGTACAATACTCACCATTAAATTTTCAAATTCTGCATAGATCTTCTTGAACTTGCTTGGAAGTTTCTGAAATTCAAAATGTAACAGTATTTACAAGGTGAACAATTTTTTTTCCCACCAAAAAACAGTGCCCATCTTGAGCATGGTATGAGTAAGGCAGTGGTCCCCAACTTTTCTGACCTTAAAGAGCCACATTTAGCTCTGAGAGAGGGTCCCGTGCTACATCCAGCTCTCGCCCCCCTCACAGTAGACGCAACCAAAGCCCCCACTATGGGTATAATGATAACCAAAGCCTTTCCACAGAAATCACCCCAAAGAAGTATACCAAGATCCACGGGTTCCCACAATAGCCCCATTCTGTATTCTCCATCAAGCACTCCCAACAGGGCCGGCGTCAGCACCCGGCACACCCGGGCAAGTGCCGGGGCCCTGAGCAGGCGGGGGGGCCCACTCGCCGTCTGGCACCCCCCCTCCTTTAGCGGAGGAGAGTGGTGTCAGCGCGCCACTGGGCCCCCCCCGTTGCTCAGGGCCCCGGCATCAGATGGCACAATACTTACCTCTCCCGTGCCTCCGCTGCCGCAGCTCCGGGCTCCGGCACGCTTCCTCTCACAGCAGGCCGCTGAATGACGTCATCATTCAGCGGCCGGCTGTGACAGAGAGCGCGGACGCTGGACGGGTAAGACGTGTGTGTGTGTCTCTTGTGTGTGTGTGTGTCTGTGGTGTCATGTGTATGTGCGGTGCTTTGTTGTGTGTGTATGTGTGTGTGTATGTATGTGAGAGAGTGCTTGTGTGCTGTCTGTGTGTGATGATGGGCAGGCATTGCTGATAATGGGCAGGCATTGCTGATGATGATGGGGAGAAGATGATGATAATGGGCAGGCATTGATGATAATGGGCAGGCATTGATGATGGGGAGAAGATGATGATTGGCAGGCATTGATGATGGGGAGGAGTTGATGATGATGGGCAGGCATTGATGATAATGGGGAGGCCATGATGATAATGGGCAGGCATTGATGATGGGGAGGAGATGATGATGATGGGCAGGCATTGATGATGATGGGGAGGAGATGATGATGATGATGGGCAGGCATTGATGATAATGGGGAGGCCATGATGATGATGGGGAGACAATGATGATGATAAGGAGGCAATGATGATGATGAGCAGGAAATCATGATGATAATGGGGAGTCTTTCCACAGCCCCTTTCCTGAGCCGTAAAAGTGCAGAACGCAGTACAGCGCAGAGGAGAGCTTCCATATTTTGTATGGAGCATTATATGGAGACCAGTATCCTGTATGGAGCATTATATGGGGACCAGTATCCTGTATGGAGCATTATATTGGGTCCAGTATTCTGTATGGAGCATTATTTTGGGTCCAGTATTCTGTATGGAGCATTATATGAGGGGTGACATCCTGCATGGGGTATTATATGGGTGATGAGGGGGAGACTGTGGTGCCCATAATATTGTATGGAGGACTGTACTGTCCAGTCTGTTCTGTGCGCTGTGAGGATTTGGCGGTTTTTGAGCTATTGTACAATTTACAATAGGCATCAGTCATGTAATGGAAGAAGTGAAGTGTTTGGCATTGTACTGTACCCATATTTCTCTGCTGTATCTGTGTATTATGAATCGTGGTCTGTGTTAAAGGGGCCCACTGAGGCTCTTTCGCCCGGGGCCCATAAAAACCTGGAGCCGGCCCTGACTCCCAACATACTGTCGCATATAGCTTCAAGCACCTCCTCTAACAGGTAGTATCATCCTGTCTCCAGCGTACCATACCTAAATCATCTCTAAACCCCAAGACCAGTATATGTGCATCCAGATCTGCTCTTCTGTGCAGGGCTACTTACAAAGTTCACCATTTTGAGATGTGCCTTTCATATCTGTTAGCTAGACTTAGAGCTAAAGCACCAAGCTGGCAGACAGCCGCAAGTCACAATTCATGGGACCGTGAATCACATGTGTCTCCCAAGCTACAAGTTGGGACCCCTGGTGTAAGATATTGTATGTCACCCTCATTTAACTGAGAGGGGCTGAGCTGTAATACCGGCCACTATCCATGACATGCTGAATGGACTTCAGTAATGACATCCAATATAAACCTCAGCGTCACTTTGGAAAAACTTTGAAAGTTACAAAATATCAGCAATTCTCCTTACATTAAATGATAGACCCTTGTGTATTTTGCTGGAAATCATGGGCTTGATTTCAGTATAGCCCACTGGGCCACTGGAGGGTCTGTTGGTTTTTTGTTGGGTTAGTCTATCACTGAAATGCCCTAGTGGTGGTACCTTTCAAAATATAGCATTCACAATAAAGTCCTTCTGTGTTGCTTTGGGAGTCAAAACAATAGTGCAAAATAATAAATCAAGCCCAAACTACAAATTCATTTCTCTAAAAATTAGGATGGGTTCACACAAGCGTACTGCATTGTCTGTATAAGAACAATGCCTGGACTGACCCGAACATACAGCCTCATAGACAGATACGAAGCTGTAAGTTTTCAATTCAATTTTGGGTGGTCGTTTCCAAGAGGTAACACTGTGTATGTAGCTTTCATCTTGGCTCGAGATATCCCAAAGCCAGTGCTACCAGATGACCAGTTTTGAAGCAAAAAAACCTTTGTGTAACTCAGTCACACGCATTGTAAGTAACGCAAACTTTTTATTTTTCCAAACATGGTCATCCATTACCACAAAACTTAGGATATCTTGAGCCAAAAATAAATTTAGAGCGGAAAGGGGATGTCTGGTCATATCTTACTGATGACTGGCCTAGGGAGGTTAGATCCGACACTCTCTTGAACAGGCGCCCATGTGCAGTAATCAGCCTTCAAGACTAATAACATTTGATCGGTAGGTGTGTCGGACCCTCTATGATATGACGTTGATGACCTATCCTAAGGATATTGATGACCTATCCCAAGGATTGGTCATCAATGTGATGAGAAAGGAACAAAGAAACACAGATTGGTTACAGTGGGTGCCGGTGTCATTTATAGGCCGATGTCTGCCTTGACCTATGGGAAATCCAGCTCTGCCTATAGCAGATATATAGAAATATTTATTCTCTTTTTCGCAGACATATGCAAAAGATTTGCTACCAAACACACTCTTGTTCTTCCAGCATAAGCGGTTACTACGAAAATGCATAGCCTGCAGGCATCAAGGTATGACAGCCCCATTTCCAGGTTTCCTCTATTATTAACCACGGCTCTTTGTGACATTTGGGCTCTCCGCTTCATAAGATGTTAATACGTTCATGATAATAAACTTTGCACGCGACTTAAACACTCTTCCTCCCAGCCGAGACAAATTGGCGCAGTTAGTGTACGGTTAATATTGAGATTTGTAACCTTGTTGCTGTAACTAACTTGTGCCATAAACAAAACACAATTATTATTTTCTGATTTGCCAAGTGCAGAAAAAAAAACAAATAGCATTCTTTATGCGCATGCATCTGTCAATGGTAATTGCATTGTAATATTCACAAGCCAACTGTGAAAACATTGAAATACTAATCACATTGGCATTATGACTTATGAGCAACAATCAGTGCGATCCGTAAACATTTTCCCATCTAAATTGTCAGCAATAATTGGGGAATGAAAACTAGTGCAAATGATTAGAGAGCAGATCCAGGAAAATATGGCATCTCAGAACTAGGGGGAAGATAAAAATGACAGGCAAGCAAATCGGATTCTGTTCATATTATTCTGCAAGGAATCAATTATAAAAGCTGTTTTCATGCAGATGAGAAGAATATCAAGAGCTGGGGTGTCTAAGTTCAGCCTACCGGATGTTCTTGCCGGTAAGAAGCACAGTTCTGAAGAGATAAAACTGCAGATATTCATTCTCTTATTTTCCACATACTTTAGCCTATTGCAAAAGTTTAACTAGATCTATTAAAGGGGATATCCACAGAAAATGTGACTTTAGATATAATGATCTTTGATAAGTAGCAGGCGCTCGATTTAATAAGTAGGATCTGGGTCGTCCAGGGAGAACACTTTTGCTGTACTGTGACCTCTCTTCATAGGTAATAAGCAGGTGACTGCATGTGCTGACTTTATCAGTTTAGTACTAAATTAATACCTTTGAATAGAATTTGTGCTGACATAATCTACAATGTGTCAGATAAAGTGGCACAGTAAAACTATGACTTTTCCTAAAATATTCTGAGGTTCATCACTTTATAGACAATCCCTTCTTATTAGAATAGTCCCTTGACAATGAGTTGATCAAAAAGTGACCCCGTTACTGGGACCCCTAGTGATCAGATATAATCTGTGAGGAAACCTGTCTATAAGGGTTCAGTTTCCCTCCAGTGTCACCACAGGAAAAAATCAAGTATTACACAATTCCCATTCAAATCAATCAGGACAGGTTCTTTATATTAACCCCTTCACCCCAAGGGTGGTTTGCACGTTAATGACCAGGCCAATTTTTACAATTCTGACCACTGTCTCTTTATGAGGTTATAACTCTGGAACGCTTCAACGGATCTTCGCGATTCTGAGATTGTTTTCTCGTGACATATTGTACTTCATGTTAGTGGTAAAATTTCTTCGATATACCTTCCGTTTATTTTTGAAAAAAACGCAAATATGGCGAAAATGTTGAAAATTTTGCAATTTTCAAACTTTGAATTTTTTTTCCCTTTAAACAGAGAAATATGTCACACAAAATAGTTAAGAAATAACATTTCCCACATGTCTACTTTACATCAGCACAATTTTGGAACCAAAATTTTTCTTTGTTAGGAAATTATAAGGGTTAAAAGTTGACCAGTGATTTCTCATTTTTACAACAAAATTTACAAAGCCATTTTTTTAGGGACCACCTCACATTTGAAGTCACTTTGACGGGTCTATATAGCAGAAAATACCCAAAAGTGACACCATTATAAAAACTGCACCCCTCAAGCTACTCAAAACTACATTCAAGAAGTTTATTAACCCTTCAGGTGCTTCACAGGAGCTGAAGCAACGTGGATGGAAAAAATTAATATTTAACTTTTTAGCCACAAAAATGATCTTTTACAAACTTTTTTTTGTTTTCACAAGGGTAAAAGGAGAAAATGGGCAGATAAAGTTGTTGTGCAATTTCTCCTGAGTACGCCAATACCCCATATGTGGGGGAAAACCACTGTTTGAGCACACGGCAGAGCTCGTAAGGGAAGGAGCGCCGTTTGACTTTTTCAAACTAAAATTGGCTGGAGTTGAGATTGGACGCCATGTCGTGTTTGGAGAGCCCCTGATGCGCCTAAACAGTGGAAACCCCCCACAAGTGACACCATTTTGGAAACTAGACCCCCTAAGGAACTTATCTAGATCTGTTGTGAGCACTTTGAACCCCAAAGTGTTTCACAAAAGTTTATAATGCCTGGGTGTGAAAAAAAAAAAAACAATTTTCCACAAAAATGATTTTTTAGTCCCGAATTTTTGATTTTTCCCAAGGAAATTGGACCCCAAAACTTGTTGTCCAATTTGTCCTGAGTACGCTGATACCCCATATGTGGGGGGGGGGAACTGTTTGGGCGCACGGCAGGGCTTGGAAAGGAAGCAGTAACGTTTTGGAATGCAAACATTGATGGGGGTCATGTTCCGTTTGTAGTGCCCCAGATGAGCCTAAACAGTGGAAACCCCCCACAAGTGACCCCATTTTGGAAGCTAGACCCCCTAAGGTACTTATCTAGATCTTTGGTGAGCACTTTGAACCCCCAAGTGCTTCACACAAGTTTATAATGCCCGGGCATGAAAATAAAAAATCCTATTTTTTTCCCACAAAAATTATCTCTTAGTCACTAATTTTTTATTTTCCCATAGGTAACAGGAGAAATTGGACCACAAAAGTTGTTGTCCAATTTGTCCTGAGTACGCTGATACCCCATATGTGAGGGGGAACCACTGTTTGGGCGCATGGCAGAGCTCGGAATGGAAGGAGCACCATTTGACTTTTTCCAACCAAAATTGGCTGGAATTGAGATTGGACGCTATGTTGCATTTGGAGAGCCCCTGATGTGCCTAAACAGTGGAAACCCCCCACAAGTGACCCCATTTGGGAAACTAGACCCCCTAAGGAACTTATCTAGATCTTTGGTGAGCAATTTGAACCCCCAAGTGCTTCACACAAGTTTATAACATAGAGTCGTAAAATTAAAAAATCATATTTTTTCCACAAAATTGATCTTTTCACCCCAATTTTTATTTTCCCAAGGGAAACAAGACTCCAAAAGTTATTGTGCAATTTGTCCTGAGTGCGCTAATACCCCATATGTGGGGTAAACCACTGTTTGGGTGCATGGCAGAGTTTGGAAGGGAAGGAGCGCCGTTTGACTTTTTCAACGCAGAATTGGCTGGATGCCATGTCGTGTTTGGAGAGCTCCTGATCTGCCTAAACAGTGGAAACCCCCCACAAATGACACCATTTTGGAAACTAGACCCCTCAAGGAACTTATCTAGATGTGTGGTGAGCACTTTGAACCCCAAAGTGCTTCACAGAAGTTTATAACGTACAGCCGTAAAATAAAAAATCTTTTTTTTTTTTACAAAAATGATTTTTTCGCCCCCAATATTTTATTTTCACAAGGGTAACAGGAGAAATTGGACCCCAAAAGTTGTTGTCCAATTTGTCCTGAGTATTCTGATACCCAATATGTGGGAGTAAACTACTGTATGGGCGCACGTCGGGGCTCGGAAGGGAAGTAGTGACGTTTTGGATTGCAGACTTTGATGGAATGGTCTGGGGGAGTCATGTCGCATTTGGAGAGCCCCTGATGCGCCTAAACAGTGGAAACCCCCCACAAGTGACCCCATTTTGGAAAATAGACCCCACAAGGAACTTATCTAGATGTGTGGTGAGCACTTTGAACCCCGAAGTGCTTCACAGAAGTTTATAACGTACAGCCGTAAAAATAAAAAATCCTTTTTTTTTTTACAAAAATGATTTTTTAGCCCCCAATATTTTATTTTCACAAGGGTAACAGGAGAAATTGGACTCCAAAAGTTGTTGTCCAATTTGTCCTGAGTACGCTGATACCCAATATGTGGGAGTAAACTACTGTATGGGCGCACGTCGGGGCTCGGAAGGGAAGTAGTGACGTTTTGGATTGCAGACTGATGGAATGGTCTGGGGGCGTCATGTCGCATTTGGAGAGCCCCTGATGCTCCTAAACAGTGGAAACCCCCCACAAGTGACCCATTTTGAAAATAGACCCCACAAGGAACTTATCTAGATGTGTGGTGAGCACTTTGAACCCCGAAGTGCTTCACAGAAGTTTATAACGTACAGCCGTAAAAATAAAAAATCCTTTTTTTTTTTTACAAAAATGATTTTTTTCGCCCCCAATATTTTATTTTCACAAGGGTAACAGGAGAAATTGGACCCCAAAAATTGTTGTCCAATTTGTCCTGAGTACGCTGATACCCAATATGTGGGAGAAAACGACTGTATGGGTGCACGTCTGGGCTCGGAAGGGAAGTAGTGATGTTTTGGATTGCAGACTTTGATGGAATGGTCTGGGGGCGTCATGTCGCATTTGGAGAGCCCCTGATGCGCCTAAACAGTGGAAACCCCCCACAAGTGACCCCATTTTGGAAAATAGACCCCACAAGGAACTTATCTAGAAGTGTGGTGAGCGCTATGAAGCCCCAAGTACTTCACAGAAGTTTTATAACATACAGCCGTAAAAAACAAAAAAATCATTTTTTTTTTTACAAAAATGATTTTGTCGCCCCCAGTTTTTCATTTTCCCAAGGGTAACAGGAGAAATAGGCCAAATTGCACAATAACTCTTGTGGTCCAGAGTACGCTGATACCCCATATGCGGGGGTAAACTACTGTTTGGGCGCATGGCAGAGCTCAGAAGTGAAGGAGCACCATTTGACTTTTTCAACGCAGAATTGGCTGGAATTGAGATCAGATGCCATGTCACATTTGGAAAGCCCCTGATGTGCCTAAACAGCAGAAACCCCCAATTCTAACTCCAACCCTAACCCCAACACACCCCTAACCCTAGTCCCAACCCTAACCACAAACCTAACCCTAACACACCCCTAACCGTAATCCTAACCCTAATCCTAACGTTAGCTCCAACCCTAACCCTAACGGGAAAATGGAAATAAATACATTTTTTTAATTTTATTATTTTTCCCTAACTAAGGGGGTGATAAAGGGGGTTTGATTTACTATTTATAACAGGTTTTTATGATTGGCAGCTGTCACGCTAAAAGACGCTTTTTATTGCAAAAAATAGTTTTTTTGCATCACATTTTGAGAGCTATAATTTTTGCATATTTTGGCCCACAGAGTCATGTGAGGTCTTATTTTTTGCGGTACGAGTTGACGTTTTTATTGGTACCATTTTTGAGCACGTGACATTTTTTGATTGCTTTTTATTTCGATTTTTGGGAGGTTAGAATGAACAAAAATCAGCAATTCATGAATTTCTTTTGGGGGAGGCGTTTATACCGTTCCGCGTGTGGTAAAATTGATAAAGCAGTTTTATTCTTCGGGTCAGTACGATTACGGTGATACCTCATTTATATCATTTTTTTATGTTTTGGCGCTTTTATAGAATAAAAGCAATTTTATATAAAAAATTATTATTTTTGCATCGCTTTATTCTGCGAGCTATAACTTTTTTATTTTTTCACTCATGATGCTGTATGACGGCTCGTTTTTTGCGGGACAAGATGACGTTTTCAGCGGTACCATGTTTATTTATATCGGTCTTTTTCATCGCGTGTTATTCCACTTTTTGTTCCGCGGTATGATGATAAACCATTGATTTTTTGCTTCGTTTTTTTTTTTTTTTTAAGGGGTTCACCAAAGGGGTTAACTAGTGGGACAGTTTTATAGGGGGGGTCGTTACGGACGCGGCGATACTAAATATGTGTACTTTTATTGTTTTGTTTTTTTTATTTACAGGAAAAAATGAATTTATTGGGGAATATTTTTATTTTTTTTTTATGATTTTTTTTACCACTTTTTATTTTTATTTTTTTTACTTTTTTACTTTGTCCCAGGGTGGGACATCACAGTATTTTAGCAGATCGCTGGTGTGACAGTGTGCACAGCACTCTGTCACACCAGCGATCGCTCTGGCATCGCTGCAGGCTTCCCCAGCGCCTGCTCTCAGCAGGCACTGAGGAAGCCGCCTCCCTGCAGGACCCCGGCGCCATCTTGGATCCGGGGACCTGGGGGGAGGACGGACCCTCGGAACAGCGCGACACATCGCGCTGCTCTGAGGGTCTCAGGGGAGCGCGCAGGGAGTCCCCTGCCTGCGCGATCCTCCCCTGTGCCCCAGGTACACCGCGATCATGTTTGATCGCGGTGTGCTAGGGGTTAATGTGCCGGGAGCGGTCCGTAGTGACACACAGTCACGGGTGTCACTGTGATATCAGTGACACCCGCGGCATCAGCGCGCTCCCCCGGGAGCGCAGCTGATCGCCCATGACGTACTATTCCGTCCATGGGGATTAGGTCCAGGGTCACATGGACGGAATAGTACGTCTGATGGAATAAAGGGGTTAAGAAAGACTATTTTTAAGTTTTCATTATGGTCAAGGGGTGAAAATAGTGAATTGAGGTCACTTCTCTAATAATGCAAAATTTCCTAATAGTGTATATGTAAATGGAATTAATAGATACTAGCAAACATACGGTATGTGGGCTGGGATGTGAACTAATAAATATTCCAGCCATAGATAAATTAACGTACAATCAATTAAAAGGGGCCACTGTCCACGAAAATTAACCACCTAGGGACTTCTCACAAAATTAGAATATCATCAAAAAGTTAATTTATTTCAGTTCTTTAATTACATTATATAGTCATTACACACAGAGTGATCTATTTCAAGTGTTTATTTCTGTTAATGTTGATGATTATGGCTTATAGCCAATCAAAACCCAAAAGTCATTATCTCAGTAAATAATTAACAAAAAACACCTGCAAAGGCTTCCTAAGCGTTTAGAAAGGTGCCTTAGTCTGTTTCAGTAGGCTCCACAATCATGGGGAAGACTGCTGACTTGACAGATGTCCAGAAGGCAGTCACTGACACACTCCACAAGGAGGATAAGCCTTAAAAGGTCATTGCTAAAGAAGCTGGCTATTTACAGAGTGCTGTATCCAATTATATTAATGGAAAGTTGAGTGGAAGGAAAAAGTGTGGTAGAAAAAGGTGCACAAGCAACCGGGATAACAGCAGCCTTGAAAGGATTGTTAAGAAAAGGCCATTAAAAAATTTGGGGGAGATTCACAAGGAGTGGACTGCTGCTGGAGTCATTGCTTCAAGAGCCACCACACACAGACTATCCAGAACATGGGTTACAAGTGTCGCATTCCTTGTGTCAAGCCACTCATGACCAATAGACAATGCCAGAAGCGTCTTACCTGGGCCAAGGAGAAAAAGAACTGGACGGTTGTCAGTGGTCCAAGGTGTTTTCAGATTAAAGCAAATTTTGCATTTCATTTGGAAATCAAGGTCCCAGAGTCTGGAGGAAGAGTGGAGAGGCCACAATCCAAGCTGCTTGAGGTCTAGTGTGAAGTTTCCACAATCAGTGATGGTTTGGGGAGCCATGTCATCTGCTGGTGTAGGTCCACTGTGTTCTATCAAGACCAAAGTCAGCGCAGCCGTCTACCAGGGAATTTTAGAGCACTTTATGCTTCTCTCTGCCGACAAGCTTTTTGGAGATGGAAATTTCATTCCCAGCAGGACTTGGCACCTGTTTACACTGCCAAAAGTACCAATACCTGGTTTAAAAACAACAGTATCACTATGCTTGAGTGGCCAGCAAACTCGCCTGACCTTAACCCCAAAGAGAATCTATGGGGTATTGTTAAGAGGAAGATGAGAGACACCAGACCCAACAATGCAGATGAGCTGAAGGTTGCTATCAAAGCAACCTGGGCTTCCATACCATCTCAGCAGTGCCACAGGCTGATCGCCTCCATGCCGTGCCAAATTGATGCTGTAATTGATGCAAAAGGAGCCCCGACCAAATATTGAGTGCCTTTACTGAACATATATTTCAGCAGGCCAACATTTTGAATTTTAAAATCATTTTTCAAGCTGGTGTTATAAAGTATTCTAATTAACTGAGATAATGACTTTTGGGTTTTCATTGGCTGTAAGCCATAATCATCAACATTAACAGAAATAAACACTTGAAATGGATCACTCTGTTTTTAATGACTCTATATAATATGAGTTTCACTTTTCGTATTGAAGAACTGAAATAAATTAACTTTTTGATTATATTCTAACTTTGTGAGAAGCACCTATATATATATATATATGTAAAGTGGTTTTACAGTAATGTAATAAAATGGCCCCGTCACATAATTCAAACTGCAGCTTGTCCTAGTAAGGTGTCAGGATCAGTTGCAGTCTGAAGAAACACAACTCGAGATGTGTGTCTCAACTGACAGAAGAGCGGTATCATAAAACACACACAATAACCTGCTGAAGCAGGGCTGTGGCATGGGAAGAAGTAAGTCTTCTTCTCGGCTGACTGAACACAAGGGATTTTTTTTCTCAGGCCTTAGTCTTCCATATGTTTCGTGGTGTTTTACAGACTGCAGCTCATCCTGACATGTGACTAGGAAAGGCTGCATTTTGATTTATGTGACAGGGGCCATTTTTATCACATTCTTGGAGAAGCACACCTTTAACTTTTATTCAATTAGATTCCCTCTATTCCAATGCAAAGGATTCTGGTAGGTTGTTTGTGATTGCATAAGCCTACACAAAAGGTTGTCCATCACTGATTAGGACCGCCCACTGGACTCCATTTAGTTGTCTAGAATCTGTGCTCAATAAACAAAATATCAATCTGCCCTGCTTCTCCTGCTGTAGAACACCTGCAGATTAGACACCCTTTGATTTGTTACAGGTTCCCTTTAACAACAGAACAATTAATAAACTACAGTACAAAAAGAAACTAAACATATTTGCAGCAACATCAATGCATACAGGTATCTATCTCTATATTACTGGAATCAAGGTACACATGAAAGTGAGGAATATACTAACTGAAAAATTGAATTCCTCTCAGGAAATACACTATACAATGAAGAGAGTTTTGGTCTGATGCCCTGTGCGGGGGTAGGTCTACTCAGTCTAGAACTTTGAGATTTAGTTACAACATAAACTTTCCCTCAGCCATTGATTCCCATGATTTTAGCGACATTACAGACATTCTTAATTTCGTTTCACATACGGATTTACAAAATATCTTTGTTCATAACACAAGATTTGAATTAATAATTTTTTTCTCCATGCCATCCTCCACAAAAAAACAACTAAACATGCCGGACATTACATGTACGTACCTCCCACGTTAATGAAAGTCGGCTCACCGCTACATTACTCAGCCCCATGACGATGGCGAAGAATGAGTTTAGATTTTTGTACTCCTTGCAACTGAAACAAAAAAGTTACTGAATTTTAACATTGGAAGTTTATCAAAAATAAGATGTGTAGCTTGCAGAATCCAACATTGGGAAGGTTCTCCAGATGCGCTGCACTGGAATTACAATAAATAATGACTAATAAAAAAAAAATAATAATAAAATTGAGACATTTTATTTAAAAAAATTGAGGCGGAAAGTTGCACAGGACAAAGCTTTTTTAAGTCAAACGTTGACAGAGACTAATGTAAAGAAAAGAGTTAAAAGCAAAATTCATTAAAAAAAATGAAAAAGCCACATTGTGGAGCAGAAAGAGGGGAAATCCTGAGTGACTAATTGGCTCCAGAAGTCACATAATAAGTAAATTGAGTCCACCTGTGTGTAATTTATTCTCAGTATAACTACAGCTGTTCTGTGAAGACCTCAGAGGTTTGTTTGAGACTATTAGGATTAAAAAGCATCATAACCAAGGAACACACCAGACATGTCAGGGATAAAGTTGTGGTGAAGAGTAAAGCAGGGTTAATTTCTAAAATAATAGCCCAAGCTCTGAACATTTCACGGAGCACTGTTCAATCTGTCATTCAAAAATGGAAGGTGTTGTGAATGGGTTTGAGATGAGTTCTGAGCAGAGGCTCCCTCTGGTGGTTACAAGCGGTGCTAGTGAAGATTGTGAGGACTGGGAATCAGGTGTTACTGACTGGTCTTATATAAGGGAGTCATTTTCCCATCAGGGTTGCCGGTGATCAATTGTTCTGGTCTGAATCCTTCATTCCAGTTTCCCTTGTAGCCTGCTGTGTCGTGTCTGCATCTCCTGCTTACAGATAAGACTTTTGCTTCTTTTGTGTTTGTGCTATATTTTTGCATTTTGTCCTGCACTTCTTTGGGGGCCTTCAGGGTCCCCTCCGGGGGCTTCTGCCCTCTCAGTTTAGTTCAGCCACTGAGTTTTGTTCTTTTGCTTTTTCCAGTTTTTTCAGTGGCTGCTGTTTTGATTTTGTTACACCAGAGAGCTAATTTAGGTGGTAGAGGTCGTGTGATCTCAGGTGATTTTGAAATTAGTAGAGTTGGTGCTTTTCAGGGTTTTCTGGGATTGCAGTAAGTACCCTTCCTATCCTTTTCTATTTAGATAGTTTGGGCCCCAGCGTTTGCTCATACTATTTTCTTTCTGTGTCAGTATTTCCTCTTGTCTAACCGCCATTACATGTTTGGGGGCTTTCTGTTATCTTTGGGGTTCTGCTCCGGGGCAGATAGCTTTCCTATTTCTATCTTTAGGTGTAGTTAGTTTCTCAGGCTGTGACGAGGCGTCTAGGACCAACGTAGGAACGCTCCACGGCTGCCTCTAGTTGTGGTGGTTAGTCAGGGTACTGCAATCTCATAGATTCCAACTGCTCTGGTGTATTGCCTTTTTTACCTGCACTCCTCAGTTACCGAAACATAACAGTATCACCGGCCTAAAAATTGAAATTGTATGGTACTCACAGAAGGAAAAAAATATTGTGAAAGAAAAAAAAGTTGTCAGAGTTGTCAGAGATATTTTTCTGTTTGTTGCATTTTTTTTTTTTTTTTCCTCTGTATCTCTGGGTGCTGGGGAGGAACTTTTCTCCCAATGGAGTTTGCACAGTTGTCTGGCCGTGTGGATCAGCTTGCCACTGAGGTTCAGAGTATTGCTGCATATCTTGCTAGGTTGCCTGTTGTGGAACCTAGGATCCCCATGCCAGATTTGTTTTTAGGGGATCGAGCTAAGTTTCAGAATTTCAAAAATAATTGTAAATTGATTTTTGCCTTAAAATCTAAGTCCTCAGGAAACGCAGCGCAGCAGGTTCAAATTATCATCTCTCTCCTGCGCGGCGATCCTCAGGATTGGGCTTTTCCCCTGATACCTGGGGATCCTGTTTTGAGTGATGTTGATGCGTTTTTTCAGGCTTTGGGGTTATTGTACGATGAGCCTAATGTCACTGATCAAGCTGAAAAAACCTTGTTGGCATTAAATCAGGGGCTTGATGACGCTGAGTTATACTGTCAGAGATTCCGTAGGTGGGCAGTCCTGACCAAATGGAATGACGACGCTTTGGCGGCCCTTTTCCGGAAGGGTCTGTCAGATAATGTAAAGGATGTTATGGTGGGATTCCCTGTCCCCTCTGGTCTCAATGATTCTATGTCATTAGCGATTCAAATTGACAGACGTTTGCGTGAGCGGAGAAGTATGCGTGGAATGGTGTTGCCTTGTGAACCAGCTTCTGAACCCATGCAGTGTGATAGAGTGGTGTCTGGGGCACAGCGTCATGAGTTTCGAATGCGCAATGGGTTATGTTTCTACTGTGGTGATGCCTCTCATGCTATTTCAGTCTGCCCTAAGCGGGGAAGACGTTTTGCACGCTCAGTTGTCTTGGGTAGTGTTCAGACTAAGTTTTTATTAAATGTCACTCTGATATGCTCTCTGTCCTCATTTTCTGCTCAGGCTTTCGTTGATTCTGGAGCAGCTATTAACCTGATGGATTATGATTTTGCTAAACATTGTGGGTTTCCCTTGATACCCCTACAGAAGTCTATTCCCCTACTGGGGATCGATTCTACCCCTTTGGCTGAGAATAAACCCCAGTTTTCTACTCAGGTGATAATGAGGGTTGAACCTGATCACCAGGAGTGCTGCAAATTTTTGGTTCTATATAATCTGCATGACATTATCGTGCTGGGTTTCCCTTGGTTACAGTCTCATAATCCTGTTTTGGATTGGAAATCTGTGTCTGTAACCAGTTGGGGCTGCCAATGTGTTAATACCAACACTCCTGTTTTTCTGCCTCCCCCCAGGCCCAGGATGTTCCTGACTTTTTGTTTGATTTTTCTGATGTGTTTAGTGAAAGTAAATCTGCATCCTTGCCTCCCCATAGGAGCTATGACTGCGCTATTGAATTAGTGCCGGGTAGTAAATTCCCTAAAGGTCGCCTTTTTAACTTGTCTGTACCTGAACATGACGCTTTGCGG
>JARQOD010000007.1:65095249-65122712 GCA_033576555.1 Oophaga sylvatica
ATTTGCAGGCCATGACATTGACCTTATGTGTCTTTTTCAATGAATGTTTTCACAGCTTTCGCTCTATGGCAGGATGCATTATCATCTTGAAAAATGATTTCATCATCCCCAAACATCCTTTCAATTGATGGGATGAGAAAAGTGTCCAAAATATCAACATAAACTTGTGCATGTATTGAAGATGTAATGACAGCCATCTCCCCAGTGCCTTTACCTGACATGCAGCCCCATATCATCAATGACTGTGGAAATTTGCATCAAAACAAAACTTGGCACTCATTTGAGTGCCAAGTTTTGTTTTTGTTTTGATTCTACTATTTGGGCTGGAGACCCTACTTGTGCACCTACATTCATACTAACTCTTTGAGTGCCATGTTTTTGTGGTTTGTGGAAATTTGCATGTTCTCTTCAGGCAGTGATCTTTATAAATCTCATTGGAACAGCACCAAACAAAAGTTCCAGCATCATCACCTTGCCCAATGCAGTCGCGATCCATCACTGAATATGACTTTCATCCAGTCATCCACAGTCCACTATTGCTTTTCCTTATCCCATTGTAACCTTGTTTTTTCTGTTTAGGTGTTAATGATGGCTTTCGTTTAGCTTTTCTGTATGTAAATCCCATTTTCTTTAGGCGGATTCTTACAGTTCGGTCACAGATGTTGACTCCAGTTTCCACCCATTCGTTCCTCATTTGTTTTGTTGTGCATTTCCTGTTTTGGAGACATATTGCTTTAAGTTTCTGGTCTTGACTCTTTGATGTCTTACTTGGTCTACCAGTATGTTTGCCTTTAATAACCTTCCCATGTTGTTTGTATTTGGTCCAGATTTTAGACACAGCTGACTGTGAACAACCAACATCTTTTGCAATATTGCATGATGATTTACCCTCTTTTAAGGGTTTGATAATCCTCTCCTTTGTTTCAATTGACATATCTCCTGTTGGAGCCATGATTCATGTCAGTCCACTTGGTGCAACAGCTCTCCAAGGTGTGATCACTCCTTTTTAGATGCAGACTAAAGAGCAGGTCTAATTTGATGCAGGTGTTAGTTTTGGGAATGAAAATTTACAGGGTGATTCCATAATTTTTTCCCTCCGAATTGAGTGATTCCATAATTTTTTCCCTATGCTTGGTTAAAAACATAACCATTACTGACTACATTATTTGTTCTTGATTTCTTTTAGTGTTTCTTAAAGCCAGAAAGTTGCCATTTGAAATGACTTCAGTTTTATGCCATGTCTGTGATATGTTTTTTTTCAACAAAATAGAACAACTGAATGAACATCCTCCAAGGCTGGTGATTCCATAATTTTTGCCAAGGGTTGTATATATATGCTGCAGGTTAAGGACTGGTCCACACATTCACACGCCTCTTGGGACTAGTCCTATTTCCAAGAATATGAGGAAAAAGATTTTTGAAAAGATGAGAATTGCAATATACTGTGACCCTGCCCCACACAACGCTATGAAATTAGCTTATGTGTCAATCTTGCCATCAGGTTCCCTTTAAGAAATGATGTGTCGTATATCCATATGACTAGTGCGGTCAATCACTGGCCTCAGCAGCGTTGCTAGCTTCTGATTGTGATCCGATTCTCTTGCATGAGAGAACCAAAGCACAGGTGCAGAAAAGATGAAGAATTCATTTCTCCATCTTCTCCATTGTCTTTGCGAGAGAACATAGGACTGCACTCGGACGACATCCAAGTGCAGGTCTGATGTTTCACACGCACCCATAGACTTGTATGGGTGCACGTGATTGAAATATCGTAGCCACTTGCAGCATGCTGTGATCATTTTCTCATGCCAAATCGCCATGAGAAAATAATCGCAGATCTGCACTGACCTATAATATAATATTGGGCTGAGTGCTATCCGATAAAACATCAGGTAGAAATCAGCCGTGTTATATGGCAGTGTGAGCGAGCCCTTAGGCCGGGGTTCAGATAACCGTATGAAAAAATGTTTGATTTTCATCCTGAAAAAAAAAGAATAGTAATCCATAAAAAAACAGACTATTTTCCTCTGTGTCATTTGTATTTCATCACTGTACCATCCGCATGTCTGTTTTTTACGTCCATGTGACATACGAATTTATACATCAAAAGTTTTAAATGTACAAGATCAAAAAATGTTTACTAGCTGAATAATTGCAATGCATCCACAAATATAGGAAGCGATATGGATGATCTGTACTCGTAGACTTGAGTGGGGGGGGTCTCATCCAATATACACAAGAGAATAGTGCTTGCTGCATTTTTTTTCACGAGTACAGTCAGTGTGAAAAATTATCTGACCAAATACTGAACATGTGAACGTGGCCTTAAACTCAGTCTATTAAATAGACTATACCGTAAAGGGTTTATCCCCACTTTTTTTTTTTAACAATGGCCTAAAAACTAACAGGCATGTACTTGCTAACTACCTGCATGTTCTACCTGGTGCCGGCACAGAGTGGTCACTGACCGCTACTGCCGGAGTTTCAGCTACTCAAAGTCAACAGAGCAGCTCCTCTGGGCCGCTCTGTCGACGCGACGTGGCTGCTGATGTCATGCTGACTGACAGCCAGCTCCCCGCAGTTAGACAGCGGGGATCCGGCTAACAATCAGCATGACGTTGGCAGTCATTTCCGTCAACAGAGAAGAGCGGAAAATGAGCCTCTTTTCCGGCAATATGACGTCAGCGCAAGCTGCTGAATCGCCGGCAGGAGTGGTTTGTCACCGCTCCGTGATGGCATAGATTGGCGCTGGGCAGAACAGACAGGTAGATCGGAAATATTTGTATAGTATGGTGATAAAGCAGGACATTGTGGTTCGCTTCTGACATCTGAGTGTCCTCCTCTCACCCGCATGATATTGTTAGAGCAACATTTACATCTACATGCAAGACATAAATGCAAACTGTTGACATGTACATTTTCCCTTCTACCATAAGCCTACTGTAACACATAGGCAAATCCTTCCCTTCCCACATGGCACAAGGCTTTAGATGTCATAGATGCTTGACTTGCTTTTTATTACAGATGCCAGTGGAATAAAGGTTTCACGTCTTTTAATACAAATTACAAAATTGCTCCATTTTCAGTTTTAAGTCCATGGGTTATCAGAAAGCTTACTTGCTTTCTTCAAGAATTTTAAGAAGACCGCTACTCAGAGTTTTCCCATAGAGTTGATATCATTAGCTAAACTATACCCTCTCCCTCCTTACTGAAGACCGGTATTTTAACTTAGCACCTCAATGGGTTGTGTGGCATGAAATAAAACTATAAATTAATACCAGACTTTGAAATGTTAAGGCATGGTATTGAATTCATTACATAATGAGTCCTTTATTTTCTGCAAATGTGAACTACTGAAAAGCACTTGAATTATTTTGTCGCTATTACTTCAATAAAGTAATTGTAGAAAATCAGTAAGAACAATATTCATCTGAGATCTTATGAAGTTTCACGCTGGGGAAGTCTGCGGCAGCCTCTCGTTCGGCAACATTCGAGGAGAATAACCAGAGGGCCACAGAAGACTTTAGGTAAGTAATTTTGATTGCTCATTTGAGTCCAAATGACATTATTAGCATAACCAAATAGGAATGTGCACTTGAAGTGCCTGCTCTTGGAAAGCTACATTTGTTTGCCACGGGAGACCAGAAAGCACATTTAGCAAAGTGTTTCTTATGATCTTAGCAGGCAATTCGATTCCATTTAATTATGAGGATTTGCAGTTGCGTTCTTTATCAAAGATATGATAACCGTACGAAATGCTAACTTTTTATGAATAAACCAAGTAAGCCTCTCTGTGACATCTCTCTTCCGAGTTTCCTATTATGCAGAGTATTCTCAAGAAAGCTCTAGGATACCAATCAGCTGCAAGAAAGGCTTAAAAAAGAACCCTGACAACTTTCCAGTAGAGTTGTAATGGTGGCGTTCCATGATACGTGGACAACTATGTCCATTGTATACAAGAATGTGCATGTAATTGAGGAGGGAGCATAAGAAAATAAAGATATGTAATGTAAAGGGTTATTCACAAAATCACAAGTTATCCTCCTATGTGTTGGACAGGGGATAACATGTTGATCATTAGGGATCCAATCTCTGCACTCTCGAAATCAGGACTCAGAATGGGGCTCTGCAGCTCTTGTCTTGAATGGATGCAGCGCATGCTCGGCCTCCGCTCCATTTATTGTCTATGGGGCTGTTGGAAATAGTCAAGTACAATGCTCAACTTTCTCTAGCAGTCCCATTGACAACAGAGAGGAGGTTTCATATGAGCACTGTTCGTAGTCACCTGGCATCCCCTAAATGGCTACCGCGAGCAGGCTTGGTGCGAGCTACTCTGTTTCCAAGACCACTATGGTTGCCCTGGCCTTTCATCCTTAAATCCCTGTACTGGGATCTGGAATCTGGAATTACAATGCGGTCTGTGAGCTAGGGTCAAAAAGTCAGCTGCTGGCGCAAGCTGGCAAGAAGGATAGTCAGGTAGACGGGTCAGACCCAGGAGGCATAAAATGGTCAGGTAGGTGAAAAAAAACTAGTCGAGGTCAGAGAATAGGATAAATCAGGATGAAACAACAGATAGACAAGTAAAACCAGGAAGCACAAACATTGACTGGCACAGGGAACTGGTTCTCAGGGGTTTTAAATTGTGAACAGCCCCACCCAGTGCTGACAGCAGATAAAAACCCAAATAACCGGCCACAAGTCCCAGGAATAATATAGGATTGATGATGTCAAGCATCACCCGCAACAGAGAGGCGCCGCCGCCTAGCGGCCGAAGCAGAATCTGGCACAGATATTATAGGAGGCCAAGCATGTGCTCCATCCAAACAAGACAGAGACGGGGATAACTTGTGAGTTTGGGAATAACCCGTTAACGTGTTGCATACTAAATACTGCTGTGTATTTAGTATAGAGAAATCCTTTGATGTAAGATTTCAGTATGAATGGGAAACTATTTTCATAGAGTAATGGGATAATACACATGTTGTCAATGCCAAATTACGACAAATTAACTACTGGTGCTGCAATGAAATTGATAGTGCTCCGTTCCTAAATTGTTACTTGGTAAAAAAAAAAAATGGCCGAAGAGGAAAGGTAGATGAAAGCCTAAGAGCCCATTTAGTGAGGTCAATAAATGAAAATGCTCCTTCCCCAATTATTCGCCTTCTCTAGTCAGGCCGGTAATCAACCGACATAATTAAAAAATAATAATTCATTGGCTTAAATGAATTGCAAACTTGCTCATGAATTATTGTTCTTGGCAGCACTCCATCCTGGGTAAACAGGCGATGTACTGCACATAACACAGAGCAATCATGTTAACGATCGTTCTGTGCACATAGATGTGCTGTATAGCTGACCGGTTGTCGTTTAACGGCCTCATTCAGCAAGTGTAAATGGTCCATGAGCAATTCAGGAAAGTCAAGTATAGATGTATACTGTCACAGAGCTTTAAGTTCCTGCTGCACACAACTTTTGAAAATAAAGATGGTGCAAATTGATTCACAGAACGTCGTCCTGTGGCCAGGTCAGTAATCTGTGGCCGGTGGACAGAAGCCCAGCGAGCCATCTCTTACCTGCATGTGACATCACATGTGCATCAAACTGCAACGACGACATTGCGCCAGGTCTGCTGATCAAAAGAAGAGCCGGGATCGCAGGGCTCCTATCTGATAGCCACAGATTACTGACCTGGCCGTTGGAAAGTGGTCCGGCAAATTGATTCACACCAACTCTAAATCGGTACTGATAAAAACTTCTAAAAAAAAAAAAAAAAAGTGAATTACTTACAGCTGCTTCACTATTCTCTCCAGCTCGGGAAGTTGTTCCTTCAGAGAAGCGATGGTTCGTGTGTCATCTGATACCGAGACGTAAAATTCCTACAGGAACAGATAAAAAATAACTGAAACGATCCAAAATACTACATTATAAATCCTTGGTACTTTTTGATATTTCTTGCTCCACATTTGTTACTTTTCCGTATTCCCTTTACATACGATGAGCTTCAAAAACAATATTATAAAAATTATATTACAAGATTAAATATGTATATTTTTAAATTCAATAGTAACAAAAAAAGGGGGCAGTCAGCCTCCTGTCTGGTGCACGGCAAAAAGCCCTCTGTAGTAATATGGTTAGATCCACATGGAATACTACGAGTGCTGGCTTCTACCTGGATCTACCTATATTTTTAAAATCACATACAAAATCCTTTTCACGAAAACAAAAACAAAAACAAAAAAAAACCCACCTATTTCACTGACCTTAAAATGCCAAAAATACTAAAAAACACATGTCGTTGTAAATATCATATACTTGTAATCAAGGATTGGCACATAAGCAGTTTTTCTACCTTTGTATTATCAAATTTTTCAATTAATATTTTTTTTTATGTGGCTGGGCTTGCGCTCATCGAGAATAAAAACAGAAGAAATTCATCTTTCCTTGCCAAATCAACTAGTGATGAGCGAACGTGCTCAGATGCACCGTACTTAAATGCCGCTGTAAATCTGTGACAGCGGCATTTAAGTGGTTAATCAGGAGCGGTACACCACCTGAGCCCGCTCCATAGACCTGCACCCTCTTCCTGACGTAATAGTTAGTGATGAGTGAACGAGCTCTGATAAGGAGTTATCCGATCAAGCTCGTGTGCTGACTGAGTGTCATCGGGCCTGCTGGAATAATATGTTCGAGTTCCCATGTCTGCTATTCAACAGCCTCAACACATGCAGGGATTGCCTAACAAACAGACAATCCCTGTATTTGCTGCGGCTGTCTAATAGTCACAAGACATGCAGCAGCGGGGACTCGAACATATTTTTCAAGCACGCCGAAGTTACTCTATTAGCACACGAGCATGCTAAGATAACACCTTATCTGAGCACTTTTGCCTATCACTAGCAGCAACGTCTCTCCGCCGCTGCTCTGGAAGAAAGGCTATAACGGTGATGCGAGATCTGCAGGCAATCACTGAGCTCAACAGCTTGTGCTGTCTACACTGGCATCACCGCTGAGCCCAGTGATTGGCTGCAGCGTTCTTGTGCACTGTAATTGTGACGTCACTGCTTCAGGTTGATAAGAAAGTCACCCTTTCCTTCACCAGTGTTTATTATTTTCAACTATCGTAAGCCGATCCACATAGAAAACCAACATGACCAAAGCAAGTGAAGCCATCTGCACTTCTGGTGCACATCATGTTCCAAACTAGTAATTTTCTGCGGCATTTTTTTAATACAAAAAATCTACAGCATCTTACAGTGAATACGATTTCCTGATAGCTCATGCCAACTGTGCGCGTTTATTTTCTCATTATGCAAATATAACTCCTTAGTGACTTAGGCCGGGGTTACACTTGCAAGAAACTCACACGAGTCTAACGCCACAGTACCCGGCACTGCCTCCGGCACTCGGACCGGAGTGTTCAGCTGCATAGAAATACATGCAGCCGCACACTCCGGTCCGAGGGCCGGCGGCAGTGCCGGGTACTGTGGCGTTAGACTCGTGCGAGTTTCTCGCAAGTGTGACCCCGGCTTACCGTATTTGTACTGTTTGTTTGGTTTATTCCCTACGTTTCTTTCCTCCCAGTTCCCCCCTCCCCTTTAATTCTCAATTCTTCACATCCCTTCTAATATTAAAAATGTTGCAAAAATTTCAGCAAAAATAACTTGTCGAAAAGATGTGTTGGGAACATCAAAGAAAGGAAAAACGCAACAAAAATGCAATAAAGTGTGCAAATGGCTAAGGCTGCTTTCACACATCAGTTTTTTTGTGTCAGGCATAATCTGTCGAATACCTGGATCAGTTTTTTTTGCTGGATCCGACCTGAACTTTTGAACCCGGAAAAATAAGTTTTGCTGGCGGAAAATGCAGGTACGCATGTCCGGATCGAGTAGTAGTAGTCCCTGATTTCCAGAATCCGAATCAGTCTTTTGACGGATTGCACAAAAGACTGGTCCGGTTCCATAGACTTCTATTATTTCCGGACGCCTGATGTGCCGCTTCAGGCACTATCAGGCGAGTCCGGAAAAAAAAACAAACGTTGCAGTGACCGTTTTGTCTGGCCGCCGGAATGTACATTTCCGCCGGATCCGGCCAAAAACGGATGAATCGCAACATCAGGCGCGATCCGGCACTAATGAAAGTCAATTACAAAAAAACGCATCCGGTACCGGATCCGTTTTTTTAAAAACACGCCGGATCGCGCCTGACGTCAAAAAACTGATGTGTGAAAGTAGCCTAATTTACATTTTGATGCAGACACCTGTGAAAAACATACAAGAAAACAGTGTGAACATGGCCTTACTCTTTACCTCTACCCCTACCCCCTGGACTCACACTGCTGCAGTATTACAGCCCCCCAAAGAGCAACAAATCCTGGTAAATGTAGTAAGAAACATAAAAGGTTGGCTGAAAAATATTCACCAATTTCCTTATTTCCAACCCACCTTCTGAGCCCTAAAGAATTGGCTTTTCCAATATACACAGGTAACAGAACTTTAAGGTTTAAAAGAAGAAAAACTAAGGAACAGTAGAGGGATCATGAAAATATTTATTTTACTTGATTGTTAATAGTGATCTTTTAGAAGCGGATTCAGCATGATTTTCCCATCGTGAGCCCTGTTGACCTGAGCTAAACCTTTAAAATGTGTGGAAAATGTAACAAAATCTTAGGCTTCAGAAATCGTATTTTTGGATATTTTCCTGCTTTTCTAGATATAAAAATAAATACATAAAGTAGAAAACAACCTTACAACCAAATTTTTTTTTAATATATTTTAGCTCCATTGCTATAGTCTTATTTTTATTTTTTTTTGTATAAAGCTGGCAATTTCCTAACAGACTACACTGTATATTATTGGATAATGATGGCTTAATCCTGAAATAGCAACATCTCTAGATACTTTTGGATAATTGGAAATCTATACGAAACCTACAATAGTTTCAAAGCGATTTTCACCCTGGGAGATTTGCAGAGTTTGGGGTTATTAAGCCCATCCGGCTCATGCACGGATCTAAAATACTAATTGAAATATTGTGGGTTTAATCTGAAGGCCCTGATCATTTGCAAGGAGTTTCCAAGGAAAGGAAACAATTTTACGCCCTTTTATCAGCTTGAGTGCTACCTGGCTAATAACAAGACTATTATTTCGCCTTAATAATTAACTTCTTAATATTTAGGCTGTGTGCTGCAGCCATTGCGCTTGTTTTGTCTGCAAAAACGTTAAATCCGCAACCTTTTTTGCTGCAAAAAAAACCCAAAAAGTAAAACACAGCATTACAATATGAAAAAAAATGACAAATAAAAGGGTTTCAATGAAATATCAGTAATGAAGGGAATGAGAAGCTGAGTAGATTAATACATAGTATTTCTTGCATTTTATTCACTGAAGTTCCTGCTTTGTTCTTAGGATTCAGGGGGTGGTCCTAATCAGTGACTGACAGCTATTTCTATGCATACTTATAAAGGGGAGGCTGTCAATCACTGATTAGGACCACCCTCCTGACTCCTAAGAACAAAGTAGGAATTTCAGTTATTAAAATACAAGAAAAACAAAATTATGTATCAATCTGTTCTGCTTCTCCTGCTCTATAACATGCGGCCCACAGATTACACAGCGCATCCAAACTGTCGGGCTTCCATTAACTCTATATGAACGTTTAGGGAAGCCGTGGCTTTAATGCTATATAACAAAAAGTAGAGAAAACAAAGGCAAATTGGACATCATTTCACACAAAACCCCAAAAATGGACAGGAAAAAATCGTTGTCACCTTATAGGTAAACAACTTTGTTTCAAGAATGTGATGCTCGTTCCAACTCACCTGTGGCAAGTAACAGGTGTGTCACCGCTTCATTGTAAAGTGCTGCGGAATATGTTGGCGCTATATAAATAAAATGCTGTAGACTAATGTCATGTAAAGGTCTGTTTACTGCGCACCAGCCCAACTTGGGGTACTAAACGACAACTGATCAGTTACTTGTTTGTTGATGGGTGATGATCATTTAAAAGCCTGATTGGTCAGGCAGACTGTGCTTCAGATTTGCACTGAACGATTAGTAATAAATTGTTTTGTGTGCATAGGCTGACATTGTTCTCAGCAGCAAATGTCCTGTTTACACAGGATATGTAGCCGAGAATGATGATCTTCTAGGCCAACAAAAAGGTAATTTGACCCGGTCATTTGCGCTTTCATCGGGTGATTGGCGGCCTGTTTATGATTATCCACAAATAAACGTTCCTTGAAATTCTTGGTCACCACAATTGTGCAGTGTAAAATGCACCGTAACAGTATCTTAATGAGTAACTATAATTCTAATCTATTTATTTTTTTCATAAATCAATAGTACAAGTGAAAATAAGAAACACTGTAATATATCTTATCAGAGAAATCGGCTTCTTTCACCTCCTGGACTGATCTTTCGTTCTCAGAATTCGCAACTGATGTGTAAATTCTGTCTTCAGTTTCTGATTACTGAGATAGAAGATGACAATTGGTGCTTATAACGTTCTATGATTCATTTAGCATGATGTCTGTGTCAACCTTCAACTTCCCTCTCCCCTTCTCCCCTCCAACCATCATCTCCTGTCTCAGTATTGTGAAAATGAATCTCTCTTCACTGAATACAGATTTTACCCATGAATTGAGAATGGATGATCAGTCTTGGAGGTGAAAGAAGTAAAATTCTCCAATAAGATACATTACAAAGTAGATTATTTTCATGTGTACTATTAATTTATGATATAATAATTAAAACGATGGTTACTCTTAAAGGAAATGTGTCAGTAACCACCCTAAGCTGCCTATATGGGCATGTAGGTCATAGAAAGTTAAATAAAATTACACGTTCATATCTACGATCCCATGTCTTATTCCAGAGTAATCCATGTTTTTCTTATATGTAAATAAGCCATTAAGATCTATGGGCCGGACATAGATCTCCCCAAGAATCCGCCTACAAAGATTATTTTAAATAAAAGGGGGCGTTACCAGTGTGAGACATGTAATGACTGACAGTCTGCTCTTCTGATCTACATGTCTCACACTGGTAATGCCTCCTATCAATTAAAATAATCTCTGGAGGCAGATTCTCAGGGAAATCTACGTCTGGATCATAGATCTTAACAGCTTATTTACATACAAGAGAAATGTTGATTTCTCTGGAATAATCTGGCAGGTCACAACCAGCAGAACACGACTGGAAAGTCATAGAGAACATATGAAGACGGCGGTTGGTATTTTACTAGGGGCAGGGAACTTGGATGATTGACATCTCTCCAGATGTAAAACGGTAAAAAAAACGCCAGAAAGGAGCTTTAAAAGAAGCTAAAAAAAAAAAACATAAACAGGAAGTTGGTTTTATAGGAAAAAAAGGTTCATTCTATAAGTGTTTTGGCAGCGCTTTTGTGGCTTTTTCCCGGCAAAAACTGGTGGAAAAAGATGTAGTGTTAATATACCCAAAGGCCATGTTCACACGTTGCATTTTTGCTGCTTTTTTTTTTTTCATGCCACGTTTAAGCTGCTTGCAAAAACCAGGTTTTGCTTAGATTTTGCTGCATTTTTGCTTAGTTTTTGGTGCATTTTTTACTGCGCTTTTGTCAGGGTACATTTGTCTCTTGTGCATGCTGATAAAGTTCAGTGCTTTAAAAAAAAAAAAATTATTTCACTTTATCAGGTTTTGACACCAAAAATGCAGCAAAACCCGATACCTGCGTTTTTTTGCAATGTTTTTACACTACCCATTACTTTTAATGGGTGAAAAACGCTGAAAAAAAAACGATGAAACAAGTGACACGCTGCATTTAGCAAAAACCAAGCTCTTATGACAAAACAGCCAGGAAAAAAAAAAATCAAGCATTGTGCACGAGATTTCTGAAATGTTATTGACTTTGCTGGTACTGCAGCTGAAAATTTGCATTAAAAAAATGCTGAAAAAAACTGCAGCAAAACCGCGATGTGTGAACATCGCCTAAGGCTCTAAGGACTTCCAGTATCTTTAGCATTTTGTTGGCTGCTTCTTTACCCGACTTTTCTAGCGTTATGCTCCCATTCCCTTTGCATTATCGCTATCACAAGACGTACGCATTTAATTTGTTTGCAACCAACGTATTAACCCAAACCTGTACGTGCATCGCGTGTTTATCCTCTAGATCTAGGATGAAAGCAAGTCACAATCGCACTGATTACACAAATCAGAACGAATCAATGCGATAAAAGTCTTTACGAAACAATCAAAAAGGGAAATATCACGGATTAGTCGTCACAGGGACCGTCTATATCCCATAGTCTCCTTTACGTCAATCCGATGCTTGTCATTCCATAGGGGCGTCGAGTAAAATCGTAATTGGTTAATAGGATACAATGCTGCCATCGGAGGCAAGTGCTACATAAAATGATTGCACTCTCCCACTAATAACAGCCATGTGCGGAGTAATTGTAGGTTACCGGTGCAGCTCATGGAGACAGGCCTGTAAAATCCATGTTCTGTGTAAAAATCATGCTTCTAAATTACTTGCCCACTTATCCCAATCATTATGTATATTTTTAGGTGGAAGCTATTGTATTGTAAAGTCTCTTAAGAAAATTGCAACATATTGACATGTATAAAAGCTCATAATGAAGTGTGGGTGAAGAAATAAAACTTCACCCACTGGATCGGCATTAGCACAATGGCACAGTGTTGGTGCCGCAGCAGCGCAGATATTGTACATGTGTTATTCTATGGAATGGATGGAAAAATACACAACTAGGAGCCCCGGTATTCAGCCTCAACTGTACACAAGTCACAATTTTATTTATTTTTCAGTTTTAATATTAGGAAATTGAACTATATACAAATTTCTTATATTCTGTTCTGGCTCAATTTTGTACTGAGTTTTTGTAGAACTGATATAGAAGTGTACAAGTCCTTCAACTGGCAAAGACAGAAAAGGGCCCCTGTGCAAGAAGAATATATAGGCCCTTTACGGCCCAAGAGGTCCTAAAAATGCAAAATTGCACCTGCTTTGGAGGTAGAAATGGGCCCCCTTACCTCTTGGGCCCCTGTGCGGCCGCACAGGTTGAACCAATGATATGTCGGCCCCTGAGTCTTTGCTATATCTCTGTCTGCCATTTCCCCCCTGGGACCACTGCTTCATTAGGAGGGTATCTCCCTCTTAAGTCACCCAATCGAGTAGGATACTGCAGCGCATGAAGCACAGGAACTCCATGTGCAGCCTCACAGCCTCCTGCAGGTGTTGTCATGTTAAAGGGAATCTGTCACCCCATTTTGCCCTATGAGATAGGGCCACCGCCATCAGGGGCTTGTCTACAGCATTCTGGAACGCTGTAGATAAGCCCCCGATGTCACCTGAAAGTGAAGAAAAAACAGTTATATTATACTCACCCAGGGGCGTTCCGCCGTCAGGTCAGGTCCGATGGGCGTTGCGGTCCGGGGCCTCCTATCTTGTAGCGAAGCCGGCCTCTGCTTTCCGTCCCGTCGCGGCTCCTGCGCAGGCGCACTGCTCTGCCCTGGTGAGGGCAGAGCAGAGTACTGCAGTGTGCAGGCGCCGGACCTCTTTGACCTTTCCCGGCGCCTGCGCACTGCAGTACTCTGCTCTGCCCTCACCAGGGCAGAGCAGTGCGCAGGCGCCGGGAAAGTTCAAAGAGGTCCGGCGCCTGCGCACTGCAGTACTCTGCTCTGCCCTCACCAGGGCAGAGCAGTGCGCCTGCGCAGGAGCCGCGACGGGACGGAAAGAAGAGGCCAGCTTCGCTACAAGATGGGAGGCCCTGAACCGGACCGCGACGCCCATCGGACCCGACCGGACGGCGGAATGCCCCTGGGTATAATATAACTGGTTTTTCTTCACTTTCAGGTGACATCGGGGGCTTATCTACAGCATTCCAGAATGCTGTAGATAAGCCCCTGATGACGGTGGCCCTATCTCATAGGGCAAAAATGGGGTGACAGATTCCCTTTAAAGGTTTCATGCCAAGTTTTTAAGTCACCCCATATCCACATGATAGGGAATAACTTACAGATTGCAAGTGTTTCAACCGTTGGGACCCCCACCGACATCTCCCCCATTCACTGTACTCGGCTATCTCCATCAGTCCCGTAAACAATGAATAGAGAAGAGGTGGGGGTGTTCAACCTCAGCTCCACACAGAGAGGATTCTCCAGAGTCCTGTTATAGGGATTATTGGGCTCCCAGCACTCGGGCAGCCAGCCATCATTAAAGGGGTTTTCCAAGACTATTTTTTTTTACTATGAGCCTAAAAACAGGCAGGGAGTTGCTAATAGACGCAACTCCCTGCCTGTACTAACCAGCGCCAGCTCAGATCGCTCCTGACAGTGATTCAGATGCTCCTAGTAAACAGAGCAGCACTTCCTCTTCTGAATTGTTCTGTCGAAGGGGCATGACTATCAGACAGCTCCCCGCAGTTAGGAAGCGGAGAGCCGGCTGTCAATCAGCATGACATCAGCAGTCATTTCCCATTAACAGAGCAAAGGGGGAATTGAAGCAGAGACATAAAAAAGGCTGCAGTTTGCTAAAATATATGTACGTAAGCCAAAATACTTCTAGAATGGCATTTTCTGGACACATGAGACCAAGATAGAGCTTTTTGGTAAAGCACAACATCCTGTTTACTGAAAACTGAATGCTACAAAGAAAAGAACACAGTATCTACAGTCCAATATGGTGGAGGTTCAAAGATGTTTTAGGTCTGTTTTGCTGCCTCTGGCACTGGGTGCCTTGACTGTGTATAACAGATAGAGGGAGATTCACTGAACACTTATTTAGATATACAAATAATGTATTTCACGTGGGAAAAAAACAGACCTGTACACAGACATGAAAAGGTACAGGAATATGTGACAAGACAAAGGTGCTGGAGCGCCTGTTTACTTTTTGCAGTAAGCGGTATTATGAATAAGACCCAGGAAGGGTCGAAACATTATAACAATTTGTCGCATATTCCTGCATCTTTTCATGTCTGTGCATACGTGTTTTTTCACACGTGCAATAAATTATTTGCATATCTAAAGGAGTGTGCTGTGAATCTATCTGTTGATTGTTGATTTCAGGGATTATACATCCCACTTCACAAGCACCTCAAACTACTTAACTGAGTGCACCTCGATTTCTCTTCATACTTGACTATGTGGAAAGCATCATGAAATCTGAAGGTTTTCAAAGGATTTTGTGTTGAAATGTAGTGCCCAGTGTCAGACAGCTGGGTTTACGTCCTAGGTCATGGGTCTTCCAGCAGGACAATGACCCCAAACATACTTCATGAAGCATCCAGAAATGGATGGAAACAAAGAGCTGGAGAGTCCTGAATTGGCCAGCAATGAGTCCGGATCTAAATCCCATTGATCACCTGGGGAGAGACCTTAAAATTGCTGTTGGGAGAAGGCGCCTTCACATATGAGAGACATGGAGCAGTTTGCAAAAGAAGAGTGCTCCAAAACTCCAGCTGAGAAGTGTAAGAAGTTGATGGTTATAGGAAGCGATTGATTGCAGTTATTTATTCCAAAGGGTGTGCAACCAAATATTAAGTTTAGGGTGGCAACAATTTTGTCCGGCCCATTTTAGGGGTCTTGTGTAAAATTATGTCCAATTTGCCTTTTTTTCTCTATTTTTTTTTTTGTGTTGTTCCAATACACACAAAGGAAATAAACATGCGTATAACAAGACGCGTAATTGCAATAATTTTCTGGGAGAAATACTCCATGTTCTGTAACAGTTGCAAGGGTGCCAACACTTTTGGCCATGACTGTATATAACAAGTCTATATTTTATGCTATGTTTAAAACAAGACAAAACTTACCTCTAAGAAAGCCATAGCGACCTCATCCTCCCGCAATAAGTCTCCGTACAAGGTGGCCCAAAGTTGTACTAATCGGATCACTCTGCGCTTGTTATTGACGGCATAATCCATTTTCTCCTGCTCAGTCCCTTGCGACGGTTGGGCATGGTAAGTGCAGAGGGGTTAAGGAGTCAAAATGTTACATCATTTGCTTCTATGTCTTATTTCTAGTATTCTAACAGTTCTTGGAAATTTGCTTTTTTTCACTTGACATTTTTTCTTCATGTTGAGCACCTGATCTCTAAAGAGTATTTTTCTTGAACCCAACGATAGCTTGCAGCATTTTTTGGCTGCATATTACAAATCAATTGACCAAGTTTAGATAACTAGATCTCGTTTAGCAGAACCTCATGAGGTCCATGTCCTATCATAATAATATTAAAAAACACCAAAAATGAAATGGACTACTGCACTAAAAGAAAATCCTACACCCAAAAAAAAACCAACCTTTTCTATCGCCATCTCATAATCCGGAATATTTCATAACCCAGCGCCTATCGGATCCTATTTTTGTTGGATTACCGTAAAAGAATTATACTGCATTAAGGATTTTTTTTTCCTTTGCATTAAGTGACATGTTAATCTCCAAGAAAATATCTAAACAGAGAAGAGTTTTAGATGATTGCTAAAAGGGATTAGACAAGCAGCAAATTCCGCGGACAGACATTGTTTTCAAAGGATAGGTCAATATAGCGGTAGTATTTATTTTTTACTGAGGATAAAAAGTACATGAGCACCATCTTGTGGCACTGGAATATAATATTTAGTTAACAGAAAAAAAGAATTCTGAAGATTTTTATGCTGCTTTGGGCATTTTTACAGAAATTGTCAGCCAACAGGAATGGACAAAAGATCATAAAATGGACTGAGAAAAGCAAAAGAAAGAACAACTGTAAGGGTTAACAGGCAAGTTTAATTATTTTGCAATATTTGGTATTTTGTTTGCCATTTTGTTTTTATAAGTTATTATATCCATCCCTGAACATTCACTGATCATCTCCTGTTATGTCCCCATTGCTCTCGCCTTCTCTCTTTTCTGGACGTCTGTTCTTGTGTCATCGGTCGCTCTTCACTTCGCTGAACCTTTAAGTGTGCCGTAAACTTATTACCCAGCCTTAAGGCTCGTGCAGACAACAGTATTTTCGCACTCGGACCAAGGTTGTTCTACGGGGCTGTGCACAAGTCCAATTTTTTTCTTGGGCCAAGTCTGTCCAAGGGAAAAAAAAAATCATAGCATGCGCGATTTGCAAATCGGAACGCCCTCGGCCATGCAAGTCAATGGGTCCATGAAAAAAATCAAGGACAGACTGAATGGAAAAGGTGGAAACAATTTTTTATTTTTTATTCTCCACCTCTGAGAAAATATGATCCCACTCTGATCAGAGTTTGATAAGCATAATCCGAGCAATTTTCTCGGATGGAGAAATAACAGTCGTCAGCTCCTGCCTTAAGGGTGAGACCATACCCTGAAGGAAGGAGTTTTGGCCAAGTGGCTAGCTGTACAGTGTGGCCGTATCCCATGGTCTTCTCATGTTCAAAAATTCTTGGAAACACTTTCTCGTTACATATCTCGATTGCTTGATGATTGACAGCAAATGAATCCCAGGCAAGCCACTGCTGTCAATCACCAGTGAGGGAGGAGCGGACATACAAAACCAGTTATTAGAACAGTGCACTGCGCCTCTTGGTCACACCAAGGGTACACCAAGTGTTGTGAATGGGTTTGAGATGAGTTCTGAGCAGAGGCTCCCTCTGGTGGTTACAAGCGGTGCTAGTGAAGATTGTGAGGACTGGGAATCAGGTGTTACTGACTGGTCTTATATAAGGGAGTCATTTTCCCATCAGGGTTGCCGGTGATCAATTGTTCTGGTCTGAATCCTTCATTCCAGTTTCCCTTGTAGCCTGCTGTGTCGTGTCTGCATCTCCTGCTTACAGATAAGACTTTTTGCTTCTTTTGTGTTTGTGCTATATTTTTGCATTTTGTCCTGCACTTCTTTGGGGGCCTTCAGGGTCCCCTCCGGGTGCTTCTGCCCTCTCAGTTTAGTTCAGCCACTGAGTTTTGTTCTTTTGCTTTTTCCAGTTTTTTCAGTGGCTGCTGTTTTTATTTTGTTACACCAGAGAACTAATTTAGGTGGTAGAGGTCGTGTGATCTCAGGTGATTTTGAAATTAGTAGAGTTGGTGCTTTTCAGGGTTTTCTGGGATTGCAGTAAGTACCCTTCCTATCCTTTTCTATTTAGTTAGTTTGGGCCCCAGCGTTTGCTCATACTATTTTCTTTCTGTGTCAGTATTTCCTCTTGTCTAACCGCCATTACATGTTTGGGGGCTTTCTGTTATCTTTGGGGTTCTGCTCCGGGGCAGATAGCTTTCCTATTTCTATCTTTAGGTGTAGTTAGTTTCTCAGGCTGTGACGAAGCGTCTAGGACCAACGTAGGAACGCTCCACGGCTGCCTCTAGTTGTGGTGGTTAGTCAGGGTACTGCAATCTCATAGATTCCAACTGCTCTGGTGTATTGCCTTTTTTACCTGCACTCCTCAGCTACCGAAACATAACAGTATCACCGGCCCCAAAAATTGAAATTGTATGGTACTCACAGAATGAAAAAAAAAAAGAAAATATTGTGAAAGAAAAAAAGTTGTCAGAGTTGTCAGAGATATTTTTCTGTTTGTTGCATTTTTTTTTTTTTCCTCTGTATCTCTGGGTGCTGGGGAAGATCTTTTATCCCAATGGAGTTTGCACAGTTGTCTGGCCGTGTGGATCAGCTTGCCACTGAGGTTCAGAGTATTGCTGCATATCTTGCTAGGTTGCCTGTTGTGGAACCTAGGATCCCCATGCCAGATTTGTTTTTAGGTGATCGAGCTAAGTTTCAGAATTTCAAAAATAATTGTAAATTGTTTTTTGCCTTAAAATCTAAGTCCTCAGGAAACGCAGCGCAGCAGGTTCAAATTATCATCTCTCTCCTGCGCGGCGATCCTCAGGATTGGGCTTTTTCCCTGATACCTGGGGATCCTGTTTTGAGTGATGTTGATGCGTTTTTTCAGGCTTTGGGGTTATTGTACGATGAGCCTAATGTCACTGATCAAGCTGAAAAAACCTTGTTGGCATTAAATCAGGGGCTTGATGACGCTGAGTTATACTGTCAGAGATTCCGTAGGTGGGCAGTCCTGACCAAATGGAATGACGACGCTTTGGCGGCCCTTTTCCGGAAGGGTCTGTCAGATAATGTAAAGGATGTTATGGTGGGATTCCCTGTCCCCTCTGGTCTCAATGATTCTATGTCATTAGCGATTCAAATTGACAGACGTTTGCGTGAGCGGAGAAGTATGCGTGGAATGGTGTTGCCTTGTGAACCAGCTTCTGAACCCATGCAGTGTGATAGAGTGGTGTCTGGGGCACAGCGTCATGAGTTTCGAATGCGCAATGGGTTATGTTTCTACTGTGGTGATGCCTCTCATGCTATTTCAGTCTGCCCTAAGCGGGGAAGACGTTTTGCACGCTCAGTTGTCTTGGGTAGTGTTCAGACTAAGTTTTTATTAACTGTCACTCTGATATGCTCTCTGTCCTCATTTTCTGCTCAGGCTTTCGTTGATTCTGGAGCAGCTATTAACCTGATGGATTATGATTTTGCTAAACGTTGTGGGTTTCCCTTGATACCCCTACAGAAGTCTATTCCCCTACTGGGGATCGATTCTACCCCTTTGGCTGAGAATAAACCCCAGTTTTCTACTCAGGTGATAATGAGGGTTGAACCTGATCACCAGGAGTGCTGCAAATTTTTGGTTCTATATAATCTGCATGACATTATCGTGCTGGGTTTCCCTTGGTTACAGTCTCATAATCCTGTTTTGGATTGGAAATCTGTGTCTGTAACCAGTTGGGGCTGCCAATGTGTTAATACCAACACTCCTGTTTTTTCTGCCTCCCCCCAGGCTCAGGATGTTCCTGACTTTTTGTTTGATTTTTCTGATGTGTTTAGCGAAAGTAAATCTGCATCCTTGCCTCCCCATAGGAGCTATGACTGCGCTATTGAATTAGTGCCGGGTAGTAAATTCCCTAAAGGTCGCCTTTTTAACTTGTCTGTACCTGAACATGACGCTATGCGGTCTTATATCAAGGAATCATTGGAGAAGGGTCATATCAGACCATCCTCTTCACCCTTAGGTGCCGGTTTTTTCTTTGTGGCCAAAAAAGATGGTTCATTAAGGCCGTGTATTGATTATCGTCTCTTGAACAATATTACTGTGAAATATCAATACCCGTTACCCTTGATTTCTGACCTGTTTTCCAGGGTGAAAAACGCTACTTGGTTTACCAAGCTTGACCTCAGGGGGGCGTATAACCTTATTCGCATTAAGCACGGGGATGAATGGAAGACGGCATTCAATACCCCTGAAGGGCATTTTGAGTACCTAGTGATGCCCTTTGGGCTCACTAATGCTCCTTCCGTCTTCCAGTCCTTCATGAATGACATTTTCAGGGATTTTGTGGACAAATTTCTGATTGTTTATTTGGATGATATCTTGATTTTTTCTAATGACTGGGACTCTCATGTGAAACATGTTCGAACTGTATTCCAGATTTTGAGAGAGAATGCTCTGTATGTGAAGGGATCAAAGTGTCTTTTTGGCGTACAGAGGATCTCATTTCTGGGATTCATTTTGTCCCCATCTGTTATTGAAATGGACCCGGTCAAGGTTCAGGCCATCTGTGATTGGGTCCAACCTACTTCATTAAAGGCTCTTCAGAGATTTTTGGGTTTTGCCAATTTTTATCGTAAATTTATTGGTAATTTCTCGGTTATTGTTAAACCATTAACTGATTTGACCAGAAAGGGTTCTGATGTGGTGAATTGGCCTCCTGAGGCAGTCTCTGCATTTCAGGAACTTAAGCAGAGATTCACTTCTGCTCCTGTTCTACGGCAGCCTGATGTTTCTCTGCCATTTCAGGTGGAGGTTGATGCCTCTGAAATTGGGGCAGGTGCCGTTTTGTCCCAAAAAGATCCAGAGACCTCTAAAAGTAACCCTTGTGCCTTTTTCTCTCGAAAATTTTCTCCTACTGAACGTAATTATGACGTAGGTAATCGGGAGTTATTGGCCATGAAGTGGGCTTTTGAAGAGTGGAGACATTGGCTGGAGGGAGCCAAACATCAGGTGGTGGTCCTTACGGACCATAAGAATCTGGTCTATCTGGAATCTGCCAAGCGACTCAATCCTAGACAGGCCAGGTGGGCCTTGTTTTTCACACGTTTTAATTTTGTGGTTTCCTTTCTTCCTGGCACTAAGAATGTTAAGGCGGATGCCCTCTCGAGGAGTTTCCTTGCGGACTCTCCTGAGTTATCTGATCCTTCTGTTATTTTGAAAGAGGGTGTAGTTCTTTCCGCCATCTCGCCCAATTTGAGACTTGCTCTGGAGGGGTGTCAGGAGGATAGGCCCGAGCGCTGCCCTGTTGGAAAATTGTTTGTCCCGGACCAATGGAAAAAGAGTGTGATGTCTGAGATTCATTGTTCCGCATTGGCTGGGCATCCCGGAATTTTTGGTACCAGAGACTTGGTTAGTCGGTCCTTTTGGTGGCCTACCTTGTCTCGTGATGTCAGGGAATTTGTGCAGTCCTGCGGGACTTGCTCTCGCTCCAAGCCTTGCTCTCGCTCTAGTGGTTTGTTGATGCCATTGCCTGTGCCCAAGAGACCATGGACCCATATCTCTATGGATTTCATTTCCGATCTTCCTGTTTCTCAGAGAATGACCACCATCTGGGTAATTTGTGATAGGTTTTCCAAAATGATACATCTTGTGCCATTACCTAAGTTGCCTTCCTCCTCTGAATTGGTGCCGTTGTTCCTTCAGCACGTGGTTCGTTTACACGGCATTCCTGAGAACATTGTGTCTGACAGAGGAGTCCAGTTTGTTTCCAGATTTTGGAGGACTTTTTGTTCTAAACTGGGTGTTCAATTGTCTTTCTCCTCGGCATTTCATCCTCAGACCAATGGTCAAACTGAGAGAACAAACCAGACATTGGAGACTTATCTAAGATGCTTTGTGTCTGCTGATCAGGATGACTGGGTCTCTTTTTTGCCTTTGGCTGAGTTTGCTCTTAATAATAGGGCTAGCTCTGCCACTTTGATGTCTCCGTTTTTCTGTAATTCTGGGTTTCACCCTCGATTTTCTTCAGGACAGACGGAGGCTTCTGTCTGTCCAGGTGTTGACTCTGTTGTGGAGCGTATGCAACAGATTTAGGACCAGGTAGTGGAGAGGTTGTCCCTCTCTCAGGAGAAGGCCCAGCGGTTTGCTAACCGGCATAGGACTGATGGTCCTCGGTTTAAAGTGGGGGACTTGGTCTGGTTGTCCTCAAAGAATATTCCTATGAGAGTAGCATCTCCTAAATTTAAGCCTAGGTTCATTGGACCTTATAAGATCATGGAGATTATTAATCCTGTTTCTTTTCGTTTGCTTCTTCCAGGGACATTTAAGATCCATAACGTGTTCCACAAGTCCTTGTTGAAGAGGTTTGTTGAGCCAGTGGTTCCTGCTGCTGTGCCTCCTGACCCTGTTTTGGTTGAGGGCAATCTGGAGTATGTGGTTGAGAAAATATTGGATTCTCGTTTTTCTAGATGGAAACTCCAGTATTTGGTTAAATGGAGAGGTTATGGTCAGGAAGACAATTCTTGGGTGTTTTCTTCGGACATCCATGCTAGGAGACTTATCCGTGCGTATCATAGAACTCATCCTGACCGACCTGGTTGCTCAAATGAGGGTTCGGTGGGGGTGGTACTGTTGTGAATGGGTTTGAGATGAGTTCTGAGCAGAGGCTCCCTCTGGTGGTTACAAGCGGTGCTAGTGAAGATTGTGAGGACTGGGAATCAGGTGTTACTGACTGGTCTTATATAAGGGAGTCATTTTCCCATCAGGGTTGCCGGTGATCAATTGTTCTGGTCTGAATCCTTCATTCCAGTTTCCCTTGTAGCCTGCTGTGTCGTGTCTGCATCTCCTGCTTACAGATAAGACTTTTGCTTCTTTTGTGTTTGTGCTATATTTTTGCATTTTGTCCTGCACTTCTTTGGGGGCCTTCAGGGTCCCCTCCGGGGGCTTCTGCCCTCTCAGTTTAGTTCAGCCACTGAGTTTTGTTCTTTTGCTTTTTCCAGTTTTTTCAGTGGCTGCTGTTTTTATTTTGTTACACCAGAGAACTAATTTAGGTGGTAGAGGTCGTGTGATCTCAGGTGATTTTGAAATTAGTAGAGTTGGTGCTTTTCAGGGTTTTCTGGGATTGCAGTAAGTACCCTTCCTATCCTTTTCTATTTAGATAGTTTGGGCCCCAGCGTTTGCTCATACTATTTTCTTTCTGTGTCAGTATTTCCTCTTGTCTAACCGCCATTACATGTTTGGGGCTTTCTGTTATCTTTGGGGTTCTGCTCCGGGGCAGATAGCTTTCCTATTTCTATCTTTAGGTGTAGTTAGTTTCTCAGGCTGTGACGAGGCGTCTAGGACCAACGTAGGAACGCTCCACGGCTGCCTCTAGTTGTGGTGGTTAGTCAGGGTACTGCAATCTCATAGATTCAAACTGCTCTGGTGTATTGCCTTTTTTACCTGCACTCCTCAGCTACCGAAACATAACAGCCAAGCACCTAATTGGCATATGTGATTTAAGAGGCATTCTCCAAGATCCTATCCCAATATGTAGTAGGTGTAATAATAATATTAGCAAATACCTACAATTAGAAATGTAGTATAGTTCTTCTGATTCGCTATGTTGCTTACCCGATATGCAGGGCAATGCAGTAGGTTCAGTATCCATTGTTATGACCACTAACAACTAACTAAAAGGCATTAGCAGATTCATGGATGTTCGGGTTCGTTGCGTTCGACCGAACTTTAGTCCAAACTTCGGTTCGGGTACCAGGACGCTACCTGAACTTGAACCCGAATCCCATAAAAGTTATTGGGGACCTAAACTTTGGTGCTGCAAAATGGTTGTAGTAAGGGCTAAGGGGGCTGCCAAAGGAAGCAGAATACCCCGAGTTACTCATTCTCTCTCTCCCGAACTCTAAAATGGACTTTCGGGAGAAGTTTGTGTTTGGAATTCAGCACTTCACAGTTCGGGTTCGCTTATCTCTACTAACAGTCACTATATGAGCGGTTATAAGCATGGATACCTAAGCTACTGCAATGACCTGCACATGGGGTATGCAACATAGCAAATCAGAAGAACTACACTAAATTTCTAATTGGAGGTATTTGCCAATAATATTATTATTATCATACCTACTACATATTTGGATAGGATCTTGGAGATAGGAATTAACTCTTTAATCTTCAGTTTCTGCAAAAGGGAGGCAGCAACGGAAATCAGATCGAAAACACTGATGAAACTAGGAACCTTTTTCGCGTACGTGAAATATCAAGGGCATCAGAATGAAGCCTAAATCCCACAGCAGTACCAATAAGGTCATTTCAATTTTTAAACTGTACGGTCTGCCAAAACTTCAAAACAGGCTAAAACACAGGCTGCTAAAAGTGCAAGTGGGGAAAAAAAAAAAAAAAACAAGCAAAAAACAATCCTAACATAAAGCAATATTTTGGGTGAACTTTATTTAGATTCTCATCTCTTGGCCTAGTGGACAAAAGTTATAGAGTTACACGGCTTTACTGTGATTCAGGGGATTTAAACTCTAGTTAGGGGTAAAAAAAAGTCCTCAGCCCCAAATCTCAAGTCTTTAGACCAGGAACTGCTCACTTACCATTACGCTTCCAAGCATCTGCTGCCAACATTCTAGTGGATCGTTGCAAACTCTTAAGTGATGAACTGATTTTGCCAGTTATATGTATTAATGCTGTTGTTTTGCTATAAGCTATACCTGGGTTACTGCTCACCCCTGCAAAAAGCTCTGCAAGATCATCAGGTTATTATGTGACTTATAACATGGAAAATAGAAAGGTTACATTTAGCGTCTGTCAATGTATAGTTCTAACAAGTAGGGATTGTACGAAGTGGAGAACACCTCAATTACCCCCATCAATTTCTAGAACGCAGATATGGTGATGATTCTTTTTTTTCAAATGTGTTTATTAGTTTTTAACACAATCAACAAAGATTGATATTAACATATGAGTTTGTTTCAGCAAAATAAATATAAATATAAAAGTATGCACCGTAATAATAGAGATAACATTAATATCATGTGGAGAAGATTGGGATAACGGGGCTAATTCTAAACATAACGCAAGATAAAACCACAACCAATAAAACAATATCTGCACGTATAACCAATAACCCATCAATGAATATTGATGAGGAAACACCAAAAATGTTAAAATTTTTAATTTTGTAAGTGCTCATTAGATAAATGCCGGCTGAACCCGCAAATATAGGCAGGACTGGCGACCATTAAATGTGTAGTGTAGTTTCCCGACTCTTTTCAGGCAGGAGATGTTGGAAGGATAAATATCTTTTCTTCAAATGAAATAAATCGCCCACAGAGCTATCTGGCAGTATTTTATTTGACACTTCAAGAAGAAAAAAAATGCACTCTTGGTCAGGCAAACATGCATGTGTTTGGGGGAACTGGGATAAAAATGTGATCATTCAGCCAAAAGATATTTCAAGAGAATGGTAAGACGAATACTTATGGCTCTATATTGCAATATGATATTGTATTGGCGTTCTGTCAGTGGTCGCCTGGCAGCTTTAAAATGGTTACCAGGATTAGTGCAATGCGCTCCCCTTACCAGATCAAAGGGGTTTCCCTGGCCTTCACTCTTTAACCCTTGTTCAGGGGTCTGGACTTATGCAGGAGTGGTGAGGCTGATGGTCTGCTACCTGACACTCTAAAAGGTTAAAGTTATTTGATGTTTATGTACGGTATAAAATTATATCACTCACTGGGGCTGCAGTTGGCTTAGACAGGGTTAACTGTAATGGTCGGCCCAGTTTGACAGGTGGAACTGAGTGTTAGTGGCAAGTCCAGGAAGTGACAGTCAGTCGGTGCGTGGAGAGCAGTGTGTGAAGCAGCAGGCTTAAGGCAGAGACTGCTAGGGACAGTGTGAGCCTAATACTCGGGGCAGTGGATTGTCGAAAATACCCTTCCGTGTGATTGGCCTGGGGGACCCTCGAGATAGACGTCGAGGAGCCTGGGGCGCAATCTGCCTGTGAAGCTACAGGGTGAGATGGACTCAGACTACACGGGGCAGAAGGTATTGCAAATCAAATATATTGCTAGTGGTGGAGAAGAGTCCCTAGGCCAGAAAAGCCAGTGAGAGGTACATTCTACCTATACCGAAAACCAGGGCTGAAGTTGTATCCAGTACCTGTGGGAAAGATGACAACCCCTTGGGCCTTATCCTCTATACCTGACTGCAAGTACTGTAAATACTGTCATTCACCAAGTAAAAGTTTGGTTGTTTTTATGAACCTCGTGTCTCCTGGATTGATTGCTGCCCTGGATCAAGAAGAGGGATTCCTGGAGTCAGAAGAAGCCTGTGGACCAGAAGTAAGGTGAGATGCACCTCACACATAGCAGCACACTGGGACTGGGACACGAGTTGTCTGTAGGATGCCGGGGAGAGTGGGGACTGAAGCTCGCCCACGACTACCTCGCTTGGGCATCTTACACTTAAACAGGGACTCTTTGGCTAGGGCCATGGAATTAGCTGCTGTTTGGTGAAGCAGGATGGCAGGAATGGTCAGGTAGCCAGATCAGAACCAAGAGCACAAGAAAGGTACAAAATTAAAATCCATAAGTACGGACAGAAACAAGCTCAGATCAAAACAAGGAACAATAATACAAGGCGTAAAACAGACGGGATTAAGCCGGAGGAGCACAAGACTATATATGTGGCAGCTTCCAGCAGTAAGTTGGAAGCTTATGTAGGGTGTGGTGCTCTCCAACTGGCTGCAGGAGGGAGCTGATAACTCCAGCTTGACTGCACACACCCATACTGTCAGATGGCACTGCAGGTCCCAACCACCTTAATCTATTCTAAATGGCTGGACAGAGTCTGCGCTGTCCAGAGCTTCCGGTTCCAATACCTCTTTTATTAGCAGTGCTGCCGCAGAATGAAAACGGCGGCGATAGAAGAAGACGTCGCAGGAGCAGGACCTGGTGGCAATTATGTTCTGGCATGCTGTTCAATACATGAATTTATTAAAAAATGTTAACACAAATCTTCGTCATATATTACTGCACCAGCTACATGTAACCTCACGATATGTGATCCCAGAATGTTAGAAAAATATTTAGAGTTGAGAGTCCTCAGTGGTTGATACCTTTTAATGGCTAACTGAAAAGATGGTAACAAATTGCAAGCTTTCGAGACTACTCAGGTCTCTTCATCAAGCAAAGACTAATACAAAATCTGAAGAATCACATATTTATACACAAAACAGCACAGAAAAAATGCAATAGGTAAGACAAGTGACGTGAAGCAGAATAGTCATTATGGCAGAGGGATGAACATAAATATTGGAAGAGTTCATAGATAAGGAGTGTGAAAGTTTTATTGCCCTCTGATTGGGGTCTGGTAATGTTTTGTGATGTTTTCACAGGGTATTTGGAGTAAATTCCTTAATTGATGTATACAGTAAAGATGTATATCTTTGTACCGTGTTAGCCAGTGCTGTTTTGTGTA
>JARQOD010000007.1:65122812-65186076 GCA_033576555.1 Oophaga sylvatica
TGCCTTTTTTACCTGCACTCCTCAGCTACCGAAACATAACAGTATCACCGGCCCCAAAAATTGAAATTGTATGGTACTCACAGAATGAAAAAAAAAAAGAAAATATTGTGAAAGAAAAAAAGTTGTCAGAGTTGTCAGAGATATTTTTCTGTTTGTTGCATTTTTTTTTTTTTTCCTCTGTATCTCTGGGTGCTGGGGAAGATCTTTTATCCCAATGGAGTTTGCACAGTTGTCTGGCCGTGTGGATCAGCTTGCCACTGAGGTTCAGAGTATTGCTGCATATCTTGCTAGGTTGCCTGTTGTGGAACCTAGGATCCCCATGCCAGATTTGTTTTTAGGTGATCGAGCTAAGTTTCAGAATTTCAAAAATAATTGTAAATTGTTTTTTGCCTTAAAATCTAAGTCCTCAGGAAACGCAGCGCAGCAGGTTCAAATTATCATCTCTCTCCTGCGCGGCGATCCTCAGGATTGGGCTTTTTCCCTGATACCTGGGGATCCTGTTTTGAGTGATGTTGATGCGTTTTTTCAGGCTTTGGGGTTATTGTACGATGAGCCTAATGTCACTGATCAAGCTGAAAAAACCTTGTTGGCATTAAATCAGGGGCTTGATGACGCTGAGTTATACTGTCAGAGATTCCGTAGGTGGGCAGTCCTGACCAAATGGAATGACGACGCTTTGGCGGCCCTTTTCCGGAAGGGTCTGTCAGATAATGTAAAGGATGTTATGGTGGGATTCCCTGTCCCCTCTGGTCTCAATGATTCTATGTCATTAGCGATTCAAATTGACAGACGTTTGCGTGAGCGGAGAAGTATGCGTGGAATAGTGTTGCCTTGTGAACCAGCTTCTGAACCCATGCAGTGTGATAGAGTGGTGTCTGGGGCACAGCGTCATGAGTTTCGAATGCGCAATGGGTTATGTTTCTACTGTGGTGATGCCTCTCATGCTATTTCAGTCTGCCCTAAGCGGGGAAGACGTTTTGCACGCTCAGTTGTCTTGGGTAGTGTTCAGACTAAGTTTTTATTAACTGTCACTCTGATATGCTCTCTGTCCTCATTTTCTGCTCAGGCTTTCGTTGATTCTGGAGCAGCTATTAACCTGATGGATTATGATTTTGCTAAACGTTGTGGGTTTCCCTTGATACCCCTACAGAAGTCTATTCCCCTACTGGGGATCGATTCTACCCCTTTGGCTGAGAATAAACCCCAGTTTTCTACTCAGGTGATAATGAGGGTTGAACCTGATCACCAGGAGTGCTGCAAATTTTTGGTTCTATATAATCTGCATGACATTATCGTGCTGGGTTTCCCTTGGTTACAGTCTCATAATCCTGTTTTGGATTGGAAATCTGTGTCTGTAACCAGTTGGGGCTGCCAATGTGTTAATACCAACACTCCTGTTTTTTCTGCCTCCCCCCAGGCTCAGGATGTTCCTGACTTTTTGTTTGATTTTTCTGATGTGTTTAGCGAAAGTAAATCTGCATCCTTGCCTCCCCATAGGAGCTATGACTGCGCTATTGAATTAGTGCCGGGTAGTAAATTCCCTAAAGGTCGCCTTTTTAACTTGTCTGTACCTGAACATGACGCTATGCGGTCTTATATCAAGGAATCATTGGAGAAGGGTCATATCAGACCATCCTCTTCACCCTTAGGTGCCGGTTTTTTTCTTTGTGGCCAAAAAAGATGGTTCATTAAGGCCGTGTATTGATTATCGTCTCTTGAACAATATTACTGTGAAATATCAATACCCGTTACCCTTGATTTCTGACCTGTTTTCCAGGGTGAAAAACGCTACTTGGTTTACCAAGCTTGACCTCAGGGGGGCGTATAACCTTATTCGCATTAAGCACGGGGATGAATGGAAGACGGCATTCAATACCCCTGAAGGGCATTTTGAGTACCTAGTGATGCCCTTTGGGCTCACTAATGCTCCTTCCGTCTTCCAGTCCTTCATGAATGACATTTTCAGGGATTTTGTGGACAAATTTCTGATTGTTTATTTGGATGATATCTTGATTTTTTCTAATGATTGGGACTCTCATGTGAAACATGTTCGAACTGTATTCCAGATTTTGAGAGAGAATGCTCTGTATGTGAAGGGATCAAAGTGTCTTTTTGGCGTACAGAGGATCTCATTTCTGGGATTCATTTTGTCCCCATCTGTTATTGAAATGGACCCGGTCAAGGTTCAGGCCATCTGTGATTGGGTCCAACCTACTTCATTAAAGGCTCTTCAGAGATTTTTGGGTTTTGCCAATTTTTATCGTAAATTTATTGGTAATTTCTCGGTTATTGTTAAACCATTAACTGATTTGACCAGAAAGGGTTCTGATGTGGTGAATTGGCCTCCTGAGGCAGTCTCTGCATTTCAGGAACTTAAGCAGAGATTCACTTCTGCTCCTGTTCTACGGCAGCCTGATGTTTCTCTGCCATTTCAGGTGGAGGTTGATGCCTCTGAAATTGGGGCAGGTGCCGTTTTGTCCCAAAAAGATCCAGAGACCTCTAAAAGTAACCCTTGTGCCTTTTTCTCTCGAAAATTTTCTCCTACTGAACGTAATTATGACGTAGGTAATCGGGAGTTATTGGCCATGAAGTGGGCTTTTGAAGAGTGGAGACATTGGCTGGAGGGAGCCAAACATCAGGTGGTGGTCCTTACGGACCATAAGAATCTGGTCTATCTGGAATCTGCCAAGCGACTCAATCCTAGACAGGCCAGGTGGGCCTTGTTTTTCACACGTTTTAATTTTGTGGTTTCCTTTCTTCCTGGCACTAAGAATGTTAAGGCGGATGCCCTCTCGAGGAGTTTCCTTGCGGACTCTCCTGAGTTATCTGATCCTTCTGTTATTTTGAAAGAGGGTGTAGTTCTTTCCGCCATCTCGCCCAATTTGAGACTTGCTCTGGAGGGGTGTCAGGAGGATAGGCCCGAGCGCTGCCCTGTTGGAAAATTGTTTGTCCCGGACCAATGGAAAAAGAGTGTGATGTCTGAGATTCATTGTTCCGCATTGGCTGGGCATCCCGGAATTTTTGGTACCAGAGACTTGGTTAGTCGGTCCTTTTGGTGGCCTACCTTGTCTCGTGATGTCAGGGAATTTGTGCAGTCCTGCGGGACTTGCTCTCGCTCCAAGCCTTGCTCTCGCTCTAGTGGTTTGTTGATGCCATTGCCTGTGCCCAAGAGACCATGGACCCATATCTCTATGGATTTCATTTCCGATCTTCCTGTTTCTCAGAGAATGACCACCATCTGGGTAATTTGTGATAGGTTTTCCAAAATGATACATCTTGTGCCATTACCTAAGTTGCCTTCCTCCTCTGAATTGGCGCCGTTGTTCCTTCAGCACGTGGTTCGTTTACACGGCATTCCTGAGAACATTGTGTCTGACAGAGGAGTCCAGTTTGTTTCCAGATTTTGGAGGACTTTTTGTTCTAAACTGGGTGTTCAATTGTCTTTCTCCTCGGCATTTCATCCTCAGACCAATGGTCAAACTGAGAGAACAAACCAGACATTGGAGACTTATCTAAGATGCTTTGTGTCTGCTGATCAGGATGACTGGGTCTCTTTTTTGCCTTTGGCTGAGTTTGCTCTTAATAATAGGGCTAGCTCTGCCACTTTGATGTCTCCGTTTTTCTGTAATTCTGGGTTTCACCCTCGATTTTCTTCAGGACAGACGGAGGCTTCTGTCTGTCCAGGTGTTGACTCTGTTGTGGAGCGTATGCAACAGATTTAGGACCAGGTAGTGGAGAGGTTGTCCCTCTCTCAGGAGAAGGCCAGCGGTTTGCTAACCGGCATAGGATGATGGTCCTCGGTTTAAAGTGGGGGACTTGGTCTGGTTGTCCTCAAAGAATATTCCTATGAGAGTAGCATCTCCTAAATTTAAGCCTAGGTTCATTGGACCTTATAAGATCATGGAGATTATTAATCCTGTTTCTTTTCGTTTGCTTCTTCCAGGGACATTTAAGATCCATAACGTGTTCCACAAGTCCTTGTTGAAGAGGTTTGTTGAGCCAGTGGTTCCTGCTGCTGTGCCTCCTGACCCTGTTTTGGTTGAGGGCAATCTGGAGTATGTGGTTGAGAAAATATTGGATTCTCGTTTTTCTAGACGGAAACTCCAGTATTTGGTTAAATGGAGAGGTTATGGTCAGGAAGACAATTCTTGGGTGTTTGCTTCGGACATCCATGCTAGGAGACTTATCCGTGCGTATCATAGAACTCATCCTGACCGACCTGGTTGCTCAAATGAGGGTTCGGGGGGTGGTACTGTTGTGAATGGGTTTGAGATGAGTTCTGAGCAGAGGCTCCCTCTGGTGGTTACAAGCGGTGCTAGTGAAGATTGTGAGGACTGGGAATCAGGTGTTACTGACTGGTCTTATATAAGGGAGTCATTTTCCCATCAGGGTTGCCGGTGATCAATTGTTCTGGTCTGAATCCTTCATTCCAGTTTCCCTTGTAGCCTGCTGTGTCGTGTCTGCATCTCCTGCTTACAGATAAGACTTTTGCTTCTTTTGTGTTTGTGCTATATTTTTGCATTTTGTCCTGCACTTCTTTGGGGGCCTTCAGGGTCCCCTCCGGGGGCTTCTGCCCTCTCAGTTTAGTTCAGCCACTGAGTTTTGTTCTTTTGCTTTTTCCAGTTTTTTCAGTGGCTGCTGTTTTTATTTTGTTACACCAGAGAACTAATTTAGGTGGTAGAGGTCGTGTGATCTCAGGTGATTTTGAAATTAGTAGAGTTGGTGCTTTTCAGGGTTTTCTGGGATTGCAGTAAGTACCCTTCCTATCCTTTTCTATTTAGATAGCACCTAATTGGCATATGTGATTTAAGAGGCATTCTCCAAGATCCTATCCCAATATGTAGTAGGTGTAATAATAATATTAGCAAATACCTACAATTAGAAATGTAGTATAGTTCTTCTGATTCGCTATGTTGCTTACCCGATATGCAGGGCAATGCATGTATATGTATACATCAATTAAGGAATTTACTCCAAATACCCTGTGAAAACATCACAAAACATTACCAGACCCCAATCAGAGGGCAATAAAACTTTCACACTCCTTATCTATGAACTCTTCCAATATTTATGTTCATCCCTCTGCCATAATGACTATTCTGCTTCACGTCACTTGTCTTACCTATTGCATTTTTTCTGTGCTGTTTTGTGTATAAATATGTGATTCTTCAGATTTTGTATTAGTCTTTGCCTGATGGAGACCTGAGTAGTCTCGAAAGCTTGCAATTTGTTACCATCTTTTCAGTTAGCCATTAAAAGGTATCAACCACTGAGGACTCTCAACTCTAAATATTTTTCTATCTACTGGCTAACACGGTACGAAGATATACATCTTTACTGTATCCCAGAATGTTAGGAATTCACTATGAGCAATTCCAACCTTTGATTATGTCTGCGATATCTTTCCATTACTGCAATGAAACATTAACACTAGCACATTAAAAATCAAGTGTCCCCAGCATGTAAATAAAACTGTAACATTACACGATGACGTTTCTTTAATGAGTGTAGATGGCATTTATTAGAGCTAGTTATTGCCGTATTACATGAAATCCTCGGCACTTGCAAACAATCCGCACAATAACATGCCACAATGCTGTCAATACAGTCAGTGCTAAAAAAAAATGTGAATTACAAGTTTAATGTTCCTCTTAGTCATGTTCTCGTTCAGTCTTTCCAGCCATATAATTATTTCATATATTTTTACCTAGCTATTATCAAACTCACCGCAGGTACCTGTAATTTTTGGCATTTTCTTATTTTACATTTACTTACTTTAAATCCAGCTAATGATAGCTTCTCTTGAGCAGAGATTAAGGTTTACAAAAATAAGGAAAGAAGCAAAATATACACAGATTGTAATTTGTGCTCATTAGACATGATTGCATTGTGAGATACGCTGACGACTCTCTTTTCAGAACAACATTTAACACAATGGATTATAAAGCCATTTCTCGTTCCGCGTTTCTTATAACGAAGGGCTGTATTTGTCTATAATGTATCACAACCAGATTTCACCTCTTTTATTACGAAGATTTAAAGACCGACATTCAATATATGTTATTGAACAATCATCTTTAGATGAGGGGAAGTTGCAACATTTTCGGCAAAAATTTAATATCAAAGAGTAATCGATGTGACTCGACCCAACGGATGGTCGGTCAGCAAACGGCACAAAAAACACACATAACGGGATGGTATTGGGGAGAGGAAGGCCCTACCAATATGGAATGAGGGATAGTCACCACCTGAGCTCCAACCTGAGCCTGTTCCTGCACTCCCCTAACGCCCTATATGGGTCCTTCCCCCCACCGCCGTCAGGATACCTCATCCCTCGCTGTCACCTAACACTACCCTGACTAGTGCATTGGCCGGTGACGGGCACTAGCCTCGCCACAGCAGATATTTCCACACAGGGAATAGTGACAGACAAGAAGGAGACGAGGAAAAAACACCACACTTAGCTTCCAGGTGCCGCTGCCAAGCTCCACACCGCAGATGACACGGAAGCCGGACTCCAAACTCCACTCAGCGTTAGATATGACACCAGGACCTCAAACAGCTGATACACGCTGGCACCAGAGAGCTCTACACACATCGGCTGTTCTTCAGAGAAACTCTATCACCAAGTCAGCTGATGTATCATGTGACCTTTTAAAGAATGGTGGGAGTGGTCCCACCCACATCAGCTGACCCAGCAGCACTGCAATTACACAAGATTGCCAGCGGGGAAAAACTGACATTAACCCCCGCTGGCCTGAAAGGAAAAAAGGTTTTACTGAGTGGAACCAGATCTGCCACAAATCCAAAAATGGATCGTGACACCGCCGTTTAATTTCTATTTCATAACTCAGTAGTACTAAATGGAAAAAAAGTAACTTTGTAATATATCTTATCAGAGAAATCGGCTTCTTATCATTCATTCTTAAACCATGGGTAAAATCTATATTCAGTGAAGACAGATTTTCATATTAAAGAAATAGGAGATGGCACCAAGTGCTTATAAGATTCTATGGAGGGAAGAGGAGGAAACAGAGGGCGGCACAGACATTCTGCTGCAAGTTCTCCTGAAATGCCAGTTACAGTTCTCCATAAAACATTCAAAGCACCAACTGTCATCTCCTATCTCAGTAATGGGAAAATCTGCATTCACCGAAAATTTTTACGTGTGAATTGACAATTTTAAGTATGACAGATCAATCCAGGAGGAGGTAGAAGTGGATTTCTCTAAGACATATTATAAAGTATCTCCTTTTCATGTACTTGAAAAATGACAGTTACTCTTTAAGATTCAGTTTTGATCATTTTTGTTGCATTTACCGGCTTAAAAGGGTTATCAGGGACAAGTATATTTATGGGTTGAACTTTCGGCACCGCTGCCGATCAACTGAATGATTTGGCTCCGGTGCGCTGTTGAACGGCATGGCTAATTTCTTATTTACAGGCACATTTCTACTTTTGGGGTTGGATGATTCTGGTATTACAACTTAATCGCATTCACGTAAATGGGACAAAGCTGTTATGAGCTTCAATATCAGGCACAGCCGCTACAAAACAGACAGATCTGTGCCTGGTGAACAATGAAGAGAACATTATTGCGCAGTTGACCTGCAAAACATATCACGGCCTCAAAATATAAGCCATCGATATTGCAGCTCCAGATGATCCCTTTAAAGAGGACAGTTTTGGATCTTATTTTATTCCTGCTGCTCCCCTGAATATTACATTTTCCTGTTACTTGTTCCATAGATATGGGCCTTTTTATTAAGTGCTACTTTTTATGGTCTTTACCAAGGGCGTGTCTCACAGGGTAATTATGCAGAGAAATGTTAAGACACGCCCCTGAGGATCCTGTGAGCACCATGCCTTTGGTAAAAATCATAAATACTAACACTAAATAAAAGGGACAAAAAAATAAAATTGCACTCTGTAATGCTAAGGCATGTGAATATGAAATATATGAAATATGCATATCATTACTGTTCTAGATAATAAGAAAAATTTTTAGATGCTTCGCACATAATTTGGCCAATTCATGCATGCCCAGCAGCCAAGGACAAGGCTATCTCCGGTTTGGCTGGCAATCTATCTATTCAGTAGGACCTGAGTCAGTCTGTTGCTGCTAATGTCCATGTGCACAACAGGAAGCAGGTGTCTAATATTAGGCTTAGTGGCCATTATGAGAATTTCACATTTTGTTTTATATAGCTAGTGACATGAAAAATTATATTTAACATAAAATTTGTGCAAACTATCACATTTTCTGCCCGACTTAAGGTTATTCTCCTAAGTTTATACTTCTCACTTCACTTTTCGATTCATTGCTGAAGTTCTATTTCTATTGACCTCTATGGAGTTGTATAAGGCAATCTGTACCGCAGTCATAACCTACAACTGAAAAGTAACAATTATATCCATAAATAATTTCCTACAAAATACCAGATGCAAAAAACCGGATTACTTACCGGTAATGCTCTTTTATAGAGCCCACGACAGCACCCACTGAGAGAGGGGATCCGCCCCTAGGAACAGGAAACCTACAGAGAGATAAAAGGGGCGGCCCCCCTCGCTCCTCAGTTGGATTACAGAGAATGAGAGGAACCGCCACACAAGTTTCAGTTAATTTGCACCATAATACATATATATATACATATTTACACTACTAGACTATGTACAGCAATTATATACATTCAACCCTTCACCCAACAGAATACACCGTGCATACTATAACCAGGGGAGGGAAGTGAGTGGGTGCTGTCGTGGGCTCTATAAAAGAGCATTACCGGTAAGTAATCCGGTTTTTTCTTTTCGCCACGACAGCACCCACTGAGAGATTTTCAGAGACTATCACCTGGGAGGGACCACCGTGTCAAGGACTGATCTACCAAACACTAGGTCTGTTGAGGAAGATAGATCTAATCTATAGTGATCATAGAAGGTAGAAGGTGAAGCCCAGGTTGCAGCCTTACATATAAAGTCTATCGGGACATCTGCTCTTTCCGCCCATGAGGAAGATATAGCCCGTGCGGAATGTGCCTTCACGCCTTGTGGTGGGACTTTCCCTTTTGTAACATACGCCAGAGATATCGCGTCTCTAATCCATCGAGACAGTGTACTTTTTGTCACTCCTGCACCTTTACGGCTACCCTGGAATGAGACAAAGAGAGCCCTACTCTGCCTCCAGGGTCTAGTCCTGTCTAGATACTTTAAGACGGCTCTTTTAACATCTAAAGTGTGGAGTTTCTCTTCCTGTGGTGATGAGGGATTATCAAAAAAGGAAGGAAGGTAGATCTCCTGGGATCTATGAAATTTTGTCGCCACTTTAGGGAGATAAGATGGGTCTGTTTTTAAGACTATTTTGTCCTGAAATACTGACAGGAAAGGAGGATCTATCGATAAGGCCTGGAGATCACTCACTCTTCTCGCTGAGACCAGGGCTATTAATAAAATGGTTTTAAATGAAACATATTTTATTGGAACTGAATGGAGGGGTTCAAATGGATCTTCCATTAAGGCGTCTAGAACTAGGTTTAAGTCCCAAGATGGCATCTGTGGTATATATACTGGTTGTGCTCGATGACAGGCTGAGATAAACCGAGCCACCCATCTATTGCCTGCTACGTCATGACTGTATAAGGCTCCTAGAGCTGACACCTGGACCTTAAGCGTATTTACTGATAGACCTAATTCATGTCCTTTTTGCAAAAATTCTAGGATAGCCGGGATAGGTACTTCATTAGATAGGTGTGCCGAATGAAATGTTAAGAATTTTTTCCAGATTCTGGCATATATATTAGTTGTAATCTCCTTTCTACTATGCAGAAGGGTATTAATTAGACCGTTTGAAAACCCCCTTTGCTTTAATAGCTGCCTTTCAAATTCCAAGCCGTGAGGCTCAGGCCTTTGACCTGAGGGTGGTAACATGGCCCTTGTGAGAGAAGGTCCCAGTCCCAAGGGAGGATCCATGGATCTGAGACCGACATGGTCCTCAGCCATGAGAACCATGGCCTTTTGGGCCAGAACGGAGCTATTAGAATTATTCTTGCTCCTTCGTCCCTGATTTTCCGAATGACAATTGGTAGTAACATCATTGGAGGAAAGGCATAAGCTAGGCGAAAATTCCACGGGGTCTGTAAAGCATCCAGTATGTCCGGACTGTCCATCTTGAACATCGAAGCAAACCTTTCGACTTGTCTGTTGTTCCTTGTGGCAAATAGGTCTATTTCTGGCTTGCCCCATCTGACTGATATCATGTTGAAGATTCGACGACTGAGCATCCATTCTCCCTGATGCAGAGTATGGCGACTGAGAAAATCTGCTTTGATATTGTCTGCCCCTCTGACATGCAGTGCTGATAGGGATAGGAGATGATTTTCTGCCAACTTTAGAATTTCTCCCGCGATAAACATGAGCGCTACCGATCGTGTTCCTCCTTGGTGGTTTAGGTATGCTACAGAGGTGGTATTGTCTGATAGAATCCTTGTATGAGATCCTTGTAGCTGCGGAAGAAAGTTATATATAGCATAGTATATAGCTTTTAATTCTCTCATATTTGACGAGTCCTCTACCTCAGATCTAGACCACTTTCCCTGCACAATAAAGTCTTTTAAATGCGCTCCCCATCCCAAGGGACTGGCATCTGTGGTTACTATATTTGAGGGGACCACTACCCAAGGAACTCCTCCCGAAAGATTATCTGGATCTAGCCACCACCTCAGGGAAATGACCACCTCCGTTGGCAGGGATATCATACTTTCTAAATGTCCCTGTAAGCTTTCTCCTTTTTGCAGGATGAATCTTTGTAATTCCCTGGTATGAAATTGGGCCCACTGGACTGCCGGAATACAAGAGGTTAAAGATCCTAGTAAGGACATGCCTGCTCTTAGTGATATTATAGGATTATTTACCACAAGACGTACTTTATTGATTACAATTAATTTCTTTGCCTCTGGTAGCAGACATCTCTGACTTACTGAATCCAGATGAAGGCCTAGGAACGTCTGACAGGTTACCGGGTGAAGCCTGGATTTTTCCCAGTTTATCAACCAACCTAATTTCTGCAAGGATGAAATTACGTCAGATAGTCTGTGCTCACACTGCAGATACGAATTTCCCACTATTAGAATATCATCCAGATATGGGATTACCAGGGTATCTTTTATTCGCAAGTATGACATCACCTCCAGCATTAGTTTGGTGAAGACGCGAGGTGCCATGGATAGTCCGAAGGGCATTGCTGTGAATTGGAGATGACGGATTCGGCCTTCTAATATTACTGCTACTCGTAGAAACTGCTGATGCGAGATTTGTATTGGTAGATGGTAATACGCATCTTTGAGATCCACGACCGCCATGTAGCATCTGGGAAATAGAAGTTTAATGGCTGATCGTATAGACTCCATTTTAAAAGTCCGGGCCTTCAAAAAGGTATTCAGCTTCTTTAAATTTATTATGGTTCTAAATGAACCATCTGGTTTAGACACTAGAAACAAGGGAGAATAAAAGCCCTTCCCTCTTTGATGAACCGGAACTTCTACTAGCACCTTTTTATGTAATAGGCCTTTAATTTCTAATTCTAATGACTCCTGTTGAGATTGAGACTTTAAGGAAGTCAATAGAAAGGAGTCCGGAGGATTCCGGACAAATTCCAGAGCTAGACCTGATTTTATAATATTAATTGCCCAGGGGTTCGAAGTGATCTTTTCCCAGCGATAGCAGAAATGTAAAAGCCTGCCACCAACAGGTAGATTAGTACTACCTGAATTTCTCTCCTGATTTAAATGGACGTTTACCGAATAAATTTCCTTTCGGTCTGAAGTCCTTATTGTTCCAGGAGTTCTGGGCTTTAAAGTCCTTCTTTCTGCCAAACGCTGGCTTTCTGAATGATCTCCTATAGGATGGAACGTACGGATTAGGGAAGCCTTTCTTTCTCTCTGCTGCCTTAGTTAGGATGTCATCTAGTACTGCTCCAAACAGATACTCACCCTGGCAGGGTATAGCACAAAGCTTAGACTTAATGTGTGTGTCCCCCTTCCAGACTTTTAGCCATAACGCTCTTCTAGCTGCGTTAGTTAACCCCGCCGTTCTTGCTGCTAGACGGAGAGAATCTATTGACGCATCTGACAAGAAGGCAGCAGCACCTTTAATTAATGGAATGGAGGCACATAAACTTATCTCTGGATAGGCCATTTTTTATATTGTCCTCCAACTGGTCTAGCCATATTAACAAGGCTCTACCCGTACATGTGGATGATATTGCTGGCTTGAATGCACCTATACATGATTCCCATGATCTTTTAAGCAGTGTGTCTGCTTTCCGATCCAGAGGATCCGATAACATTCCAGTATCTTCCACTGGAAGAGAGGACCGGCGAGAAGTTGAGGCTACAGCCGCGTCCACCTTAGGTGCCTTTGCCCAAGAGGTTAGATCTTCATCATTGAAGGGGTATCGTCTTTTGGATGCCGCTGGCATAAAACCTCTCTGCCCTTGCTTCTCCCATTCTTTTTTGACCATATCCTTTATGGCTGGAATTATAGGAAATACTCTACCCTTTCGTTGGGAGAGACCTGAAAACATAATCTCTTGGGGAGTTTTGGGATCTTTAACGTCCGACAAACCCATAGTGTTTCTTATGGATTTAATCAGGTTATTTATACTATCAGTTGGAAAGCATGTATGTTCCTCTTCCTCCTCCGAGGACACAGAATCTTGCGAATTTAGCTCTCCGCTGTCTGAAGAAGACCCCACTTTAGGCGGGGTGACCTCTCTAAGGGTTTTTCTTCCCGTAACACTACCTGCTCCCCCTAGGGCCTGTAGCTCTTCTCTAATCATTAAACGAATATCCTCCGTTCTAATTGAATTTTCTTCCTGGAGCGTATGGCCAATGCATATCTGACATAATCTTTTAGAATATGCGTCTGGGAGGGGTTGGGAGCATAGGGCACATTCTTTATGTTTGGTTTTGTCCGTTTTTTTCGCCTAAGGATAGATAGAAAGAGGAGGAAGGGCCATCAGCTTGACAGGTGTGATTAAAAAACACTCACCCAGTGAAGCTCTTGTCAGCACAATACCGGCTTTGAAGTCAAGGGATCTGGCTGCGGCGTGGAGTGAGATAATTTTTCTCCATTTCTATTAGTGGAACCACTTCGCTTGGAGCGTCCACTTTCACCTTTTTTGCTGCTGCTGCTGCTGCTACGACGTGGATTAGGCATGTCGTCAGACAGGTGCGACACAGGGTCAATTGGAACTGACATTGCTGCACACCGGAGGTCCCACAAGCGGTGCTTTTTATACAGCTGCCCGCAAAATAACCCCTTTTTTTTTTTTTTTTTTTCTGTAGCGGTGACCCGGAAGTGTAATGCTTCACTTCCGGGTTTCTGCATCTTCAGCGCATGCGCGCCGCTCTATACCGCTCTCTGCCTCTATGGTATCCTCGGAGGACTGAATCCTACCTCCGGCGATCACCTGAACGCGCGCCTCTGCCTGCGCCGCGTCTCCTGCCCCGGCACTCCAATTATGCCCGCATTATGGCCGAAGAGGCGGCGGTCTCCACGCCGACATCCCATCAAGGCTCCCGGATTAAAAAAAGGTAGGGCAGCCTTATTGTCATATTTATGCGAGCCAGAGCTATATCGCTCCTGGCCTCGCATTTCCACCTGGTGTCCGTTCCTGCCAGGTGGTACTCCCCAGTCGAGGAGGGAGTGAATAAAAACTCCCCCGACGCTGCTTCTGGTACTGGAACCCCTGCCGCTCTTAAAGATACTGCGCAGGCGGTTCCTTAGCCCAGGCATCCTCTTCTTAGTAGGTTCCTCTCTTAGGAACAGGAAACCAACTGAGGAGCGAGGGGGGCCGCCCCTTTTATCTCTCTGTAGGTTTCCTGTTCCTAGGGGCGGATCCCCTCTCTCAGTGGGTGCTGTCGTGGCGAAAAGAAAAATAGTAATTTCCCCACACCGCAATTATATTGTCAGCTCTGAAGAATGCCGGGAAAACGCTGTTTGTATTTGATAAATGAAATACACAGAACCAGGCGAGATCTGACAATGATATATTGTCGGACACTTCATCAGAAACACCCAAAACAAGGAAAGAAAATAAATATGGGAAGGGCTAATCTTTCTAAGTGTCCACATATAATTTTATGTTGTCTTTTTATAAAAGACAAGATCAACCTTAATTATTTTGCTTGTCGATAGGTTTGAAGAGTTATAGAATCTAAGATTTGGCAGGTGTCATCTTTCAATTTGTGGCTGTCAACAGGTTCCTCACTACAAATAATTTATTTTGGATTTCTACTGACAACCTGCAGCATTATGTCTATATATTATACATTCTTCCAGCACTATAGGTGCTCTAATGTCCTTCCCCTTACTTCTCAAAGTTTATGTATATACACATATATATATATATATATATATATATATATATATATATATATATATATATATATACTCTGCTCAAAAAAAAATAAAGGGAACACTTAAACAACAGAATATAACTCCAAATAAATCAAACTTCTGTGAAATCAAACTGTCCACTTAGGAAGCAACACTGATTGACAATCAATTTCACATGCTGTTGTGCAAATGGAATAGACAACAGATGGAAATTATTGGCAATTATCAAGACACCCTCAATAAAGGAGTGGTTCTGCAGGTGGGGACCACAGACCACATCTCAGTACCAATGCTTTCCGGCTGATGTTTTGGTCACTTTTGAATGTTGGTTGTGCTTTCACACTCGTGGTAGCATGAGACGGACTCTACAACCCATACAAGTGGCTCAGGTAGTGCAGCTCATCCAGGATGGCACATCAATGCGAGCTGTGGCAAGAAGGTTTGCTGTGTCTGTCAGCGTAGTGTCCAGAGGATAGAGGCGCTACCAGGAGACAGGCGAGTACACCACGAGACGTGGAGGGGGCCGTAGGAGGGCAACAACCCAGCAGCAGGACCGCTACCTCCATCTTTGTGCAAGGAGGAACAGGAGGAGCACTGCCAGAGCCCTGCAAAATGACCTCCAACAGGCCACAAATGTGCATGTGTCTGCACAAACGGTTAGAAACTGACTCCATGAGGATGGTCTGAGTGCCCGACGTCCACAGATGTCGGTTGTGCTCACAGCCCAACACCATGCAGGATGCTTGGCATTTGCCACAGAACACCAGGATTGACAAATTTGCCACTGGCGCCCTGTGCTCTTCACAGATGAAAGCAGGTTCACACTGAGCACATGTGACAGACGTGACAGAGTCTGGAGACGCCATGGAGAGCGATCTGCTGCCTGCAACATCCTTCAGCATGACCGGTTTGGCAGTGGGTCAGTAATGGTGTGGGGTGGCATTTCTTTGGAGGGCCGCACAGCCCTCCATGTGCTCGCCAGAGGTAGCCTGACTGCCATTAGGTACCGAGATGAGATCCTCAGACCCCTTGTGAGACCATATGATGGTGCGGTTGGCCTTGGGTTCCTCCTAATACAGGACAATGCCAGACCTCATGTGGCTGGAGTGTGTCAGCAGTTCCTGCAAGATGAAGGCATTGAAGCTATGGACTGGCCCGCCTGTTCCCCAGACCTGAATCCGATTGAGCACATCTGGGACATCATGTCTCGCTCCATCCACCAAAGTCACGTTGCACCACAGACTGTCCAGGAGTTGGCGGATGCTTTAGTCCAGGTCTGGGAGGAGATCCCTCAGGAGACCATCCGCCGCCTCATCAGGAGCATGCCCAGGCATTTTAGGAAGGTCATACAGGCACAGGGAGGTCATACAGGCACGTGGAGGCCACACACACTACTGAGCATCATTTTGACTTGTTTTAAGGACATTACATTCCACTTTAATTTTGTGTGCGACTCCAAATCCAGGCCTCCAGTGGTTAATAAATTTGATTTCCATTGATGATTTTTGTGTGATTATGCTGACAGCACATTCAACTTTGTACACAACAAAGCATTCAATAAAAATATTTCATTCATTCAGATCTAGGATGTGTTATTTGAGTGTTCCCTTTATTTTTGTGAGCAGTCTATCTATCTATCTATATAGATAGATATATACACACAATGTATATTGTTTTTTTTAATCTATACAGGTCTAAAAATTTCTGCTTCGCTTATAGCCATAGAATTACATTGCAGAATTGTAGATGCTTTTATCATCACTATTCATACTCAGCATGAAGGTAAAACTGCTTTTTGTGCACATACACGCCTAATATGTCCAGGAACGGTCTCTTGCTCTGTAGCTTAACATTCATTCTTTATGAATGGGAATTTCCACTTCATCAACATTCTTCCAGCACTGTAGGTGCTGTAATTTCCTTTCCCTTACTTCTCATGGTTCATTTTTATGTGTACCTATATATTGTTTTTTTCCTATCTAAATGGGTTTCCCTTTGCAGCTATAGAATGAAATTGCAGAATTTTAGCTGCTTACAGCTATCACTAGGGAACGTTTGCTTACAACAGATTGCCCTCACTCCCAGCAAGAAGATAAAACGTTTTTTTTTGTGCAAATGTAAGTCTAACATGTCCAGAAACAGTCTCCTTTCCTGTGACTTGTCATCCATTCTTTTTGAGAGAATAGCTACTTAATCAACATTCTACCAACACTATAGGTGCTGTACTTTCCTTTCCCTTACGTCTCAGGTTTTGTTGCTCTTGCCATCATCCAATGGCTTGTCTGCCTGAATGCGAGCAGGAGTAGAGAGAAAAGTCCAGCACTGAATTCCTGTAATCCGTTGTGGTGTCTCTGCTGACAGGAGGATTAGACTTGACAACAGGCAGCGGATAGCAAGTTAGACAAGGCGGAGACACCTAGTGGCTGGCACTTAATTTTTGGGGCATAAGACAACACATTTTATCATCAAAGGCGACCGCTGGATGTTCAACCATCTGTAGAATAAAACCTTGTTCCACCACCGCCACCATTGTCACTCTCGGATACAGAATCCGATACAGGACCACCATGGATTACGGTATTTCCTATTCTGTAATGCTTTATATGAAACACTTCATTCAAAAAACACTGAAATACTAAGTATTGACTAAAAAAAAAATGGACATAATTTTCATGTTCTACTAGTAAGTCGTATGTTTTGCAAAAAGGATATTGAGACATCAAGGCCGGGCAGAGCTGACAATTGGGCATGAACACGCAATGCATCATTATAAAGTCATCTATGGTGGAATCTAAAACAAATTGTGAACAAGATAAAGAAATTATAAGCAGTGAAACACAGACGATCAGTGCTTTACTTGTAAAGCGCCACTCCAGCGATTTTTATTTTATTATAGCAGTGCTGGAGTGGTGCAACTAAGTTTCCTGCTCTTAGGCTACTTTCACACATCAGTTTTTTTCCGTCAGGCAGGATCCGGCTATTTTTTAGAAAAAACGGATCCGACTAAATCAACCGCCGGATCCGTTTTTTGCTCATTGACTTGTATTGGCGCTGGATCGCGCCACATGGCCTCCTGTTTCTTCTGTTTTTCGGCGTTTGGAAAAATGTCTCTAGTAAAGTTTTTTGTATGCGGCAAAAAAAACGGACAGCGCCGGATGCAGTGCTCCCGGCTTTTTGCTACAATGGAAGTCTATGGGCGCCGGATCAGGAAAAAGACGGAACCGGTCACCGGATTCCGTTTTTCCACTCTGAGCATGTCTGGAACTATTCCTATTGCTTTTTTTGGTCTCTCTCTCTCATGTACCCTGACAAAAACGCAGCAAAAACTAAGCAAAACCTACTTTTTGCAAGCAGCTTTAAACTTTGCATAAAAAAACACAGCAAAAGCGCAATGTGTGAACATAGCTTAAGTGTACAACCTAGTGGAGATTTAGCATAAAGCCCTCTACATGGCAATATGTGAAGGGGGTGCGCACTATTTATTTATATTTCCTACAAAGAAGAAGTTTGCACCTAAAATTACTCGTCATGCAAACCTCACAACATACTAAGGAGATGCAATTTTGCGAGTGCAGGATTGCAATGTAATACAATGCGTGATAAAACTTTTTTTTTGCATGAAGTTATATTTAAAAGTACAATTTAATTAATAAGACAAGTTAAAGGGATTTACCAGTTTTGGAAAAGTTTGTTTTAAAACAAATAAAAGAAAAGAAAATGTATCTTTGCCCCGCAGTCTGTTATTGTCTGCAGCGCTAAAATCATGTTGACAGCGCTGAAGACAATAACTGAGCTCAGCGGCACTGCCTGAAACTGACCTCAGTCACTGAGAATAAGGGCCGCTGCAGACAACTGATTTTCCTCAAACAGTGTGATCAGAGTGGGATCCGACTTTCTCAGAAGTGGAGAGAAAAAAAAGTTTCTCTACATCCTGTAAGGTCAGTCAGTGAAAATCGGACCACATACAGATGTCATCTAATTGCGGTCCAATTTTTTCATGGGCTAACAGATATGAATGGGTGAGTGCCATCCAATTCCCAGAGGCAATTATTTTCCCCCGACCACTCGGTCCGAGGAAAAAAAAAAATCGGACATGTGCACGGCCCCATAGAATAACATGGGTACGAGTGCGATCTGTCAAAATCACGGACAGAACTCATCCGATTAAAAGAGTCGTCTGCACGAGCCCTAACAGACACCCGGAGCAGCGACGGAGGCTCAGGGTTGGACCCAAGGAGGGAGTCAGTAATTTTCTGAAACCGGAAAACTCCTTTAAGGGTTTTAATTTAAGTGATGGCAACAAACAAATTAAAACAAACTGAGAATAGTTTTATGAAATGAGAATCCACCCAGAACATGCCATGTAGAACATGGAACTATTCCAATGGGCATATAAAAAACTGTCATGACCTGAGGCTCCACACTCAGGACCCATCTTTTTATGTAACGGTCCATAGTTTTACCTATCGATTCATTCATGCTGGGCTCCAGCCGCATTGTTTCTAAGAAGTGTTCCAAAATTTTCTCTGGATTCCCAGACATCACAGTGTACCTAGGAAATATAGAGAATATGCTTACAATTTTTAAAAAATGGGAACATAGAAATAAGGAACACAGAACAGATCTAGGCCCAATGTCAGACTATTCTAGCGCCAATAGGCCCAATGTCAGACTATTCTAGCGCCAATAGGCCCAATGTCAGACTATTCTAGCGCCAATAGGCCCAATGTCAGACTATCCTAGTGCCAATAGGCCCAATGTGAGACTATCTTAGTGCCAACAGGCCCAATGTGAGACTATCCTAGCGCCGATACGCCCAATATCAGACTATCCTAGCGCCGATACGCCCAATGTCAGACTATCCTAGCGCCGATACGCCCAATGTCAGACTATCCTAGTGCCAATAGGCCCAATATGAGACTATCCTAGCGCCGATACGCCCAATGTGAGACTATCCTAGCGCCGATACGCCCAATGTCAGACTATCCTAGCGCCGATACGCCCAATGTCAGACTATCCTAGCGCTGATACGCCCAATGTCAGACTATCCTAGCGCCGATACGCCCAATGTCAGACTATCCTAGCGCCGATAGGCCCAATGTCAGACTATCCTAGCGCCAATAGGCCCAATGTGAGACTATCCTTGCGCCAACAGGCCCAATGTTAGACTATCCTAGTGCCAATAGGCCAAATGTGAGACTATCCTAGCGCCAACAGGCCCAATGTCAGACTATCCTAATGCCAATAGGCCCAATGTGAGACTATCCTAGCGCCAACAGGCCCAATGTCAGACTATCCTAGTGCCAATAGGCCCAAGGTCAGACTATCCTAGCGCCAATAGGCCCAATGTGAGACTATCCTAGCGCCAACAGGCCCAATGTCAGACTATCCTAGTGCCAATAGGCCCAATGTGAGCCTATCCTAGCGCCAATAGGCCCAATGTGAGACTATCCTAGCGCCGATACGCCCAATGTCAGACTATCCTAGCGCCGATACGCCCAATGTCAGACTATCCTAGCGCCGATACGCCCAATGTCAGACTATCCTAGCGCCAATAGGCCCAATGTCAGACTATCCTAGCGCCAATAGGCCCAATGTCAGACTATCCTAGCGCCTATAGGCCCAATATCAGACTATCCTAGTGCCAATAGGCCCAATGTCAGACTATCCTAGCGCCAATTCTCTACTCCATTTCCCAACCAGACCCTCGGGGGCTGGACATGGCTCTCAGGTCTGAGCTGTTGGCAACGTATGATTATGCTGCAAACCATCATTGCACCATCAGGGTAATCTTATCACTGACAACATGGTCAGAATTACATGACAGTAAATTGCGGTGTCCATAAGCATAATGTCATCAATACTTTTCTTGTACACTTTGTTAGTTGTAAACAGAGAAAAGTCTGAACTGATAAAAGAAATGTAACAACATTATTAAGGTAGCTCTTTTAAGTGAATCTGTCACCAGATTTCCCAGTACAAACTGAATTAATCAATAGATCTCTTAGTCCTGATGAAATTGGAGTACTTACCTTCAAAAAACATATCAGAATGGCTGTACGATCCTGATACTAAAATGAGCATTTTATGAGTGACCACCTAAAGAGTGACATAGATCATGGGTCCCAAGTTCCACATATCCAGCCTGACAGGCAGCTTATACTGAGCATGGTGAGATCTCAGCAGGAAGGAGGGACAATGAGGCTAGGTATGCAGAGATTGAGATACATTATCACAAAGGATTATTTATGCTTTCTGGCATGGCTTAACAAAGTAAGTATTTCATCCTGATTAGGTTTAAGAGGTCGATTCAATAATGTGATTTTCACATGAGTGCTAGCTATGATTTTCATGGATACAACTCGTACCTATGATAGTCTACGGGGCCGTTTACATGTCAGTGATTTTTCACAGACCAAGAGGTCCATGTAAAATGGAGACGTGTCCGATTTTGATCAAAGGTTTGGATCAACATGGCCATTGCAAGTAAATGGGTCCATGAAAAAAATTGTACCGCACATGGATGACATACGAGTGCGTTCCGATATTCATAGACTCTCAAAAGGCGGAGAAAAAGTTTGGTTATATTTAAATTTCTCCATGCATGAGAAAAACGGAAGACAAACTCTGATCCAAATAATTGGTTCATTTTTCTAATACGTGGAAAAATCGAACGTGTGAATGAGCCCTATCTGCCATTGGTTAAAATTTGTTCATGTTCATGTGATGGAGACGCAGCTGCACTGCTCAGTACAAGACACAGCTGTGATACCTGTAACGACAATGTCTGATCTCTTTTAATTTGATTTTTTTGAGGAATGGGCATTAACAAAAAAACAGCTATTCCGCCTTTCAAAGTTTTTTCTCTGTTTCTCCATTCACTTTTTTGGGGTAAATATTTTATTTTACTAGTTCAGACATTTACGCATGCAGCGATAACAAATCTATCATTTTTTTTTTCGTTTTGTTACTTTTTCTGTACATTTGGGGAAAAGGGGATGATTTCAACTTTTATAATTTTTTTTAGATTTCTTTCAAAATATTTGCAATGTTTTTCTATTAATAGTTTCCTTAAGGGACTTGAACCTGCAATCTCTTGATCACCTATACAGCTACAGGCAGGGGCCCAACCCCAGGCAGGGCTTCACAGGTGTAATGTCATGGCAGACAAGGAAGGCACCCAACTACCACTGTAACCCATTGGCACCACGCAATCACACCAAATGGGGGGGGTGATGAACTCCGGAGTGACAGCTGCCATTTGGAGGCATTTTAAATGACGATGTCAGTTTACAGGGGTTAAACTTCTACGATCGGAGCTGGTCCTGAACACAGCAGTTAGTTTTGGGTGCCGGCAATGTAACGCGTCAGCGCTTCATGGATTAATTGAATACTTTGCTAAAAAGGTAAGTTAAATGAAAATTTTGAAAATATTCTTTTTCTTTTTTTTGCTATTTATTATATTTTTACTACAGGCCTAAGATCCAACAGTCAGGTAATTGCGAACTACTTTCCTGTTGTGCCCAGCGCTAATCTCCGCTGATACAGAGCGGTAAAAGACCGCTCCTGCCAGCGATTCAATGTCGACAGAGCAGCAGCTTCTCTTCCGCTGTGCTCTGTTGATGGAGTATGATTGCCAACATCATTCTGATTGACAGCCGGCTCCCCGCTGCCTAACTGCAGGAAGCCTGATGTCAATCAGCATGACATCGACAGTCTCGTCCTGTTGACAGAACAGCCCGGAAGAGGAAGAGCTGCTCTGCTGACATGGAGCAACTGAATCGACGGTAGGAGCCGTGGTTGGGAATTCCAATCCTGAGCCTGTACTGCAGATTACAGGCCATCCTGTATGGCAGCCTGTATTCTTTCTATGGCAGAGCAGGTAAAACTGGCTGTAAAGAATCCCTGGGGCTGTGTGATATCTTAGCGAAATGCACACAGCAGCTAGAATGGATCTCCTCATCACCTATTACACTATAAGGTGGATCTCAGGCCGAAAAAAAATTCTAATGCCAATTCTCTACTGCAGTTGCTAGAACTTTGAAAGATCTGTCCAGGAGACAAATCTCCTTTAAAAAAAAAAAAACATTACAGAGGATACAGGATCCATATGGCAGTACAATACGTACTTATAAGGTGACTGGGTGACTTGAGCAGATGCTTGTTGACCAGATGGGATCTTCTCCAACACCAAGACATCTTGATCATGTTCCTTCAATCTTACTGTATTCGCTTCAACATCCTAAAAATTATACACAATGTACGTGTCAAAAACGCATTTTAGACAAAGGAATTAGTAGAGAAAATATTCTGTCTAATGTCCTAAGGCCGGTATAAATACCCTGGCCAAGGCAGAGTGGCTTTTTGGCCCCTGCCTGACACTTGGTGCACAAACCCTTACTACTTCTCCTTCCCCAGCGACTCTCCTGTACACTGGAGCCGGGCAGTTTTCAGGAGTTTACACATACTTTGTGATGTACTTCTAGTTATATAGACTATTTCTTCCTAATACACTGATTTTTTTTTTTAACATCCCCCTAAATAAGTAATTCGCCTGCACCGGAGCTGGACCCAATATTTAGAAATACATCAACTGAATTATTTTAGTACATTTTCACCCTCTTTCCAAGTGTCCAAGTGCATATATTTATTTACTTGTGTTATCACCATAGGGGACATGAATTTTGTACGAAATCAAAAATGTGCTTTATTTTTGTCTTTAACTTGGTTTGTGACTCTTTGCCGCAAAAAGTCACGTTTGGCAAAATGGTGTAAAGTTTGTACGAAAATAACTGAGTACATAACATTACTCCAGAGAAGGGGACTAAATTACAAAAAAAAAGAGCTAAAAAGTCGCAATTGATGAATCATCCGAAAACATTTGGAACCACACCCGCATTGGCACACATATGTTTTTGTCTTCCTTTTTTTCTTTATTAAATAGACTTTCAAAAAGTTTCAAATTAAAAGAAGAATAAAGAGCAAATTAAAACCGTCAGTGAAAAACAGCTAAAACTAGATGATCACAAGTAGTTCCTTGACTTCAAAATGTTATAATTTAGGAAGTTCAAATCCTGTGTCTCAGATCCGTCAACTAATGTTTCCAGTAAAATGATGAAAACTGTACCGGAAACTTGTTGAACGGCATTATAATCTATGGTGTCTGTAACGTGACTATCACAGAGAAGAACAATGGCACTGATGGACGCAAATATGAGCAAAGTCTATAGGATCCCATACATAGTAAATAAAAGTTGTCCAAACTCGTTGATTTTTGTAGTATCCGCTGACCATGTGTATGGGGGCCCCTAAACTCTTCCCTTACTGATGAAGTTGGGGTACAGAAGGATCCAGCAGTCGGAATTTCAATGGCCGATCCTTTTGGTCAGTGGGGAGATTAGCTGTTGTCAGATGCGTCTCTCACATCGAACACATTAAAGCGATATTCCCATCTCCAAATCCCTATCCCAATATGTAGTAGGTGTAACAGTAATAATATAACAAATATCTCCAATAAGAAATGTAGTATAGTTCTTCTGATTTGCTATGTCTCTTTCCTCATGTGCAGGCTATTGCAGGACCTTAGGTAACCATAGTTACGACCATGAGCAACTAACTATCGCTATAGGGGTGGTCGTTCCATGGATACCTAAGCTACTGTGATGCCCTCCACATGGGGAAAGCAACATAGGTTATCAGGAGAACTATACTACATTTCTAATTGGAGGTATTTGCTAATAATATTATTATACCTACTACATATTGGGATAGGGTCTTGGAGATGGGAATACCCCTGTGTCCCCAATGAGTTTTTGGTGAGATATTGACGCCATGTATTTTTGCTTACTGTTCCAGAAAAGTGGATGGGATTTAAATAAATATTCTGCCCTCTGAGCTTCTCTTTTTGCTCAGCATAAAACTGACCTGCGGCGTATGTTTCAAATCCGTAACATGTCCTTTTCTCTTGCGGGTACGCTGAGTTGTAGGTGCAGATTTTTTCCATAGAATTGTATTAGATGCGAAAAATCCGCACGTTAAAAACACACACATGCGTTTTTAGTGTGTCTACAGGGTGGAAACGCATAAAAAAATGCAGTAATCCACATGTGACTGTACCGATAACGTTTATTCAAAGCCAAATACCAGGAAGTATCAAAATCAAAGCAGCTTTATTTAAAACATGACACAAAAACAAAAGAGGAAAAATGACAGCATAAAAAATATATGTAAAAAAAAACAATGAAAGAATAAACCGTAAGTAACCTAATAGGTCCAGAAAATCTGTAACATGAAAAACTGACCAAAAGCTTATTGTAGGAATGTAGGCTTAGGCCGGCGTCACACTGGCGAGTTTGATGCGAGTTAGTCGCACGACTTTCTCGCATCAACACCCGGCACGGCCGCCCGCTCTCAGACCCTAGTGTGCAGCTGCATGTATTTCTATGCAGCCGCACACTCGGGTCCAAGAGTGGGCGGCTGTGCCGGGTGTTGATGCGAGAAAGTCGTGCGACTTACTCGCATCAAACTCGCCAGTGTGACGCCGGCGTTAAATGCTCGGCGGAGCTGAGCTTCCCTGTGTATGGGGGAGTCGGGAGAAATCGCCATCAGGCAAATTTATGGCCAGCTTAAAGGTTCATCGCAGAAAGTCATGATTTAATGCCACGTTCACACGTTCAGTATTTGGTCAGTATTTACATCAGTATTTATAAGACAAAACCAGGAGTGGGTGATAAATACAGAAGTGGTGACGTGTTTCTATTATACTTTTCATCTGGTTGTTCCACTCCTGGTTTTGGCTTACAAATACTGATCTAAAATACTGACCAAACACTGAACGTGTGAACGTGGCCTTAGAAGGACCAACTACTCAGTAGGGTCACACGTTCAGTATCTGATCAGTATTTTACATCAGTATTTGTAAGACAAAATAAGGGCTGCGAGAAAAACAGACAAGTGCAATTCGATAAAAAATTGGATTGCACTCATCCACTACTCATGTGTGATTTTTTTTTATAAGCAGAAATTGGGATGAGAAAAAAAAATCACAGCAAGCCGCGAATGTCCTCGTATATTGGACAAGACTCATCAATGCAAGTCAATGGGTGCAAGAAAAACACGGATTTTGGTAAAAACTTACCTGTAAAATCCTTTTCAGCGAAGGAAGGAAGAGAGACACAGTATTCATTACTGATGGGTAGGCGGAGCCCCAGATCAGGATGTTACCTCAGATCAAAAGAGTGATGACTGGCTGGCCCCTCCAGCTCGGGCTCCTCCTACTCAGCTCCAGTCGTACCAAAGCTTTTAGGAAAAGAGCCAAGATCACCAGCGGAGCAACATAACCCCTTCTGAAGGAACTTCAGAGAAAAAACACAAGGATACAGGTTATGCATGCAAAGAAAGCCAAAAACCACAGAGTTCCAGGTACTACTCACGGAACCTGACTACTGCGATGAGCTGGCGATGCTGGAACAGAGCCTTAGCGCGCTGACCTCAGCCCAGATAATCGCTATCAGATAAGGGTCGCGCTGCATCTGAAAACATCAACACACTTCTGCCTTGGGAGGGTGCTGTGTCTCTCTTCCTTCCTTCGCTGAAAAGGATTTTACAGGTAAGTTTTTACCAAAATCCGTGTTTCAGCTGCAGATGGAAGGAAGAGAGCCACAGTATTCATTACTGATGGGACGTCCCAAAGCAGTTCAAAAATAAGGGTGGGAAAAACCAACAAAAGGCAGAAACCCAACAACCTTAACAACAAAGCGCAACCAGCGCTAAACACAAGTTCATCCAGAACTTTAAACTACAGCTGCCTGCAGGACCCTACGTCCGAGGGCTGCATCAGCGGAAGCACTGACGTCCACTTTATAAAAACTTTGTAAACGTGTGGACAGAGCGCCAAGTTGCCGCCCGGCAGAGCTGCACTGCTGAGGCACCTTGATGAAAAAACCCACGATGAAGCCACAGCTCACGTGGAATGGGCTCGAATCTTAATCGGGCAAGGTTCACCCCGAAGGCGGTAAGCTTCCAAAATAGCTGACCGGATCCAACGAGCTATAGAATCCTTGAAAGCTCGTTGACCACGCCGACGACCTGCTGAAACCACAAACAGGAAGTCCGTCTTACGAAAACCTTGAGTAATAGATAGATAAAACTTCAAGGCCCGCACTAAATCCAATGTGTGTAAATCTCGCTCTTTCGCATTCTTCGGATCCAGACAGAGTGAAGGCAACACAATATCCTAGATAACATGAAATTGTGATACCACTTTAGGCAAAAAATCACCCCGAGTGCGAAGCACTACACGATCCGGAAAAAACTCCAGAAAAGGAGGCGAACAAGAAAGAGCTGCCAACTCAGAAACTCTCCTCAAGGAAGTGACTGCAACAAGGAAAGCCACCTTCCAAGAAAGTAAAGAAAGGCTAGCAGAAACCATAGGCTCAAAAGGTTTATGCTGAAGAACCTCCAAAAACAAGGTTGAGCCGCCAAGGAGACACGGGCGCCTTCCGCGGCGGAAACTTACGAGATATACCTCGGAAAAAGGAGAGCACGTCTCTATTTGAAGCAATGGTTCTCCGGAACAATAAGGACAGAGCAGAAATCTGACCTTTCAGGGTGCTGACTGCCAAACCCTTGTCTAGCCCATGCTGCAGAAAAGCCAACAGGTTGGGAATGGAAAATTTTCTCGGGTTCCGAGAGGACCCCAAACACCACTAAAAGAAGGTTTCCCAAATTTTGTGGTAAATCCTAGTAGTAGCCGGACTTCTTGCAGCACGAAGGGTAGCAATGACCTCGGCTGAGAAACCTCTACGGGTCAAGATTTCGGTCTCAAGAGCCACGCCGTCAAACGCAGGGACATCAAGTCCGGATGACAAACGGGCCCCTGAGTCAACAAGTCCGGTTGAAGAGGGAGTGGAAAAGGAGTTGCCGCCAACAGCGACATTATTGTCGAGAACCACACCCTTCTTTGCCAGTCTGGAGCTATCAAAATAGCTGGAATTCTCTCTAGTCTGATCCGACGCAGTACTAGAGGAAGTAGGGATATCGGCGGGAATACATAGATCAGCTCGAGCTGATCCCACTGAGCCACTAGAGCATCCACCGCCACAGCCTTCGGGTCCTTGTACCTGGACATGAACGTCGGTAACTTGGCATTGGACCTGGATGCCATCAAATCCACTTGGGGGGTTCCCCAGCGAGAGCACAGTAGTGCAAAAACTTCCGGGTGGAGGCTCCATTCCCGGGATCCATCCTTCTGCGACTGAGAAAGTCCGCTGTAATATTCTGAACCCCTGGAATGTGAATCGCCGAAATGGCTGGCACACTGGCCTCTGCCCAAATCAGAATTCGGGACACCTCTACCATGAGTCTGGAACTCCTTGTCCCACCTTGGTGATTGATATACGCGACAGCCGTCGCATTGTCTGTCTGCACTCGGACTGGCAGACCGCTCAAAGGGACCGTCCAATGTTGGAGGCAAAGGAAAATCACCCTCAATTACAGGATGTTGATCGGTAGAACAGACTCTTCCGATGACCATACTCTCTGAATCCAGAGATTGTTCCAAACACCCCCCCCCAGCCCGTCAGGCTGGCATCGGTGGTTATGACCGACCACTTCGGAGGGAGGAAAAGCTTTCCCAGGGATAACGCTCCTGGACATAAACACCATCCTAGGGATTCTCGCACCCTGTGAGAGATGATGACGCTGCAATCCAGCGAACCTTGCGATTGATCCCAACGACTCAGAATGAGCCTATGGAGAGCTCTGGAATGAAATTGGACAAACGGAAAAAACCTCATGGACGCCACCGTCAGACCCAGAAGGCGCATACCTTCCGAAGGGACACTGCTGTCGCAGACTTCATAGTCTGTACATGCTGGAGCAGACATGCCTGCTTGTCTGGAGGTAGGGACAACACTGCCCGTACCATGTCGAAATGCATCCTCAAAAACAGGATTGCCTGCGACGATTCCAGAGACGACTTCTCCTTTGAAGCCACAACCGAAAAGGCCGTCCAAATAGGGACGAATCGTAAATCCCCGTCTTTGAAGGATTGCCATGAGATTCTGGCGTCAGAATCGTTGTAAAAATTCTGGGCGTTAAAGCCAAACCGAATGGTCGAGCCACAACCTGGGTGAGGTCTTCCGATGGGAACATGCCAAAAAGCGTCGCGAATGTCGATTGATCGTTCTGCGACAGGGCTGCCATAACTGAGCGAAGCGACTTCATGCTCGGCTCTGACGGAATGTCAGAAGTCAGTCCGCCTTAGCGAATTTTTTTTTTTTTTTTTTTTGCCAGCTTCTGCCTTAACAGAAGTTCTGTTTCCAGGGTTTTTTAAAAAGAGAGAGACGACACAAACCCCCAGAGGGTTGGTCAGATCATCCCTTGAACCGAAAAGGACTGCCGATAACTATCGGCACAAGTCCTGCCAGACGCAGAAGTCACAGCTCTGCGCTGCGGTAAAGCTGCTTCTTTTGCCTTTGCCTTGGCATCAGCTCCGTGAGGTCAGTCAAATAGCTGACCACTTTCTAAGCTAAAGATAGCAAACCCTGTTGGAAAACTGCGTTCCATCCAAGTCACAGTGCTCTTCTGACTGTAACTGCCGAGGATTGCGCCCTGGATAGCAGTGACGCATTATCCTTCAACTAGAAAAGCCCATCTACCTTGATAGAGGGAAACTTGCCACGCCGTCCTTAGACGGTCCAACCGGCTCAGGGGAACTTAACAAGTACACCTAGATCCTCAATACCGAATCTATGATCCACGGCCTCGCAGATGGAAATTGTTGCCATCTCCGTTTTTCTGTCCAGCGTGTCCTGCAGACTCGTCTTCCCTTTTACTAGGAAGATTTGCTAAGCTGGAATGAAGGAACATTCACTTCAGGAGAAGGGGTCCAATTAACAAATAATTCCGTAGAAAAACGGATAGTTTGTAAGGTCGTCGCGACCCATGCGACCCTTGCAACATCCGGGCCGACTTACCAGGACGACTAGTTACCTCCTCTGGTAACTGTAACGTCCACATGGCTTCCACAGAAATTTTAGTACGGCCCCTGAGAGAGAGGCAGGGTGTCCCTGCCGATCCTCCTTAACCGAATCGGACTTCTTCGCTAAGCGAGAAGGAAAAACACCGATTTGTGTCGCTCCCTTGAGAGGATCTAGTTGACACTCCATAACCTAAAAGGTCATCAATAGAAACCAGTGAAGGCCTTCATTTTGACACCATTGGAACCTCTGACCGTGTATGAGTCGAGGTCTGCGTGTCAGATACGCGAGGCTGATCCGTAACGGATCTGGGAGAGGGTCTCTGACATACCCTTGCATAGTATATGGCAGGATAAACCTGTCAGTAACCAGAGCAGTACTTAAATAAAAAACAAACGCTGAAGGGTTAAAGCTCAAAAGAAAGAGCTACCCCAGCTGTCTCCCATTAAGAGTTAACCTCCTAAGAAGGGGTTAAAGTAGCTGACTCCCCACAACCTTGATAATGAAAAGGGTGAGCGAATCTCAGGCGCCTCTTATAAGGTCGCAGCTGCAGGACAGCCATGCCACACTAAACAGAAAACGTTCCACAAGATCGCTAAAAAAAAATTGCGCTGTTTTTTATAACGCAATGACCGCCAAAGTTGTCAAGGAGATCGCTAATCGCCTATGCGATGCTAATGAGATCGCCCAGATTGGCAGCTAATAGCGACATTAAAAATGACACACAAACGATCGCAATATTATGCGACGCCATCAGGATCGTCAGCGGAAACGTATAGTGGCAGCATTAATGTCGCAGACTCCCCACAGCCTCTTTATTAATATTAAAAGAGTGTGCGAGCCCCTTATGCGAGAACAGCCGCAGGACAGCGCAATCTGTCACTCAGAAGTGCCCCAGACGGCGCCCGCGCTGTGGAGGTGAAGGGGTTAAGCTTCTGCCCGGCGGGCTAGAAGCGACTCACCAAGCTGGACACGTATTCTAGCCGGGAGGGGAGGAGAACGATCCGGGGAGCTTTCAACCTACAGCGCTTTATCAGCAATAGCCACGCTGTGGAGGTGAAGGAGTTAAGCTTCTGTCCGGCCGGCTCGCTATGTCAGCAATGGCCGCCGCGCTCTGCCTCCGTGTGCTCCATGTAGAGGAGCCGGAAATGGAGGCTGCAGTAAAGCGCGCGCTCAGAAGCGGCGCGAAATTCAAAAAATAAAAAGAGCGCGTACTCCCCTCCTTTCCCTCGTCCTGCAGGCATCCTCCTGCGGACATAGAAAAACTAGTCATCGGCATATATTGTACAGCGGCTGCCGCAGCAGTCGCTAAAACACTCACACACATTTTACCAAAATGTGGAGTACTCACCAGCCGAAACGCCACAGGGACCCCCAGGGGTTTCTGGCGCTATACCCATGCTTCCCCCCAGGGCGGGAAGCGCAGTGACCCCAGTGTGTGGTTTGCGCCCCCGCCAGGGAAACTCTCCTCATCCCCCAGGGCCGGCAAGGATTCTGCAGGGACCATAATGTAGTTACAGATCCGCCAAGGGAGAGGCTGGTGAAATACACTGATAACATGTAATAGCGCTGTCACCGCAGCGCTGAAGCATACTGACATACATGTAATAGCGCTGTCACCGCAGCGCTGAAGCATACTGACATACATGTAATAGCGCTGCCCTCACACATTAATAATAAAATTTTGTGTGGAGTACTCACCAGCCAAGGCGCCACAGGGACCCTCAGGGGTTTCTGGCGCTGTGCCCATGCTTCCCCCCAGGGCGAGGGACGCAGTGACCGCACGTGTGGTTTGCGTCCCGCCAGGGAAGCTCTCCTCATCCCCAGGGCCGGCAAGATTCTGCAGGGACTTTGAGTAAATACAGATCCGCCAAGGGAGAGGTTGGGGTACAGCAGCGCTGGTACCCCTGAGACCTCTAGACCAACTAGTGATCCAAGTCTCTTGTCCGAATGTAAAATAATAAAATCTTCTGAGGAGCTGCATTAGCAGCGACCATCCTCTGAGACCTCAAATCTTAGACTGGAGCTGAGTAGGAGGAGCCCGAGCTGGAGGGGCCAGCCAGTCATCACTCTTTTGATCTGAGGTAACATCCTGATCTGGGGCTCCGCCTACCCATCAGTAATGAATACTGTGGCTCTCTTCCTTCCATCTGCAGCTGAAAATACGGACGGCACACGGACCATCCCTATGCCGTCCGATTTTTACAGACACATTATCATTCTGTAGCATAGAACACTGTAAATGGTCCTGTAAATGGTTGTAGAATAATGGTTGCAGAAAAAAAACATTGCATACAGATGTAATACGGATGTTATATGGATGCTCCATTGAAAAAATTGCATTGCACTTGCATGAAAATCGCATGACACTTGTATGACACTCGGCTCACTTTTCTGGACCGTTTTTTTTATGGTGATGAGTAGAGTTGAGCGACTTTGGTCGGATCGGGTTTCGTAGCACCCGACCGAAACAAAATTTGAGTTGGACGAAACTGGTCCATCCGCTCAATGCCGACTTTTCTTCCCCATTGACTTGCATTGGGGTCGGGTTTCGGACGAAACTCCGACTTTTTTTTGCCCTAGTCGGACCAGTTTCGTCCGACTCAAATTTTATTTCGGTTGGGTGTTACGAAACCCGAACCGACCAAAGTCGCTCAACTCTAGTGATGAGCCCTAATAAGAACACGTCACCAATCCTGTATTTATCACCCATTCCTGGTTTTGGTTTACAAATACTAATGCAAAATACTGACCAAATACTGAACGTGTGAACGTGGCCTTAGGTGGATCTGCTGCCTTCAAAATAGAGAAAATTTGTAGACAAATGTTGATTTACAATAATCTATTCTTAATCTACCTCTATATTACTGAAATTATTGATCAAATTAAAACGTACACGCAGGATTCTGTTGAAATCCTCTTTGTCCACCCTTAGGAAGTGGCAGTTGTCTTCTCGCAGAACAATTGATGCTGCTCGGGGGGCATCGTTCACTAAAGCCAACTTGCCAAAGTCATCTCCTTCATGTAAGGTACAAACCACACCCTGGAACGAAGAATATGGAGAAACCATGAATATCAACGCACTTACTAAGGTAAGGTAATGGAGGCACTGATCATTACATCAGGCATATAGAACATCCGATTGTGATGACTTACACACAGTTGCATTAATGAACGTTATCACCTAATGAGGGTAGAAAAATAAATAATGGGACGTAACGTGGCTGAGAACGCCAACAGATTTACTACTCCTTTATTAAAATCAAGACGTAACTTCATCTTCAGAATAAGGCTGTGCAGAATGGAGCGGACAAACGAAATTACCTCCCAGTGCATTCCGGCAGAGGGGCCCCACTGATTTTTATAGGGTCCGTCTGATTTTCATTAATTTATTTTAAGAACGGAAGAACAAAAATCTACATTCAAGACTTTTTTTTCCATTTTGAAGTGTAAACCACAAACAGAAATCACACGGACCCCAAATAAATTATTGGGGCCCCTCTGTTTTCGTATGAAAGAGGGGCAACACAGAATGCTAATTCCAGTTATCTCTAAATGGAACAGACAAACGGAAAAGATAAACAGACATGTGAACAGAGCAGCTGTCCTGTGTCCATGAGGAGCGTCTCTATTTCTGGCCGTTGTATGACTTCTATTAACAGTTGTCCCCATGTATACTCTAGCCACTAGGATCTGCAGCAGTTACATATGTGTGTTTCTTGCTTTTGCCTCTTCTTCCATCTCTTCCCTCTCCTCTCCGCATTGACTTCTAAAGGCAGCAGCTGTAATCTGATCCCTCAGTGAGGACAGATCTGAAGCACTGAATTAAAAGCGAATAAACAGCGCAGAAGATGATAGGTGGGGAAAGAGGCATTTTTCTCTAATAAGATATAATTCAAAGTCTCTTATCTTCATTTGACACTTTAAAGGGGTTGTCCAGGCTTATAGTTGAAGTCTGCACTTTATGTGGACAGTGCACACTGTCAGGATTCTCCAATGTTGGCGCCGGGAGCGGGCGATCATATGATTTGCATACTTCCGGTTACGTCTAGTCTGCATGTGACAGCATGTAAGCAAATCGCAAACTTGTGATCCAGCACCCGCCTACTCCCGCGTCATCAAATCCTGACTGCGCTCACTGCTTGCTGTGAGGATTCACAAGTCTGCAGTCACACAGACTGACTTGAGGCCCAAGTCTGGACAACCCTTTTACTGTCCACCATTATTTTTTATTCCTTTCTTTACAAAAGTTATTTCTCATACATAGGGTTTTAAATCCCCCAGCTTAGCTTCACACAGCCATAGAACAAGATGAAAAAGCCCTGACAGAACTGCAAAAAATATCTGTACAGTGAGATCCCTACGATGTTGGCTGCAGGAAAATCATATAGGGGAAATTCATCATGTGCAATATTTCTAAGGTCAGTTTTGAGGGAGGCAACATTAAAGTCAAAGCAGACACATTTTTACAAATTGAACATTGGGGATTAATCAATTTGTTGAATATTAAGATATACATAAAGATGCTTCCTTAAATTTTATGCCACTCACCTACTTGGTGATATTGATCAAACATTTTACAATTTTAAAGAAGTCTCATCTGTGAATGTGCCCAAATCCTGGTCAAATTTTACAAAGTGATGCGTATGTGTCACAGAGCAGATTAGACAACATTTTGGAGTAAAAAGTATAAAAAAAGTGCAATGGCATATCTCACTGAAAGGTATGCAACTGCCTGTAAATTACTATTATAATTTAATTATTATTATTTTTCATGTGAAGTCTGTGATTTACTAAGAATATATATCTTTTTTTCTTAAAGGGGTTGTCCGGTCTTAGCCAACAAGTCTGCAGTCAGTCTATGTGACTGCTGTCTTGTGAATCCTCCTATCGAGCACACTGCACACTGTGAAGAGTGGTGGGCACATGACAGCAAGTCTGTGATTTGCATACATGTGCAGACTACAGTAGCTGTGTGTGGCTCCAAAATAATGCAAGTGTATTGAACAAGGTCGGACATGTCTTGTTGGAATGTGTCCGGTTGTATGTAAATACTCCCGCCACCGAGGAATCCTGACAGTGCACACAATGTGAGGATTCACAAGTCTGCAGTCACATAGTGACTGCATTCTTGTACTTCAAGGCTGGACAACTCCTTTTAAAATATGACATGAACTTCATAAGACCTCCATTAATGTGGCCTGGATATAAGTTTTCATAAAGCTCTTTCATTCAGAAGATACTGTATATATCACTGAACTGACTTACAATTTCCAGTGACACACTTCACCCTGGTATTGCCAAAATCTTCCCTAACACATACATATTTTTATTTTACAGGACATCATATTTGATAATATCTGTTGTAAGATTGTGTAATAAGTCAGAAAGCGCAGTACCTTCCCATAGATGACCACATTGACTGATCCTTTTAAGATGATGTACCAGGAGGTCCCTTCTTCTCCTTGATTAAACACTGGAAAAAACAAACCACATCAATTAACTGGAAGTTTTGCCAAAGGTTTTCCCAAGACAATCCTCCTCCATCTGACCTAGTAGTGCAGACGTAGTAACTGGGATCTCCCTAATCACAACCCCTGTCCTCTCTTAGTCAGATCATAGAACGGCTACTACTATTACTGATTGGCCACCATGGACTACTCTACATGCCGTGCTCTGGCTTTGGCAATGAAAGCTGATCGCCATGCGTTTCTTTACTGCACAAATCTTACGAATAACAGCTTTACGGACTCTTTCTCAGGGGTGCACCTTCCGGTTTATCCAATAGCTTAACAATGTCAGCCTGTCCAAAGGATAGGTCATCAATATTAGATTGGTGGTGTCCAGCTCTCGACACCTCTACCAATCAGCTGCTCGAAAGGAAATTTAGTAAGGGCTAGTCTGGGTATAGCATCTGATTTGAAGAGTGAAGAGAATCAGAAACCTTACTGATCTAACATTGAAGGGTTATTCCCAAAATTTCAAGTAACTTGCTAATCGCTGGTGGTTATCCAGTTATCCAACTGTTAGAGATCAATAGACTATTCTTAGGGTAGAACATTAAAGAGTAATTCCCAAAAGAGAAAATTATCTCCTTTCCATAGCATAGGTATCAACATGCTGATCACTGAGAGGGTCGACCACCTGGACCTTCAGCGATCCAGAGATTGGAGCTCTGTAGCCTTGTCTTGAATGAAGTGAATGTGCAAATGCCAAGACTCTGCTCAATTCATTATCCATGGGTCGGCCTGAAATCGCTGAGAACTGTACTTGTCTTTCTCTGGCAGAAACCCAAGGACGTGGCTCTGCAGGGCCCTTTCTAAAATTGGGAAGAGGTGCCCATGCTCAAAGTTTTCTCCATTCATTGTTTGTAAAACTACTGGAGAAAACCGAGTGCAGCCAAAGAATGAAGCAAAGTTCTAGAATGCGCACCTCTACTCCATTCAAGACGGGAGCTGAAGAGCCCCATTCTGGGGATAGGAGTGGGCCTCAATGGTCAAAACCTCAGCAAACAGCAAGCCAACTTCTATCCTATGTCTAGGAGATAAATTGCTATTTTGGGGATAACCCTTTATTGGACTACCCTAAGGATAAGGAATCAACTTTTAACAACTGGATAACTACTCTACACCCCTGACATTAAATAGGACTTTACATTTCTCATGTTTAGTCACCATAGCTGGTTTTCTTCTTTATGTTGCCCTGATGGTGACCCTGTATCCATTGCATGGAAAAGAGGAAGCAGGGAAGACACGGTTCAGTCTTTCACAGTGCTCCCCATGCCAATGTGGAGGACATTTTGGACAAAAAGAGAAGGGGCCACAAAACAAGTAAATGGAAGCAGCTGCAACATAAAGGATGGTGCCAGATATTGGGAATGATGTAGTAATAGTTTTTGCTCTCACTAGGCAGCCAAGACTAGGGTAAGTAGTTGAGATTTTTTTTACTGCATTTTACATGATGTTAAAAATGTCTAATAACGATGAAATGAAAAAAAATTTGAGTAATTTGGGGTCGTTTATTTAGTATCTAAATCTAACAGTCAGATGTTGATAAAGACTAACGTCGAAACGTGTTGACCTGTGTCACCTTATCCACACGGAGCTGTACCTGCTTGAATAATTTCATGGAAAATGTTTTTCCTTTTTAAGTAACTAGTGAATAAAATATACTTTTTATCCTTCCATTCTACACTGGATCATTTCCTTTTTTTGCATTTCTCTGGTAAATCTAACATGGTGTGTGAGACAATTTAAATTCTGATTTTCTTTTGTTTCTGCCAACAATTATCACTTAGTCTCTTCTTAAAAGTATTACTAAGTAAAATCACTTACATACTGTTCCCGCCTTTGGGTGAGATTCAAAGATTAAAAATCCAGCCAGTTCACGTTTGACCTTCAACGAAGAACACAACAGTAATAAATCTATGTCCGAGGAGGGGGGGGTTGTTTCTTTCGAGCATTGCCATAAAACAGACCACACATAACTAAAGGATGAAAACTCTCAAGGCAAAACTGAAGGTGACGAACCGTGGTGGAGAGATGAGATAAGGCTTTGATGTGAATAAGTTCTTCAAAAATAATTTCTAGGTCGTCTGCCGTCCGCTGGCCTGGCCTGAGAAGTGGAGACATAAAATGGGCAAGTAATTATTGAACCTCAAATCAGTCTGCCCCAAGAAAGAACTGCCAAAAATGGGTTGCTGTGCTACTCTCCATTAAAAACACTGCTATCCCAGGTGCCAAGATGGACCCTGTCCACCCTTTCCATCCTCCCTTTTTGCAGTGAACTCTCTTCTCTCCTTACTTTTCTTTGTCCATGCTTTCTTACGACATGTCTTATACTGTTATAGGATAATCTACAAAGTTCTTCTTTCTTGATACTATTGGCCTTTTTCAACTGCTTCACTATAGGACCTCGGTTGAGTCCACAACTGTGTTGTTCTCCGACAAGTCGTGCACCAATACTGCCCTCCAGCTTCTTGATAGTTTATTAATGCTAATTTCCTAATTTTTGCACTCATTTCCTTTAATTTTCTAATACGTTTGCTTTACTTTTTTTTTTTTAAGCATTGATAAAAAAAATAAATCAATAAATAATTTTGAGACTGAAATGTGCAAACATTGGCAAATCACGGGAGGTTCAACATCTAATGATGAATCCTTCCTTTAAAAGGGTTTTCAGGAAAGTTGTGTCCACAGGAGAAGTTTTGTTAGAACAAAATCAACTGTTCTTTCTCACCCCCCAGGTCTTGTTTTATATCAAACAAGTAAAACAACAAAGCAATTAACAAAAAATATATGAAAAAAGAAATTCAATTACGGTTTTCTGAGAATCATTCTCATGTGTGCATCAGGTCCTGTTTGGGACAGGAGTAGAAGGGTATCCTGGAGGTCTTCCTCACTTTCCCTTTTCTCTTCATCTGTCGGCATGGGCAAATCTTCATGTTCATCGTCAAGAAACCGATAAAACAAGTATTTATCTTGGAAGTAGTATTCCTGGTCAACTGTGGACAGATAACAGAAAATATTAATACCAAGTTCTGGCACAGCGGTTCAGCTTGTAAACAAGAACGGGAGATGATGGAGGAGAACATGTATAACCATTTGTTTTTAGATTTTAGGCTGGAATATTAAATTAAAGATCTGTAACAAAACGGTCAGAATCAAAAAACGCCTTTATAGGGATTTGGGTTGTTATGTTGTGTCTGCACAAAGGAGGCGTTACCAGTGTGAGACATGTAATGACGGACAGTCTGCTCTCCTGATCTCCTTTTTTCACATTGGTAAAGCTAAAATAAGCTCTGGAGGCAGATTCTCAGGGAGATCTATGTCCGGCCCATAGATCTTAACTCCTCATATACATATTATGAAAAAAGTGGATTCCTCTAGTATAAGACATCGGATTGCAGATATTAGGGTATCATTTTGCTCAGCTTCTTATGACCTACATGCCCAAATAAACGGATTTGGAGGGTTGATCCTACTGACATATTCCCTTCCGAGTTACCAGCTGTACTATTCCACATAGAGGTCTTCTTCCTAAAGACTAGGAGCTGCATCCAGACATGATTTATGGGTCTACAGCCTACCAGTGACCACATGCATTACATAACAGCTATGTCTTCCAAGTCAATGGGTTCAGCTGAGTTTTGTCTAATGTTCTGGTCAGACTCTTCAGGCCTGATACATAAATTGTGATTTTTTTTTTAAATTTAAGTCACTTTTCTCTTTTTTTCTTGTGTATTCAGCGATATTATTTTTTTGCGCCAAATTCATCAAAATGGTGCACGCGATTACTAAATTTTTCATAAAGTAAAAAAAAATGACATTTTTTTGCCAAAATTGTACAACAAATTCTGGCGTATATCAAATCACTCCAAGATCTAATTTTGCAACTTTTTTAAAAGTCACAAATGATGGCTGAATCAGAAAAAAATAGCTGTAAACCCAAAACCCCACCCACAGTGACAACCCAAAAACAAACAAACAATTGACCACATATAGAACAGAACTCAAAAAAGGCGTAAAATACGGATTTTTGTGTTACTCACCGTAAAATCCTTTTCTCCGAGACGCTCATTGGGGGACACAGGACTGTGGGTGTATGCTACTGCCGCTAGGAGGCTGACACTAAGTAAACATAAAAAAGGTTAGCTCCTCCTCCGCCGTATACACCTCAGCACTGGCCGCAGGCAAACCCAGTTTAGTGCAAAAAGCAGTAGGAGGCTAAAACAAGAAAAAACTCAGTGTTAATACAGGTACAATATATCCAGAAGTAAATCTACTGATATAGACCCAAAACAAACAAAATTAGCTTAGAAAGCAAAGCCATCCGGCTATAAGGGAGGGTGCTGTGTCCCCCAATGAGCGTCTCGGAGAAAAGGATTTTACGGTGAGTAACACAAAAATCCGTATTTCTCCTTCGTCTCATTGGGGGACACAGGACTGTGGGACGTCCCAAAGCAGTCCCCTTGGGTGGGAAACTGACTCCACAGTGCAATTATACATAGGCATTGCTCATAGGTGCGCTACCGCGCCCTGAAGAATCCTTCTACCCAGGCTAGCATCCGCTGACGCCTGAGTATGGACATTATAATGTTTTGAAAAAGTATGCAAACTGGACCAGGTTGCTGCCTTACAAACCTGTTCCGCCGAAGCCTGATGCCGAAGAGCCCAGGAAGCACCCACTGCTCTGGTGGAGTGAGCCCTGATTCCTGCGGGAACCACCGCGCCTCTGATGCGGTAGGCCTCTTGAATGGTTACCCGTATCCATCTAGCTAAAGTTGACCTAGACGCAGCGAGTCCCTTCCTGCGACCCTCAGGGAGTATAAACAGCGTGTCCGTCTGCCTAAAGGATGCCGTTCGAGATACATATCTCCTGAGTGCTCTCACCAGATCCAGCGTATGGAGAGCCTTCTCCACTCGGTGCGTCGGAGCTGGGCAAAATGAGGGCAAAACAATGTCCTCATTGATGTGAAATGAGGACACAACCTTAGGCAAAAAAGGAGGTGCTGGCCTAAGCACTACCTTATCACGGTGGAAAAGTAAGTACGGAGCTCGGCAGGATAGTGCTGCCAGCTCCGAAACCCGCCTTATGGATGTTATGGCCACTAAAAATACCACCTTCCAGGAAAGGTATGTCAGGGAAACCTCCTGAAGAGGCTCAAAAGGAGATTCTTGCAGAACTCCCAGAACCAGATTGAGATCCCAAACATCTAAGGGAGCCTTGTAGGGGGGCACTATATGGACAACCCCCTGAATAAAGGTCTTGACCTGTAAATTAGATGCGATCCTTCGCTGAAAAAGAACCGACAAGGCCGAAATTTGACGCCTAAGAGTACTTGGAGCTAAACCTGAATCTAAGCCTGCTTGGAGAAAAGACAGAATGTTGGGGATTGAAAAATGAAGTGGGGAATAACCATGTTCCCTGCACCATGCAAAAAAGACCTTCCAAGTACCATGGTAGATACGAGCCGAGGTGGGTTTTCTGGCGCTAGCCATTGTGGCGGCGACCTTTTTGGAGAATCCAGCCCTAGTCAGAATCCAAGATTCAACGGCCAGGCCGTCAAACACAGGACCGCTAAGTTCTGGTGGTAAACTGGGCCCTGGGAGAGAAGATCCACGCGTTCTGGAAGACGCCAGGGAGCGTCGCTGAGCAGATTTACCAGCTCTGCGTACCATGAGCGACGCGGCCAATCCGGAGCGATCAATATCGCTGGTACCCCCTCTAACCTGATCTTCCTGATCACCCTTGGGAGTAGAGCCATTGGTGGAAACAAGTACAGAAGATGAAACTGATTCCATGGTAGAACCAGGGCATCCACTGCAATTGCCTGCGGATCTCGGTACCGGGAGACAAAGTTGGGCACCTTGGCATTTATCCTGGAGGCCATCAGGTCCACATCTGGGGTTCCCCAACGTAGGCATATCTGCTGGAATACCTCGGGATGTAGCGACCATTCCCCTGACGCTATCCCCTGACGGCTGAGAAAATCCGCTGCCCAGTTCTTCTCGCCTGGAATGTGGACCGCTGATATCACAGAGTGATTTCTTTCTGCCCAGGATAGAATGTGTCCTACCTCGCGCATGGCTGCTCTGCTGCGAGTACCCCCTGATGATTTATGTATGCCACCGCTGTGGCATTGTCCGACTGTATTCGGACAGGGCGGCCCGCCAAATGATGGTGAAAACGCCTCAGAGCCAGCCGAACAGCTCGCCTCTATACCGTGAAGGGCTCTATTTAGAGACTCCGACCAAGATATCATGGCCTTAGCAACCCAAGTCGCTGCAAAAGAAGGAGAGAGTGCAGAGCCTGATGCCTCAAACACTGAGCGGGCCAAACTTTCAACCAGACGATCCGTTGGATCCTTGATCGAGGAACCATTAGGAAGGGAGAGAAGCGTTTTAGACGCTAAACGCGATACAGGAGGATCGACTGTAGGAGATTCTGCCCACACCTTTAGAAGTTCGGGAGCAAAAGGATATCTGGTATTAAGGGCTTTTTGTCCTGCAAAGCGCTTGTCCGGTTTTTCTCGGTGGCGCTGCACCAGCTCCTCAAACTCAGGATGAGCACCAAAAACCTTATGAGTTTGTCTGGCTCGTTTGAAAGACACCTTATGACCAGAGGCCAAGGTGGATTCATCCTCTATCCCCAGGGATTGATTGACAGCTTCAATCAGACTGTCAATTGTCTCCTGACAATACGGTGCCTCTAGATTGAGAGACCCTTCAGAATCAGAATCTGAATACTGATCACTTGCCTCCAGAGGAGAGGGAGAGCGAGAAACTGAGCTAAAAGATGCCGAGGCTCCGGACGGCATAGGCGACGCAGTATGGGTTCGCTTCCCATGCGTCTGCCTGGTAAGAGCGCGGCCCCTGCAGGCCGAAGGTTCCTGAGGCGTAATGAAGCCGGGTGAACCACTGTCCCTGCTCCTATCGGGAGCTTGAAGGGACTCAATTGCTCTGGTTAATGACGCCACAGATTGAGAAAGAGACAAGGCCCATTCCGGAGGACCTGACGCACTAGGCTCGGTTATAGGTAAGGACTCCTGAGCCCGTTCGGAGTCACAGGCTTCGCAGACCCGATTAGTCTGGGCGTGCGGAAAAGGGGATCTACAGGCAATGCATGCAGTATAAAACACCGTGTGGGTCTTAGCCCTTCTGGACATACTGGATCTGTCACAGATTTCTCCTGTCAGAATAATTTGGATGTGGCGGTGCGGGTAGTAGCGGTGCGGAGCGCAGCAAAAAACACGGAGCAACCAGGCTGGAGGTAGTAGCACTTACCCCAGTCCTGTTCCCCGAACGTTCTTGAACGATTTTTCCCCTCACTTGCTGGACCGTGTGGCGTAAAAAGGAAGATGGAAGCTCCAGACTTCCAAAAAACGCGCTCCCCTTTCAGGGAGGCGTTCCTAAATAGACGAGCCCTAGGGGGAGGGGTCGCGGGGCGCGGCCTAGCGCCGGCAGAAGCCGGGGACCTAATTTCCGGCCGCGGCCTAGTCTCCGGCCGAAGCCGGGGGCTAAATTTCAGGCCGCGGCCTAGCGCTGGCCGAAGCCGCGGCCTAAATTTTCGGCGGCGCCCACTCGGGATCAGGGGGGCGGGCCCGCCGGAAGTGCCGCTGCTGGGGGAGGAGCCCGAGAACGCGCCCCTCTCTGGAACGCCGAATTACCCCCGCACTGCCTGACCCTCGGCAGAAACCGGGGGCCAGATCCCAGCCCGCGGCCCAGCGCCGGCACGAAGCCGGGATGTAAATTTTTGGAGGCAGCCGCCCCTGTGTCGGAGCTGCCGGATACAGGGGGAGGGGTATGGGGAACTCACTGCCTTGCCCGCTTTTGCTTTGGAGCTGCTCCACACCAGACCGCTCTGCCTTCTGCTCCTAAGGACTCCTGAGCCTCTTCCGACCGAAGATCCTGATTAAAAGGTGGGTCCCGATCCACTGGAGCATAATGTAAAAGATCCCAGCGTCTCTCGCAGTGATTAGAGAGGGGCTTCCCAGAAAAAAAGGGGGTGAGGATGGTGCAGGCACCCTAACTCCATCACCCCTTCAGGGGGTGAGGAGAGGGACCATCCGCCTCCTTGCAGCACCGCGGTCTTGCCTTGGTGGTGCAGTGGGGGCCGCACGGACTATTTACTGCCTCTGTACAGCCTAGGGTTTCGATACCCTAGGGTGGTCAGGGCTGAGTCCGGCATTAGTGTCCCACGTCGCGGGAGAGGATACGTGGAGGCTTTACTCCACGTGCTCGCCCGTTGATGTTTTGGGGAGATCGGACCCTTTCAATAGGGTCCGTCGCCCCTGTCAAATCTTCGTGGGAAAAAAAAAAAAAAAAAAAATGGTCTGGAAGGAACCAGACGTGTGCCTCCAACAGACACTAAGCATGAACTGGGTTTGCCTGCGGCCAGTGCTGAGGTGTATACGGCGGAGGAGGAGCTAACCTTTTTTATGTTTACTTAGTGTCAGCCTCCTAGCGGCAGTAGCATACACCCACAGTCCTGTGTCCCCCAATGAGACGAAGGAGAAAGGAAAAGACGTACCGTATCTGGCACGGGAAAAAAAAAAAAAAACGCAAAACACTAAAAACTCAACAAGAAACAGGCGCAAATGCAATAATGAATCAGGCCCATCATCTGTACAATTCCACAACCTAACGCCTGATTATATATTTGTTCATGTCCACCAACTATGGATTACATACAAAAATGTGCGGACATTTTATGGCTTCACTCAGATCTGCGTAAAAATACTTGTCGATAAATCTGTACACTACATCTAAACATAAAAAAATAATCGAACAAGTAAACGTTTGACAGTAAAATGTGGGATTTTATATCAGTTGTGCATTTCCAGGACAATGGCATGATACATGATCGTAATAACCAATGTCGCCACCAGAGGGCGAAGTAAAGTCGTGTAACCGTGGAGCGCGGTGAGCAGTGATCCTCTACACCGAATGATCTGTAAATAAAACAGTTAAAAGCATAATCTAATAAAACCTCCACGCTGAAGGGCTTTACTAACAATCTGCCGATTACTGCCAGCCTGCAGGTTTTCATCCTGATTTCACTTTTTAACCCTTTGATTCCAGATTTCAAAAGGGATGAATTTATTATAAATTACATTTGCAGACCACACACCCCTCCACGGTGGTCTGTAGACCCCAACATGTGCAATAGAGATTACCAGTGGAAAAAAAGGAAAGCCACAAGGATTCATTAAAAAGTCAGCCAGGAGGTGACAAGAGTCTAACTGATTAGAGAAGAGATGCAGCGAGTGCGGCCATAGGGCTCATTGCAGTAGTGAAGCCCAGTTCTGCCACATTTAGGAAAATGAACCCTGAGGCAGAAGCACATTGTATGCTGCATCGCGTATAAGGCTGAGCTCAGACGCTTACGAGGCTTACTGAATATGATAAGAATACTGGCCGATGCTAAATGGTGACGCTCCAATAATTGTAATTTAATGGGAAATATTAACATCATTCACACATGTTACGCTATGCTTGTATTTGTATCAGCAGCCAATTAATAAGAAGCAGAAATATGCATTTTACTACCTGGTGTACCGTAATTGCAGCTGTTCTCTTGAATGTGGCGTTGTTGTTTTCTTTTGTTCCTGTGTTTCTGCTCCTCTCCATTCCTGAGATATGGCCCCTTCTTCCCTGCATATAAATCTAGTCTTGTTAACCGTGATCCTCATAAAGACTCCCACAAAGAAGAGTTGAGGACCACGCACCCTTGGCTAAAAAAAGACAAGATTTACATACAAGTGTTGTGAATACCACTGTTCTCTTACATGTGGTATTATTTTTCTTAGTTCCTGCACTCCTCCACTCTTAAGATCTGGGCCATTTGCTTCTTGTAAGTAAATCTAGTCTTCTTGTCCAAGGGATCCTCATAATCCTCATTCTCCCACAAAGAAGAGTTGGGAACCACACCCCTTTGGCTAACAAGACAAGATTTACATATAAGGAAGAGGGGGCTATAGCTGGAGATCGGAAAGGCACAAGAACAAAAAAAACAATCCATGCCAAATTTGGGAGAATAGCAGGATTCAGATCAGGTAAAAATGACATATTTACGGCAAATGATGGGTCCTCTTTAAGAACCTTTGTAGCAGATTCCCCAGAATCCAATAGATCCCATAATACGTGGACAGGATATGACCACACGACTGGCTTCTCTTGTGGAACAGAGTAAGGCGTAATCAGAGCTTACTGCTAACATTGCAGGTTGCCAGCTGACTATCTCACCATCAACCAAGTAACATCAGGGTTAGAAGCTGCACAAAGGTCTTTCTAGATGTCCTGTCATCAAATTAGATAGAAATTTCCTTATAATCTCACCGCTGGATAAACATTGGTTGTTGCTTTCTGATCATTTTTTTTTTATGGGTACAACTACCAATCCCGACCACATCAAACAGCATCATGAAAAACGAGGAACACATCAGAAAGGCCAGGGATAAAGTTGTGGAAAAGAGTAAAACAGGGTTAGGTTCTAAAAAAAAAACAACCCAAGCTCTGAACATCTCATGGAGCACTGTTCAATCCATCATTTAAAAATGGAAGGAGTATGGCACAAATGCAAACCTACCAAGACATGGCCATCCACCTACACTGACATCCCAAGAAAAGAGAGCACTAATTAGAGAAGCAGCCAAGAGGCCCAAGGAGCTGCAGACATCCACAGCTCAGGTATGAGAATCTGTCCATAGGACAAATATTACTCGTAGGCTCCACAAATCTGGCTTTTAAGGAAGAGTGGCAAAAAGAAAACCATTTTTGAAAGCAAGTCATAAAAGTCCCGTTTACAGTTTGCAAAATGCCATGTAAGAGATATAGCTAGAATATGGAAGAAGGTGCTCTGGTCAGATGAGACCAAAGTAGAACTTTTTGAGCTAAAGTCAAAACGCTATGTGTAGAGGAAAACTAACATTGCAAATTACCCTGTAAACACCATCTCCACCGTCAAACATGGTGGTGGCAACATCATGCTGTGAGGAGGCTTTTCTTCAGCAACAACAGGGAAGCTGGTCAGAGTTGATGCAAAGATGGATGAAGTTAAATACAGAGCAATCCTGGAGAAAAACTTCTTAGATTTTTGTGTTACTCACCGTAAAATCCTTTTCTCCGAGACGCTCATTGGGGGACACAGGACTGTGGGTGTATGCTACTGCCGCTAGGAGGCTGACACTAAGTAAACATAAAAAAGGTTAGCTCCTCCTCCGCCGTATACACCTCAGCACTGGCCGCAGGCAAACCCAGTTTAGTGCAAAAAGCAGTAGGAGGCTAAAACAAAAAAATCAGTGTTAATACAGGTACAATATATCCAGAAGTAAATCTACTGATATAGACCCAAACAACAAAATTAGCTTAGAAAGCAAAGCCATCCGGCTATAAGGGAGGGTGCTGTGTCCCCCAATGAGCGTCTCGGAGAAAAGGATTTTACGGTGAGTAACACAAAAATCCGTATTTCTCCTTCGTCTCATTGGGGGACACAGGACTGTGGGACGTCCCAAAGCAGTCCACTTGGGTGGGAAACTGACTCCACAGTGCAATTATACATAGGCATTGCTCATAGGTGCGCTACCGCGCCCTGAAGAATCCTTCTACCCAGGCTAGCATCCGCTGACGCCTGAGTATGGACATTATAATGCTTTGAAAAAGTATGCAAACTGGACCAGGTTGCCGCCTTACAAACCTGTTCCGCCGAAGCCTGATGCCGAAGAGCCCAGGAAGCACCCACTGCTCTGGTGGAGTGAGCCCTGATTCCTGCGGGAACCACCGCGCCTCTGATGCGGTAGGCCTCTTGAATGGTTACCCGTATCCATCTAGCTAAAGTTGACCTAGACGCAGCGAGTCCCTTCCTGCGACCCTCAGGGAGGATAAACAGCGTGTCCGTCTGCCTAAAGGATGCCGTTCGAGATACATATCTCCTGAGTGCTCTCACCAGATCCAGCGTATGGAGAGCCTTCTCCACTCGGTGCGTCGGAGCTGGGCAAAATGAGGGCAAAACAATGTCCTCATTGATGTGAAATGAGGACACGACCTTAGGCAAAAAAGGGGGTGCTGGCCTAAGCACTACCTTATCACGGTGGAAAAGTAAGTACGGAGCTCGGCAGGATAGTGCTGCCAGCTCCGAAACCCGCCTTATGGATGTTATGGCCACTAAAAATACCACCTTCCAGGAAAGGTATGTCAGGGAAACCTCCTGAAGAGGCTCAAAAGGAGATTCTTGCAGAACTCCCAGAACCAGATTGAGATCCCAAACATCTAAGGGAGCCTTGTAGGGGGCACTATATGGACAACCCCCTGAATAAAGGTCTTGACCTGTAAATTAGATGCGATCCTTCGCTGAAAAAGAACCGACAAGGCCGAAATTTGACGCCTAAGAGTACTTGGAGCTAAACCTGAATCTAAGCCTGCTTGGAGAAAAGACAGAATGTTGGGGATTGAAAAATGAAGTGGGGAATAACCATGTTCCCTGCACCATGCAAAAAAGACCTTCCAAGTACCATGGTAGATACGAGCCGAGGTGGGTTTTCTGGCGCTAGCCATTGTGGCGGCGACCTTTTTGGAGAATCCAGCCCTAGTCAGAATCCAAGATTCAACGGCCAGGCCGTCAAACACAGGACCGCTAAGTTCTGGTGGTAAACTGGGCCCTGGGAGAGAAGATCCACGCGTTCTGGCAGACGCCAGGGTGCGTCGCTGAGCAGTTTTACCAGCTCTGCGTACCATGAGCGACGCGGCCAATCCGGAGCGATCAATATCGCTGGTACCCCCTCTAACCTGATCTTCCTGATCACCCTTGGGAGTAGAGCCATTGGTGGAAACAAGTACAGAAGATGAAACTGATTCCATGGTAGAACCAGGGCATCCACTGCAATTGCCTGCGGATCTCGGTACCGGGAGACAAAGTTGGGCACCTTGGCATTTATCCTGGAGGCCATCAGGTCCACATCTGGGGTTCCCCAACGTAGGCATATCTGCTGGAATACCTCGGGATGTAGCGACCATTCCCCTGACGCTATCCCCTGACGGCTGAGAAAATCCGCTGCCCAGTTCTCCTCGCCTGGAATGTGGACCGCTGATATCACAGAGTGATTTCTTTCTGCCCAGGATAGAATGTGTCCTACCTCGCGCATGGCTGCCCTGCTGCGGGTACCCCCCTGATGATTTATGTATGCCACCGCTGTGGCATTGTCCGACTGTATTCGGACAGGGCGGCCCGCCAAATGATGGTGAAAACGCCTCAGAGCCAGCCGAACAGCTCGGATCTCCAAAATATTGATTGGGAGGTTCGCTTCCTGCCGACACCAAGTCCCCTGAGCTGTATAGTGACGAAACACTGCTCCCCATCCGAGAAGGCTGGCGTCCGTTGTGACTATCAGCCAATGGACTGGAGGAAAATATCGCCCCTGGCGAAGAGTGATGTCCCTTGTCCACCACGAAAGCGTCTGTCTGACCTGCCGGGACAGACGGCACTGAAAATTGAGCGAGTAAGGGCTCCCGTTCCAAACTGCCAAGAGAGCATGCTGAAGGGAGCGGAGATGGAACTGGGCAAATGGAATGGCTTCTATCGCTGCCACCATCCTTCCTAGGACCCTCATACAAAACCGGATGGTGTGAGGTATTGGCTGGCGAAGGATCCGTACCTCCTGACGGAGAACTAGAGCCTTCTCTTGAGGAAGAGTTATCAACCCTTGAGCAGTGTTGAAAATCATTCCTAAAAAGGTGATCCTTTGAGATGGCACGGGAGACGATTTCTTTAGATTCACCAGCCACCCCAGGCGAGCAAGGGTGTCTAGCGTAATGCTGACACTCTTCTCGCAAGCCTGATAGGACGGACCCTTGATGAGGAGATCGTCCAAATATGGCAAAATGACTATCCCCCGGGAGTGCAGAATGGACACAACGGCAGCCATAACCTTTGTGAACACCCTGGGGGCTGTGGCTAGTCCGAACGGCAAAGCTGTGAACTGGAAGTGAAGGCTGCCGATGGCAAACCGAAGAAACCTCTGATGAGGAGGAAATATGGGGATGTGAAGATAGGCATCCTGAATGTCTATTGATGCTAGAAATTCCTCCTTTTCCATGGCCGCAATAACCGATCGTAGAGACTCCATTCGAAACCGTCGAATTCTGACAAATTGATTCAGTCGTTTTAGATCCAAAATGGGTCTGACAGAGCCGTCCTTCTTGGGTACTATGAACAGATTGGAGTAAAACCCCTGACCCCTTTCGACCTCTGGAACAGGAACAATGACCCCGCTGCGCCGAAGCGATTCGACCGCCTTGAATAAGGCGTGAACACGGGATTCTTTTTTGGGAAGGCGTGAAAGAAAAAATCGATTTGACGGACGATTGATGAATTCTATTTTGTACCCCGAGGAAACTAACTCCCTGACCCACTTGTCGTGAGTAATTGATAGCCAAGCGGGGCGAAACCAGAGTAAGCGGCCGCCTACTCTGGATAAATTGACCGGATTCTGCCTCCAGTCATTTATCCGAAAATCTTTGGGATTTAGACCCTCTAGATCTTGGCTGTTGAGATCGCATTCTTCCCAAAGGGTTGGTCTTGTAGGAGACTTGGCGATCTCTGGCCTGATTAGGTCGACCTGAGCCGCTGGAGGTGGCTGGCGCGGTCCAACCTGGGTTACGAAAGGCCCTAAAGCGAGGCTGAAGCTGTCGGCGAAAAGGCTGTCTAATCCTCTGCTGAGGAAGGAAACTGCTCTTTCCTCCTGTCGCATCAGATATTAGCTGATCCAACTTCTCGCCAAATAATCGGCCGCTCTGATAGGGTAAGGACGTAAGTGATTTCTTTGAGGTTGAATCCGCTCGCCAAGTCCTCAACCACAAAGCTCTCCTGATAGCAATCGCATTAGCTGCAGCTAATGCCGCGCAATTTGCCGCATCCATAGAAGCGTTAATTAAAAAATCACCTGCAAGAGCTATCTGATTGGAGATTTCCGTTACCTCAGAAGGCACCTCTATACCGTGAAGGGCTCTATTTAGAGACTCCGACCAAGATATCATGGCCTTAGCAACCCAAGTCGCTGCAAAAGAAGGAGAGAGTGCAGAGCCTGATGCCTCAAACACTGAGCGGGCCAAACTTTCAACCAGACGATCCGTTGGATCCTTGACCGAGGAACCATTAGGAAGGGAGAGAAGCGTTTTAGACGCTAAACGCGATACAGGAGGATCGACTGTAGGAGATTCTGCCCACACCTTTAGAAGTTCGGGAGCAAAAGGATATCTGGTATTAAGGGCTTTTTGTCCTGCAAAGCGCTTGTCCGGTTTTTCTCGGTGGCGCTGCACCAGCTCCTCAAACTCAGGATGAGCACCAAAAACCTTATGAGTTTGTCTGGCTCGTTTGAAAGACACCTTATGACCAGAGGCCAAGGTGGATTCATCCTCTATCCCCAGGGATTGATTGACAGCTTCAATCAGACTGTCAATTGTCTCCTGACAATACGGTGCCTCTAGATTGAGAGACCCTTCAGAATCAGAATCTGAATACTGATCACTTGCCTCCAAAGGAGAGGGAGAGCGGGAAACTGAGCTAAAAGATGCCGAGGCCCCGGACGGCATAGGCGACGCAGTATGGGTTCGCTTCCCATGCGTCTGCCTGGTAAGAGCGCGGCCCCTGCAGGCCGGAGGTTCCTGAGGCGTAATAAAGCCGGGTGAACCACTGTCCCTGCTCCTATCGGGAGCTTGAAGGGACTCAATTGCTCTGGTTAATGACGCCACAGATTGAGAAAGAGACAAGGCCCATTCCGGAGGACCTGACGCACTAGGCTCGGTTATAGGTAAGGACTCCTGAGCCCGTTCGGAGTCACAGGCTTCGCAGACCCGATTAGTCTGGGCGTGCGGAAAAGGGGATCTACAGGCAATGCATGCAGTATAAAACACCGTGTGGGTCTTAGCCCTTCTGGACATACTGGATCTGTCACAGATTTCTCCTGTCAGAATAATTTGGATGTGGCGGTGCGGGTAGTAGCGGTGCGGAGCGCAGCAAAAAAACGGAGCAACCAGGCTGGAGGTAGTAGCACTTACCCCAGTCCTGTTCCCCGAACGTCCTTGAACGATTTTCCACCTCACTTGCTGGACCGTGTGGCGTAAAAAAGGAAGATGGAAGCTCCAGACTTCCAAAAAACGCGCTCCCCTTTCAGGGAGGCGTTCCTAAATAGCCGAACCCTAGGGGGAGGGGTCGCGGGGCGCGGCCTAGCGCCGGCAGAAGCCGGGGACCTAATTTCCAGCCGCGGCCTAGTCTCCGGCCGAAGCCGGGGGCTAAATTTCAGGCCGCGGCCTAGCGCTGGCCGAAGCCGCGGCCTAAATTTTCGGCGGCGCCCACTCGGGATCAGGGGGGCGGGCCCGCCGGAAGTGCCGCTGCTGGGGGAGGAGCCCGAGAACGCGCCCATCTCTGGAACGCCGAATTACCCCCACACTGCCTGACCCTCGGCAGAAACCGGGGGCCAGATCCCAGCCCGCGGCCCAGCGCCGGCACGAAGCCGGGATGTAAATTTTTGGAGGCGGCCGCCCCTGTGTCGGAGAGCAGGCTGCCGGATACAGGGGAGGGGTATGGGGAACTCAGCCATGGACTTGCCCGCTTTTGCTTTGAAGCTACTCCACACCAGACCGCTCTGCCTTTTGCTCCTCTTCCGACCGAGATCCTGATTAAAAGGTGGGTTCCCGGCCTGATCCACTGGAGCATATGTAGTCCAAAAAAAAAAAATGGTCTGGAAGGAACCAGACGTGTGCCTCCAACAGACACTAAGCATGAACTGGGTTTGCCTGCGGCCAGTGCTGAGGTGTATACGGCGGAGGAGGAGCTAACCTTTTTTATGTTTACTTAGTGTCAGCCTCCTAGCGGCAGTAGCATACACCCACAGTCCTGTGTCCCCCAATGAGACGAAGGAGAAAAGTCTACGGGGTATGAATATGTTTTCAAGGCTCTATAACGCCTGAGGTTTCTAGAATTTAGAATGCAGCTTTGCATGCATCATAAGGGCAGATCATATATAAGGGTATATATATAAGCAAACTTACTTCTCATCTCTCATATCCTCCCTGTCTTACAACCCTAAACAGCTCTTCAACACTTTCAATTCTCTACTCTGTCCCCCAGCACCTCCCCCTTCTCCTCTCATTTCTGCTGAAGACTTTGCCTCTTTCTTTAAGCAGAAGATCGATACGATCAGAGAAAGCTTTGGCCCACAGCCCCCATTGCCCCTCTTAGCTGCTCAACCCTCTTCCTCCAAAGCCAACTTCTCCACCATGACAGAAGATCAGCTTTCCACCCTCCTATCAAGATCACACCTCACCACTTGCACGCTTGACCCGCTGCCATCCCACCTCATCCCTAGCCTCGCCACAGTCTTCACCCCTACTCTAACACACCTCTTCAACCTCTCACTTACAAATGGTGTCTTCCCCTCATCCTTCAAACATGCCTCGATCACACCCATTCTCAAAAAGACCTCCCTTGACCCATCCTCTGTGTCTAGCTATCGCCCGATATCTCTTCTCCCTTATGCCTCAAAACTACTGGAACAGCATTTCCATCTTGAACTGTCCTCCTACCTCTCCTCCTGCTCCCTCTTTGACCGCTTACAATCAGGCTTCCGACTGCATCACTCAACTGAAACTTCCCTAACTAAAGTCACCAACGACCTACTAACCGCCAAGAGCAAGCGTCACTACTCTGTCCTCCTTCTCCTGGACCTGTCTTCTGCCTTCGACACTGTGGACCATTCCCTCCTGTTACAGATTCTCTCATCTCTTGGCATCACAGGCTTGGCCCTATCCTGGATCTCATCATATCTAACAAACCGAACTTTCAGTGTCTCCCTCTCCCACACCACCTCCTCACCTCGCCCCCTGTCTGTCGGTGTTCCCCAAGGCTCAGTTCTTGGACCCCTACTCTTCTCCATCTACACCTTCGGCCTGGGACAGCTCATAGAATCCCATGGTCTTCAGTATCATCTCTACGCCGACGACACGCAGATCTACCTATCTGGACCTGACCTCACCTCCTTACTGACCAAAATCCCACAATGTCTGTCTGCTATTTCTGCTTTCTTCTCTGCTCGCTTTCTAAAACTGAACATGGACAAAACAGAATTTATCATCTTTCCCCCATCTCACTCTACCCCCCCACCAGACCTGTCCATTAACATCAATGGCTGCTCACTTTCCCCAGTCCCGGACACTCGGTGCCTCGGAGTGATCCTCGACTCTGCCCTCTCTTTCAAGCCACATGTCCAATCCCTAGCCTCCTCCTGCCGTCTCAAACTCAAAAATATTTCCCGGATCCGTGCATTCCTTGACCATGAAAGTACAAAAACACTAGTGCATGCCCTCATCATCTCCCGCCTCGACTACTGCAACCTCCTACTCTCTGGCCTTCCCTCTAGCACTCTGGCACCACTCCAATCCATCCTGCACTCTGCTGCACTACTAATACACCTGTCTCCCCGCTATTCCCCAGCCTCTCCTCTCTGCCAAGCCCTTCATTGGCTTCCTATCGTTCAGAGGCTCCTGTTCAAAACCCTAACCATGACCTACAAAGCCATCCACAATCTGTCTCCTCCATACATCTGTGACATGGTCTCCCGGTACATACCCACACGCAACCTTCGATCCTCTCAAGATCTCCTCCTCTACTCCCCTCTTATCTCTTCTTCCCACAACCGCATACAAAGCTTCTCCCGTGCCTCTCCCATACTCTGGAACTCTCTACCCCAACACATCAGACTCGCGCCTACCATGGAAACCTTCAAAAAGAACCTGAAGACCCACCTCTTCCGACAAGCCTACAACCTGCAGTGATCATCAGTCTACTGAACCACCGCACGATCAGCTCTTCCCTCTCCTAGTGTATCCTCACCCATCCCTGTAGACTGTGAGCCCTTGCGGGCAGGGTCCTCTCTCCTTCTGTACTTGTGTGTGCCTTGTATTGCTCATGTTTACTGTACTTGTCTATACTTGCCCCTCTTCACATGTAAAGCGCCATGGAATAAATGGCGCTATAAAAATCTGTAATAATAATAATAATATATGTGTGTCAGCTAAAGAAATAAACTGTGGTACAGATTACAAAACACTCCAAAGAATCAGCACACGTTGGAACCCAGTAATTGTCATTTGGAGGAAACCTTCTCATCTTTCGAGCTACATATGCAAAAACCATGGTAAACAGCCCAATACACATGCCTTGTTAAGAAAATGACAAATGTAATAACTCATTACAACTTTACCGTGGTTAAGGACGCCCTCCTCCAGTAGCACCTGCCACATGCCCACAGCTTGCGTCCGGGAATGAACACACGAGCTTTGCTGCATTAGCCAATCCACCAGTTCCGTTCCTACACAGCATTGCCTGTTCAAGACATTCAAAACATAAATATAACGATATGTAATACCCAGAAATGTAATATTTATATGATTTATTGTTTTATAATATTTATTAGTTGTATTATTTATATTAAATGTGTTCTATGACATTTATTGTGCGATTATTCTTACGTTGGCCTCCATCCAGTTTTATTAATACGCATGATATAAAAACGCAAAATAACGCTCCTTCAGACGTATAAAATTTGTCTTTCTGGTGTGACTGGAGCTGTGACTGTAAGCCAATGTCGTATAGTTTCAGGGCTTTGAAACATAACTTGGGTTATCAGCCAAATCTGAGATACCTGTCTGTAGACAGCACTGTTTTGGAGTTGATACTTTCGACAGTACAAAGTAGGGTTCTGACAGTCTGGCTGAGATGCCTGATGGAAGCAGTGCCACCATATAATGTTTCCCTGCTAGGGAAGAGCTAAATTGTATACTTTGTCCTCTTGAGAAAAGTAAAGTTCCTTTTGGTTGGATCTCTATAAATAAAATCAGCACCTTCTGAGAGCAACATGGAGAACAGCATTTTCGATCTGCCAGAATTGAGAATACTGAAGAATTAATAGACACTCTTAAGGGAAACTCAATGTAGTAATGTAGTTTCAGTATAGATTTTGCAAACTGTATTACCAGTTCTTGTGAGACATCCAGTAATATCAAGAGGGTAAGACTAGTACAAAAATATTACATGGACATTTCATAAAAAGCAATATTGAAAGCAACTGAATATGACCAAAATCTGCAGTCGTGATTTGTGATTGCCTTTTGCAATTGTCCAATGTTATTATATTTATTTTGCCTTGTTTTAATGTTTAGAACAACAAATCATTCCCAAAATAAGGACCCATTAAAAATCAGCTAAATTGCGCCGGGTTCAAAAGAAGAAATACTTTGCCTAGAAACTTGGGTGAGCATTTAAAGGGAATCTGTCAGCAGGATTTCACACTGCAAACTATTTATATGCGCATGTTGCATTTTCAAAGGCAAGACCAGCAAGACCTTTACATGCTAAGTCCGTTCCTCCATTACTGAGAAATCAGCCTCTACGCTGCGTGAGTTTGGGCAAAGGAAGTCGTCAGTCAAGCAGGAAGAGGCGGGAGCGGTGCTGGGAATAGAGCTGGAGTGACAGAGGCTGGAGATCTACATAAACTTAAATATCAATTCAGACACTGATTTATTTAAAAAACGTATTTGTTCAAATATTTATTTCATTTAATATTTATCTTTATCCAAAAATAAACCCTTTAAGCCCTTTAAAAGTGGCCATAAAAGTGGTGCCAATTGTGAGCCAAAGACTCTCAATGAAAAATAGGGGGGGTGTCCAAATGATAGGAACTCGAAATTTTAGCAAAATAAACGATATACTATAATTTACTGAAATGTGTTAATGCTACTTTCAAAAATGCTTCTTCCTTTTTGCCCCCTATGCATATGACGTCCAGTGTGGGTGGCGTTGGGCACCTGTCAACATTAGTTTTTAGGTTGGAGATAGACTTTAAAGGTAAAAAGAAAAACAAAAAGATGTATATATTTAAGATAAATGTAATTTTAAGTGCTCCTATTTAACTATCTTGACCTTAAATATAAGAAAACTACCCTAAATTCACATATCTTAGTTTGTATATACTTGTTAGTATATTTTCAAATCCTAGTAATAATAATGGCTTACAACGTAAATTTATGCGCTTGCAATTGAGCATTAAGTGGGACTGAAGCCAGGGCGAATTTTTGATAATTGAATATTGAGTATAAGAACCCAGCTGGCAGGATGTGGTGTGTAAGCAACCATGAAGACAAATGAGAACTGGCAAGGGGAAAGAATATTTCAATTTTTATGTTAACGCTACTTCAGAGGTGTCCAATGTACAAATGATTACTTTTGCTGCAAATAGGCCCAGTGAGGTAGAACTTATCCCTAGAACAACTCAGACAGAAAGTTACTTAACGTTGCAAATATCTGCAAATATCAGAGGGTTTCACCAGGTACTGCAAGATGGTTGGAGAGCTGCCATCTTTCTTCATCTGGATATAATCCTGGCAATAAATTAGGATTGATTTATCATATGTTTTTGTTCATTGTATCATGGTGCTTTTTGTTGTTCCCTTTTTGTTTATTAGCTTTTCCACAACATTTCACATGCATCATATTGACAAATGTGTTGGAACACCTACAAGTTACACCTACAGGAGCTTTTATGCCATCCCATTATAAAACCACAGGCATAAATATGGAGATGGCCCTTTTGCAGCCAATACACCTTACTTCTGGGAAGGATTTCTACAATATTTTCGAGGTGTAGGTGGGATTTTTTTGCCCATTCATCCACAAGAACATTTGTGAGGTCAGACACTTATGTTGGGTGAGAGAGCTTAGATTGCAACATCTTAATCCCAAAGGTGTTCAATGGGGTTGAGGTCCGGGCTCTGTGTGACTGATCAACTTCTATCAAACTCCCCCATCAATCTTGTCTACTGGGGTACAGTGAAGGGAAACAGAAAGGGGCCTTCCTCAAACTGTGCCCACAAAGTCCAAAATGTCTTGTTTGCTGAAGTAGCAAGATTTCCCTTCACTGAAACTACAGAGCCAATAGCAACCCCTGAAAAACAGCTGTACAGCTTTAACCATTTTCCACCAAACTTTACAGCTGGCACAATGCGGTTAGGCAGGTAACGTTCTTCTGGCATTACCAAACCCAGACTTATCCATCAAATGCCAGACAGAGAAGTGCGATCAGTCACTGCACAGAACATGTTTCCTCTACTCCAGAGCCCATGGCGTTGCTGATCAGTGGGGTCCAGGTCCTGAGACCCCACCGATTGGTCAAAAAATCTGCTCTAAAGTGCGCAGCTCCTGCAAGAAACCAGTGTACTGCCTCAATAATAAGTGTATGGGTCAGTGAGAGTGAATGTACAGATCCATAGATGGATAAATACTGATTTTTAAAAAAAAATTTCTTAAGCAAACATCACTGATGATGGGTGATTATACACAAACTATTCTTCCAGGCAGTATCAAGTAATAACAAGTAACGTAAAACCGTAACACCTTGTCTGCACCGTAAGCACGGACGTCTTACTCACCTGTACGTTTTCAGATGATATTTGCGATCTCTGATCATGTGAGGTGCACGCGAAAGTATAGCATTGCGTAAAGTCTTCCCCAGCCCTGAGGATACGCTCGGATGGGACCTTCAGAGTTTTGTACATAAAAATAAATAATAAATTAAAGAAAAAAAGCAAATAATTACTCAGAGATTCCAATATAAAACAGGTATTTTCACATTATCTCATAAACATTTGGATAAAATGACAATTGGCCCATCGATATTAAACAAGGCAAGTACGATAGGGAGAAAAAGTATAGAAATCAGGTTTTTGTTAAAAAGGACAATCTAATGTGCAATGATAGCATGAGAGTGTCAATTTATTAATCATGTATCATATTCACCTTTATGGTGTTTGGCTGCTCGGTGTTCTGCTTGTCAAGTGTAGTTTTATGTTTGAATATCGTTTTTCATGTTAGATTTACATAGAATGTGCATTAAGAAAACTTTTTGTAACTTTGCCCATGTTTTAAAACTTATGAGCTCCTACAAAAACCCAGTATACAGACCAAGAATTGCTGGCAGATGTAAGCTCATCCATATCTATAGTACAGCTCTAGGTGTGACCATATATTTTGCAAATCAAAGTGTTTGCACAGTTACTTCACTTTTTCGCTTACATCATTTATAGCTTTGTATAATCTACCTAAAGTGTTAAAAGATGAAACTATACTTAAAGTATAACTATGTTGTTTTTTTAATTAATCTTGTCCAGTATGTAAAGTTATGAGACTTTGAAAATCACTTTATTAGGGGATTTGTCATCATTCATGTAAAAACAAAAATCCTATCAGTGGCTTCCAAACCCCTGGCTGTTCCCCAGTCTATTTGCCATTTATTTCCAAATGTACTTATTTGGAGTTGTAGTAAAGTCAGGTAGGACAGGGTTAAATCCTAGCTCTGCAGGGTTTGATTAGATGCACCCGCCTAGCGTTTTACTAGAACCAGGAAATGGGTTCATTGGGTTTTTCGCTTGGGAACAGAGCAGTGTGTGGAGTCTGGTGGGGGAAGCTGACCATAGTGGATTGTATTGGAGCTGGAGGGAGATACAAGCCAAAATCTCTTTGAGAAGAGACTGCACAGGGTGTGTGCACCAAACTGCAAGTGTCAGTGGTCGTTATTGACAATAGCCATTTTGTTTGACAGAACTAGGACTAGCTCAAGTGTGTATGAGTAGCAAGAGTCTATTTTTTTAGTTAGAGCCTGGACAAGACTAGGGATTTTGCGTTCATGGTTTCTGTTTTTCGAAACTAAGGTCACATTATTTTAACACAAGAATCCAGTGCCTGTGTGAACGCTACCTAATGCCTTTCTGAAAATGTGAATCCCTACAGTGGTGTTCCCAAACTCCAGTCCTGAAGAGCCACCAACACGTCATGTTTTCAGGATTTCTTAGTATGGCCCCGGTGATAACTGTATCACCTGAACAGGCAATAATTCCATCACCTGTGTAATACAAAGGAAATCCTAAAAACACAATGTGTTGGTGGCTCTTGAGGACCGGAGTTGGGAAACACTGCCTTACAGAGTACAGATGATGTCAGTGATGGGTCGGCTAAGCACCTGAATATCACTAACTATGGAGATAAGATGCTGTGGGAGATTATTCTGATAAGCAGAACATTCAGTGGAGAAGACGGTGCTGAAATCACTGCCGGTGAAATAACTGTCATCATCTTCACGCCTTAAAATCGACTGGGGAATTGCAGAGATTTTGAAGCCACTAACATGTAGCTATTATTACAGGAATGAAGACAAATCTACTATTAAAGTAATTTGAAAATTTTCATAACTTTCCATGCTGGACAAAATTATTAAAGAAAAGTTCAAGTTTACTTACTCTTTAATGAAAACCTCAAAGTGGTTGTTATAGACAATATATTTTACCTATTCACAGTGTAGGAAGGAAATGTATGATCACTAGAGGTCTGGGTGATAGGAAACTCACCAATCACCAGAATAAAGGTCTCAAAATTTCCTTGAGAGGGTGGAACAGTAGTGAGCATGTGCGAGCACGTGTAGATTCACAGACTTTGAGTGGTGGTCGCACACAGGGCCGCCATCAGGGCATGAGAACCCTTACTGCTGTATGGGGCCCGGTCATTAGGGGGGGCCCGCCGCCCGAGCACGCAGGTCTGCGCTCGGGCCCGGGGGCCCCCAACATTTTGAGGCTCCCCCTGCACCTCAAGGGGCCCCCAGCTAGCGGCACATCACACAGCCGCTATGGGGGCCCCTGTGTGGCAGGGGGGCCCGCCTGCCCCCAGCGCCGACTCCCCCCGCCGCTGCATTGAACTATACCGGCGTCAGCCGGCACAGTTCAAAGCGATGATGGAGGAGAGAGCGTCAGCTGACGCTCCCTCTCCCATCATTCCCCGCTCTGCCTCTGACACAGCGCGCTCAGTGTGTGCCGGGCAGAGCAGGAGACAGGAGCTGGGAGCAGCGCTGGCACGAGGATGAGGTGAGGAGTGTTTTTTTTTTTTATAAATCTGTCCTGCTGTGGGGCAATTCCTGGGGGGGAGGGGAGATGAGGGCTGTAAAATGTGGGCCCTGCTGTATACTATGGGGGCCCTGCTATATCCAATGTGGGCCCTGCAATATACAATGGGGGCCCTGCTGTATGCTATGGGGGCCCTGCTGTCTACTATAGGGGCCCTGCTGTAAAATGGGGGGCCTTGCTATATACTTTGTGGGGCCTGCTATATACAATGTGGGCCCTGCTGTAAAATGGGGGCCCTGCTATATACTATGTGGGTCCTGCTATATATCAATGTGGGCCCTGCTATATACTATGGGGGCCCTGCTGTAAAATGTGGGCCCTGCTATACACTATGGGGGCCCTGCTATATACAATGGGGGCCCTGCTATATACTATGTGGGCCCTGCTGTATACTATGTGGGCCCTGCTATATACTATGTGGGCCCTGCTGTATACAATGTGGGCCCTGCTATATACAATGTGGGCCCTGCTATATACTATGTGGGCCTGCTGTATACTATGGGGGCCCTGCTATATACAATGTGGGCCCTGCTATATACTATGTGGGCCCTGCTATATACTATGTGGGCCCTGCTATATACTATGTGGGCACTGCTGTATACTATGGGGGCCCTGCTATATACAATTTGGGCCCTGCTATATACTGTGGGCCCTGCTATATACTATGTGGGCCCTGCTATATACTATGTGGGCCCTGCTGTATACAATGTGGGCCCTGCTATATACTATATGTGCCCTGCTATATACTATGTGGGCCCTGCTGTATACAATGTGGGCCCTGCTGTAAAATTGGGGGCCCTGCTGTATACTATGGGGGCCCTGCTATATCCAATGTGGGCCCTGCAATATACAATGGGGGCCCTGCTGTATACTATGGGGGCCCTGCTGTCTACTATAGGGGCCCTGCTGTAAAATGGGGGCCTTGCTATATACTATGTGGGCCCTGCTATATACAATGTGGGCCCTGCTGTAAAATGTGGGCCCTGCTATACACTATGGGGGCCCTGCTATATACAATGGGGGCCCTGCTATATACTATGTGGGCCCTGCTGTATACTATGTGGGCCCTGCTATATACTATGTGGGCCCTGCTGTATACAATGTGGGCCCTGCTATATACAATGTGGGCCCTGCTATATACTATGTGGGCCCTGCTATATACTATGTGGGCCCTGCTGTACACTATGTGGGCCCTGCTGTACACTATGTGGGCCCTGCTGTACACTATGTGGGCCCTGCTGTACACTATGTGGGCCCTGCTGTACACTATGTGGGCCCTGCTGTATACTATGTGGGCCACGCTGTACACTATGTGGGCTGTGTTATATACTATGGGGGGATATATTATATTTTATAGGGTGGCTGTTATATAATATATGTGGCTGTGTTATATACTTTGTGGCTGTGTTATATACTATGGGGGCTACGTTATATTCCTTTGGGGAGGCAGGCTGTATGATATTCTATTCGGGGATACATTATATTCTATGGGGGGCTGTATTATATTTATTATATTCTATGAGGGGTGATTGCATCATACTCTATGAGGTGGCTACATTGTATTCTATGAGGGGCTAGATTATATTGTATGGGAGCTTCATTATACTTTATGAGGGGGCTACATTATATTCTATGGGGGCTGCATTATACTATATGAGTAGGGCTACATTGTATTTTATGGAGGGGCTACATTATACTATATAAGGGGGCTCAATTATATTCTATGGGGGTTTAGATTATACTCTGTGGGGTGGTTGCATTATACTCTGTGGGGTGGTTGCATTATACTCTGTGGGGTGGTTGCATTATACTCTGGGGTGGTTGCATTATACTCTGGGGTGGTTGCATTATACTCTGGGGTGGTTGCATTATGCTCTGTGGGGTGGCTGCATTATGCTCTGTGGGGTGGCTGCATTATGCTCTATAGGGTGACTGCATTATACTATACGTGGGCTGCATTATACTGTATTGAGGACTATGGGGAATACATTATACCATATGAAGAACTATGGGGTGCATTATACTATGGGAAGTGAATTGTACTACATGGATGACTATGGCGGTGCATTATACTATATGGAGCACTATGAGGAGTGTATTATACTATATGGATGACTGAGTGTATTTTAATTATTGAGGGCTATTAGGAGTGTATTATACTATATGGAGGACTATGGATACATTATATTATATGGAGGACTATGTGGTGTGCACTTTACAATATGGAGGACTGTGGTGCACATAATAATATATGGAGGACTATGGGGTGTATTATACTAAACAAGCAAAATGGTGCATATTCATCGAGTGATTGGTGTTAGGCTAAGTGCACACGTTCAGGAATGTTTGCAGAATTTTCCTGAGCAAAAACTGACTTTTTCCGCGGTGAACTTTCTAGGTCAATAATATAGCGGGAAAAAGGCTAGAATTCCGCAAAATTAATGAACATGTTGGCTCTTTTTCCGAGATGCGTTTTTTTCGCGGAAAAAAAACGCACCATGTGCACAAAAATTGCGGACTTCATTCTAAATGATAGGATGCTTAATTCATGCGTTTTTGACGCGTTTTTTCCCGCGAAAAAAAAAACCGCAAATAATCCTGAAAGTGTGCACATAGCCTGAATGTGTCATTGGTGAGGGCATGGTGCAGAAGTGAAGTTTTTCCATGAAAGGGCGGAGGGATTTTGGAAGGTTTGCGTGGTGGAGGAGGAGCTAGGGTGGATGCGGAACTGGGGGGTGGAGCCTGGGCGGAGTCTCAAGGGGGGCCCCATAAATTTTGCCAGTATGGGGCCCCGAAATTCCTAGTGGCAGCCCTGGTCGCACATGCTCACTAATGCTCCATTTACACAGGGCACCTTGGGCTCCCTGTTGTCAAGATTGGTGTTGGCCCAATCAGCCGAACCCAAAGCAAACAAACACATATCATCTATCCTATGGATGGTTCTTTAAATGTTATTAGAGGGGAAACCACGTCCATTTTACATGCTTGAATTTTGTGATATTAGCATGAATCCTGTCTACAATCCAGATAAGGATGCCTTGTTATCAGTATGCACCTTATCCATTTTCCGACATCCCATTACCTCTGTAATGGTTTTAGCTGGACGGAGCGTGTTTTGATTTTCAATGAGGGGGGTCTGAAAAATAAGACGTAACCAAAAATAAACAAAATACAAACATAAATACAAAGAAAATTAAAAATATTAGTAATCACAAGGAGAAAATTATCAGGTTCATGAAAACATAAAAAAAAGTTCTGTGGGGGAAAAAATTAAGAAATGCAAAATGCAGAAACATAAAATGAAATAAAATGGTTGAACTGTATAAATTATACATCAGTGAAAAGATCTAAAATGTTTAAGTTTATAAATTATAACTAGTACCTATGGGAAA
>JARQOD010000007.1:65186176-65275742 GCA_033576555.1 Oophaga sylvatica
CTGAAGGCCCCCCGATTAGGTATACTGCTCTTCAGTTTATTGTACTGACTCATTCCTCACCCACCATATCACTTACATTACGGGAATTCATCTAGGATGGAGACACTGCTCATTACTCTGTCCATCCCAATAATGTCCGACACTGTTGTGTTTGTGTCCCTGCTAGCCCTCCTTAATGGCCAGCACAGCTGTGTCCGTGGCCCTACCTGCCTTCAGTAATGTCCGCACTTGTGATTATGGCTCTGCCTCTTGCTGCAGCACTGACTATACCCATTACACACCGCGCCTTTTACCCATCTTATTCCTTCTATTATGTGATTACATATACTGTAGGATAAGGCCCCAGGTAACTCCTCCCAGCAGCCCTATCCCCCTCATAGGCAATGTAGATAAGCGAGTGGTGGGTATACTTAATACCTATTCAGGTACTGTGATGACAATGTAGCACCAGTATGGGAAGCCAACAAGCAGGGCAGAGTATAAAACTAAATGCTGCCATATATACAAGGGATAGGATAGCCCCATATAAAGGCTTATAATGATCCAAGAGGTGTACCGCCATATTTCCTGGGCTTCCGGAGTATATATATATATATATATATATATATCGTGTATGTTCCTGTGTAGCACTATAATTCCAGGTACAACTATACAACTAGAGGAAGTGCTATATATATACTTAAGTCCACCCCATACTGGGGTACAGCCATCATTCTGGGGTACAACTGCACATATAGAGGAAATGCCATATATACTGAAGTCCCCCCATATCCTGGGGTACAGCTATACTTCCAGGGTCCAACTATCTCTATAGAGGCAGTGTCATTTATCCCAGTCCACCCATATATTGGGGTACTGCTATAATTCTGGGGTACAACTATACATGTAGAGGAAGTGCCATATATATGCTGAAGTCCACCCATGTACTGGGTTACTGCTATGATTCCGGGGTACAAACACACTTATGGAGGAGGTGCCATATATTTTGAAGTCCCCCCATATACTGGGGTACTGCTATAATTCCAGGGTACAACTATACATATAAAAGAAGTGCCACATAGACAGAAGTCCATATAAACTGAAATCCCCCATATACTGGGGTACTGCTATAATTCCGGGGTACGGCTATATATATGTATATATATATATATATATATATATATATATAAGGAAGTGCCATGCCTATAGAAGAATTGCCATATCTACCGGGGTACACCCTCATAATACTGAGGTACAGCCATAGCACCGGAGGCGCACCATATATAGGGTGAATGCTCTTGTTGTCCGTCCTGGTGGTCCCGAAAAGAGAGGCTTCTCTCCTTGGTCAGTGCCTTTTTGTCCCCTTTGACCCCACCTCTACCTATGTCACGTCCTCTTTGTCACCGTCCAAACGTCCAGTCCCCTCCTGGCTCACCTTACCCCCCCCTTTTCCCTGTCCCTGTTGTCACTGCCTCCCAGCGTCATGCCAGCCTCCCGTTATCCTGCGCTCCTACGTCCGGCTGTTACTGGAAAAATGGTCTTCGTCGAGGGAGAAGATGGATGGGGAGATGTGGATATTCTTGAGCAAAACATGTTTCAGTCTGTCAATGATTTGAGACTGAGGCTGAGGTTCACCTTCCAACAAGACAATGACCCAAAGCATACTGCTAAAGCAACACTCGAGTGGTTTAATGGGAAACGTGTAAATGTTTTGGAGCTGCCTAATCAATGCCCAGACTTAATTCCAATTGCGAATCTGTGGTCAGACTTGAAGATTGCTGTTCACCAGAGGAAACCATCTAACTTGAAGGAGCTGGAGCAGTTTTGCCTTGAAGAAAGGGCAAAAATCCTAGTAGATGTCTCATTGGCTACCCCGTGTTTTTACACGGTCTGTCCTCTGTGGCTTTGTTCACATGGAGTTTTTTGAGACAGACAAAAACAAGTTTTTTATGTCAAAAACACTTTAGGAATCGTTCCTTTTTTGGGAAATTTTTGAAGGAGTTTTTCTTTTCCTACACAAACATGAAGCGTTGTTTTGCAACCTTTTAGATCGGACAGTGGTTAGTTTGGAGCGGATTCCACCAGGATCTTCTACAAAGACTTGGCATGCATTTTTTTGTCTCTACAGGTGTTTTTCCAAACCTCTTCAGAAGAAAAAGCTAAAAAAAAACTCCTCATAGGAACAGCAAGGTGGATTTCGCGTAGAAATGAGCAGAAACAATTTTTCAAGTTTTTTTTTTTTGCTTTAGAACAACTTCCAAGAGGATCAACTTCATAAAAACGGCATAAGAGATCAGTGAGAACATAGGCAAAGTCTTATTTCTATTAACTAAGATGTTATTGTGTATCTCGCCCAATGCAAAATGTTTTCCTGTAGCCACAGTATAAAAGCAGCACATAAAGAATTTATAGAGCACCGGGTTGCCTTTGACAATATGGTAAACAGAAAAATGTTTTATAATCCTAACGTTATTGGTCCTTTAATTGCAACAGAGCAGCGCAATGCCTCTCAGCCCGCACATCTGAATCACCATTAAATAATAAAACGGCAGTGAAGATCTGTGTTAAAGTGTCACCGTGGCAGATATCCAAGCTGTGAGTTTTGATGGTTCTGCACATTACGTCCCAGGGCAGTCTTTTTTTTTTGTTCACTATTTACCCTTCCGTCAAATTACACGTCCTAATGCTTGATGTAAATCTTCACTAGGACTCCCAAGTGTACATTTCCTGCTTTCAAAAGGAACGAAGTGCTGTAATCATTAAATATATAATTGCAAGAAGAAGCATGTTATGCACTGCCCCCAACATGCCCTTCAGTCAGTGTCGGGATGGTAAAAAGACAGAGAGGTTGACTAGGAGAAGTCAATACCATGAGGTCGAATAATCCACTCACAACGGAAATATAGATTGCTAGAAATTGTCAGTATTACTGAGCTCCGTCGTCTGACTGTAATGATTCAGGGCAGATAAACAGAAAATGAATGTTCAGATATTGACTGGAAATAGAAAAGTGCCACTTCAACCTCCTACAGAGAAAGAACGAAGCCACGGACGGATACTGGCAGGGTTGTCATAAGTGTGAAATGTCAAGGAAGATGTAACAATAACTAAAACACATAGCATTAATGGGAATCGGAAGTAGTACTTGTACTCCAAATGCCCCCGGACCAAATTAGAAGACACCAATATTATAAATGGCATATGGCAGGTGGTGGTGGTTGGGGGGAGGGTTGGTTATAAATTTATCATTGGGACCCAGGAGCTTGATGTTAATCTTTTACTCCTGTACATGCTCAGATACAGCAGGTGAAATCAGTATTGAAAACATCACCAAATTTGTAAAGTAGCAATTGACATGAAATAATCACCAGATGTCAGTAACAACCCGTTCAATCCACACAGGCAAGGAAAATAAACCATAGAGGTCCATAAATTAAGTTATGTGTGATAATAAGAAATGACACAAGGAAAAAGTATTGAACAGGCTTACTGAGATTAAACTTCGGACAAAACCTTTGTTTCTGATGATAGCTTCAAGAAGCATTGTGACTAATCATACAGTAGTGTGAAAAAGTGTTTGCCCCCTTCCTGATTTCCTATTCTTTTGCATATTTGTCACACTTAAATGTTTCTGATCACCAAACAAATTGAAATATTTGACAATGATAACACAAGTAAACACAATTTTTAAATGAAGGTCTTTATTATTTCGGGAAAAGGAAATCCAAACCTACAGGGCCCTGTGTGAAAAACTGATTGACCCCTAAACCTAGTAACTGGTTGGGCCACCCTTAGCAGCAACAACTGCACTCAAGTTGAGTGCCCCCTAGGGCCTGGGGTTACTCGGTACCGGTCCGGGCAGTTCTTAAAGGTGAAGTCACAGCAGCAGTGACCCGGTCCATGGCCCTGGGCGTCCAATGAAATTGTCAAAGATGATGGTGGGGGTAGTTTGTAGGGGAATTAGTTAGTGATGCCACCTGTGGTGTTCGGCTATATATGGCTGATGCTGCAGGTCAGGTCCACTGGTGCGGATGGTGATGCAGCAGAGATGTTACTGCTCTCAACGGGTAGAGCTAGGCCCCAGGGCAGATATAACAGGCTGTTCACTGGCAGCCCTGGTCTCTTGGTCTGCTGCGGTGCCTCCAGGTGTTCGGTGTGGTCAGTGAGCTTGCAGTCCCCTGCCCTCCAGATTCGGCTGTGTGGGGGGGAACAGCACCCGCACAGCCCAGGACTCTGGCGTCCTTTTTATCAGCGTTCTGCTCCTGGATCAGCTCTGATGCAGCTGCACTTCACAGAGCTCTTGTCTCCGCTTCTCTCACCTTAGACCAACTGACTCTTTCTAGAACAATATCCTTACCTCAGCACTAACTCCTCCCACCAACTGTCACTCCCTTAAGCTACGCCCCTTTTGGTCAGGAGTTAGAACAAGTGTTGAATGCTGTGTATTACCTCGCATGGGGACCTCTTCCGGCTTCCAGGCATGACGTCAACACCCTGTAGAGGGAGGCAATGTCACCGTGGCAACCGGACTCTGGGGTGCCACACAAGCATTTGCGATAATTGGCAATGAGTCTTTTACAACGCTCTGGAGGAATTTTGGCACACTCATTTTTGCAGAATTGTTGTAAGCCAGCCACACTGGAGGGTTTCCGAGCATGAACAGCCATTTTAAGGTCAGATCCCAACATCTCAATCAGATTAAGGTCAGGACTATGACTAGGCCACTCCAAAGTCTTAATTTGTTTTTCTTAAGGCACTCAAAGGTGGACTTGCTGGTGTGTTTTGGATCATGGTTCGGCTGCATAACCTAAGTGTGCTTCAGCTTGAGGTCACAAACAGATGGCCGGAGATTCTCCTTCTGAATTTTTTTGGTAGGGAGCAGAATTCATGGTTCTTTTTACCACAGAAAGTCTTCCAGGTCCTGAAGCAGCAAGACAGCCCCAGACCATCACACTACCACCACCATATTTTACTGTTGGGATGATGTTCCTGTTCGGAAATGCTGTGTTACTTCTATGCCAGATGTAAGGGACGTACACCTTCCACATAGTTCAACTTTTGTCTCGTCAGTTCACAGAGTATTCTCCCAAAAGTTTGGGGATCAACAAGAAGTTTTCTGGCAAAGCTGAAATGAGCCTTTATGTTCATATTGCTCAGCAGTGGTTTTCGCCTTGGAACTCTGCCATACAGGCCATTTTTGCCCCGTCTCTTTCTTATGGTGGAGTCATGAACACTGAACTTAACTGAGGCAACTGAGGCTGCACTCTTGGGGTAATTTTGATCAGCTGGCCACTCCTGGGAAGGTTCACGACGGTTCCATGTTGCTGTCACTTGTGGATAATGGCTCTCACTGTGGTTCACTGGAGTCCAAAACTTTAGAAATGGATTTATAACCTTTTCCAGACTGATAGATCTCAATTACTTTGTTTTTCACCTGTTCCAGAATTTCTTTGGATTGCGGCATGAAGTCTAGCTTTTGAGGAACTTATGGTCTACTTCACTTTGTCAGGCAGGTCTTATTTAAGTGATTCTCGATTAAGAACAATTGTGGAAGTAGTCACAGTTAATTTATGTTTTTTTTTGTTTTTTTTAGGGGGGGGATCACTTTTTTTCCACACAGGGCCCTGTAGGTTTGGATTTCTGTTTCCCTTAAAAATAAAGACCTTAATTTAAAAACTACACTTTGTGTTTACTTGTGTAATCTTTGTCTAACATTTACATTTGTTTAGTGATCAGAAACATTTAAGTGTGAAAAACATGCAAAAGAATAGGAAATCAGGAAGGGGGCAAATACTTTTTCACACAACTGTCTGCTAAATAGTTGCAAGTCTAATTGATGTAAGAGATAGCCAAGAAGATTGTCTATAAATTGATGGTAATCTCAGGTTAGTACCTATAGTGGATGGTGAGATATGGAGGCTGAAAGTCAAAAGTTCAAAACATTATTACCCTTTTGCTCATCACTGTATACCCATAATCAGGTGAAAGGCAGGAAGACACCCAGCAACCACAATAGAAAGGACTATAAAAACATTATTTATTAGTAACTATTAAAATATCAAAGTGGAAAAACTAAAAAATAAACACGCTAGGCCTAGGGGTTTTGAGCACTAAGGCTGTTAATCATATAAGCATGCGTCATGCACAACACACAGATGACACGCACATTATATATGCATGTCTTTGTAAGCTTCTATGGTGTACTATGGATGCTATAGGTCAGACGAGGACAGCTGAAGCAGAAATTGGACAAACTGATTTTTTGGGGATGGGTGATAATCCAGGCTGAAATTTATTTTGCTCCAACTTATACTAGGAGGCATGTACAAATTGTATAAGCTATGAAATATACTTCTGCGCTCCCACTAGTAGTGGCTGCAGACAGTCTGAATTTTATGGCTTGCAGAAGTTTATCTAATTGCAAGAAAATAGTAAAAATAAAAGAAGAAAGGAAAGAAAGAAGGAAAGAAAGAAGTTAAGAGAGAAAGAAAGTACCGTACTTCCTCTTATCTCCAACCTATCCAGAGCAGAAACTCTAGATTTCCAATAACCAGCCAGCACCTGACAGTCACTAACGTCACCACTCAGCGCTTAGCCATGATGCCAGTAGTACGTGACTGCTGCGGGCACTGAGTGGTGATCACATAATAGTCGCTTGTATGAAATGACTGGGAGGACTGCTGCGGAGTCTGCACTAGATCAATGAGACACAATAATGTTTTCCTTTTTTTTTTCGTTTTGGAGCATTTGTTGCTGTTTTTATTATTTTCTTTACACTTGATAACCCATTGAACTCAAACTATATAGAAAAAGAATGTAACTTCTATTCCTATCAAACATATTTTAAAAAAATATATCAGCAAGGAACTAAAACGATTGTTTTTGTAGGTTGGACATGCATCACAATCTTGTACTTCTGAAATATTTATGCAGAATATATTGTTTTATTGAAACCCGTTTATGTAATATAATAACATTTCATAAGCAAATCTGATTGTGAAAATAAATGTGCATAAAATGTGTCAGAGCGGGTAATATTGGCCGTGCGCTGCCATCAGATCATCGGATTGAGGCATTTGTCTTTGAGTTTAACATTGACCTGGGTACATAAAGGAGATGAAGTTGCAAACATGCCAACTAGCTTTTCATACAGAGCAGTATCATCTAGCTCAAGCCTGATCACCATGATCCAAAGGCATCCTCCTGAGGACACAGACAGGAGAACGGAAGGTCAAAACCACAGAGAAAGCCAAAGGCAACAGCAGATAAAGGACTGCAGAGATTCATAGTTGTGCGACTATCCTACTATTAGGTTTAAGGTCCCATCAAAGACAGGTACGCTTTGTCATGGCAGGGGGGCTCACATAAATTGACCAATTTGTGTGCCTTCTTTTTTTAAGTATATTCTCTAGAGCAGTTTTTCGGTCCAAAATCCATTTATTCAGTGTTTGCACATTTTAACGCCTACAAAGACTTACAAGGTTCCTTTGTTAGTATATTATGCAGCTGGCACCTGTTCACACTTGCTTTATTCTATTTGGAAGGACTGGTCTTTTTTTGTCTTTTTTTTACAGTATACTATTCTCAGTTGTCAGCGCTTGCTTATTCCATTTCCACAAAATATCTATAATAGTGTATTTAAAGGGACTGAATGAAATAAGAAAAACATGGCTGCGTTGTCACCAGTTTGAGTCTCTGAACAAATGCCACCACCTTTATCTGCTCCTTTACAGCATTTCACAAATTCCACAAATGTGTCTATCATCTCCTGACTCCCCCTGTTTACCCCTCAAAATACCATTTTAATTGCTCCCACCCGGACCATCCCGTATGTAGATGAGGACGGTCCGGTCCGATGGGTGTCCTCTCTGCAGTGTCTATGCCTCCTCTCTGCTCCTAATCGCCGTCCTCCAGCTTTGATTGATGTAGATGACGCTTTCAACGTCATCCACATAGCAAACGAAATCATGTGCCTGCACGGTAGCCTCGAAGGCCGGCGCAGGCATGCTTTGCTCTGCTCTACTGCGGGCAGAGAATAAAACATCACGGTTAAAGTGGTTGTTCTTTGAAATGAAGCTTGGTGTCGATAAGTGGATGACGCTCCATATACATAAGGTTTAGTCTGGCCATTCAAAGGTTAAGAGTCTCTCTCCACCTGGGCTCATAAACAGGGGTCCATAACAAGGGAACCTCCTTTGTGATGTCCATATTTCCCAGTAGGACATATGAGAAGGAGAATTTCAGTAAGTGATGATTATTTGATGGATCTTCCGAGGTAAAAGAGAACTCAACCACGGGATCGATGTTTAGTCGTTAGATATCCAATCTATGACTTTACATTGGGATTTAACCAAGACCATACACTGCAGAAATCTATACTACACTATCATAATACATATTACTATCGATCTGAGAGCTACCACAGTAAATGTTTAGCTACCGTAATTAAGTTTGCATATATTTTTACAAAAATGCACATTCCATATAAGTTTATAAATGTTTTCAAGAACTATTGTACTATACATGTGGCCACAGCAGATGAACAAACTGTTATAATTATCATTAAACTTAATCTTATAAAAATTATATAACTTCTACATGATCATTGATCAATGTACTTGTACTTTTCAATTTGTAAGATTTTACATATGTCTGGAGAACCCTCTTTCTACATTAAACCCCCTTAGCAGGTCACAGTGGGTCCAACAGATCAAAGCTCCAGAGATAATCAGGCAGAGGCCCACTGGGTGATCTGTGAATGAGTGGATGACCACATAATACATCATTGAGTGTAGTCCACCAGAGTAGGAGCCACTTTTCTCCTCTTTCTGGCTAATGGACACTTCTGAGATCTCCGTATGACAAGGTGTTCTACTTTGGCAAGTCCTTTGGATATTTTATCCCTTTGAAAATATCTAGTTGACTCCACAAAAAAAAAAAAAGCATAAAATTGGGATTTGACCCCAAGTTAGGCTCTCAAGGGTCATGGAAGCTAACACCTAAGGGAGCTGTTTAGTATAATAGTCACTATGGAGAGGGTCTTCGGCTGCACCTGTTCCACCAAAATTCACATGGTGAATTTCTTTCCTAACAAAGCAATCAAAGATCTAAGCTTCCTAGACTCTCATTAATGTTCTTTGGATGGAAGTGGAAGACTTGAGGTAATTGCAATCATATATTTTTGTTTTTTTTTAGGGGGTGACAATGCTTCAATTTTTTGGAGTTGGAGTATAAATGATAGGCATTTACATGGATGCAGGATTGCAAAGTTCTTAAATATCCTCCATTGGATCAAAGCTCTAAGACAATAATAACTCCCAAAGTCCATCAGAAGAACATACCATTTGAATATGACTTTGAAACCTATCACTACTAGGGTTTATGTTATGTATGAGGTTCACTTAATCCAAGTTCCTCTGCACTTCATGACTATAGTGAGGACTTTAGATTGACAGATAATAAAACACATGCTTTGCCGCTCCATTTACAATTTATGAGAAGGACTCTGAGTCTGAGAGACCAGTACAGCCCTCAGCTATCTCTATCAGTCCCACCGACTTTGAATGGAGAGCAGGACGTATGCTCCATGATGCTCCATTCAGGCTCTTTGCCACGGCGGTCTTGTGATGACGAAGAGGGTACCCCCAATTCTAGTGATCATGGATTGATGATATCAATTCCTGAAAAATCCATTTAAGGGTACATCACAGGAATATTAGCAGATTATACTTCCATTGGGCTCCTGCTATTTTCTATCTGCAGATCTGTTTTCACTCACAACTGTGGCTTACAACATTAGCTTGTAGGGAAATGTTATTATAGAAATATTAAATATAATAATAGTAGACATCAACGTGCAGATAAAACCATAAGTGGATTAAGTCAAACACTAGTGTAGTAAAGAAGCCGAGTTATTTAAAGTAGCACTCCGGCGAATTTTAGTAATTTATTTAATTATTTATCACCTTGGCCATAATTATTATGTGCACATTGCATGTATTTAAAAACACAGTGAACGCTGCCTTCTTCATTTCCCAGCACCGTTCCTGTCCTCTTGGCACCATGTGACCGCAGATCTGACTAGCCGGCACTCACAGCATATTCTGTGTCAACAGGAAGTCACTTTTTCAATGGGAGCCTTACATAGAGGTTCTCGTACACTTATACTGAAAAAGCAACTTCTGGCTCACAGAGAAAAAGCTGTGAAATGCCCAATACACGGGAAAGATCCAGAGTGTTGTATGTAACAAACGCTTGTCGCACGATCATCTTCATCACTGCTCACCTCTGCAGCATTCCTTTCTCAGCACTGACTTGCTCCCTTCTGCAGCACTTCTTTCCCAGCACTGACATGCTCCCTTCTGCAGCACTTCTTTCCCAGCACTGACATGCTATCTTCTACAGCACTCCTTTCCCAGCACTGACACATCATTCATCAGTCTTAACAGATCACAGTAAAAAAAAAGCTAGTTCTGACCTTCTTTGAGGCAAACTACATTGTATTCATATCTTCAGCCACTTTATCATGAGCTACCAGGTAATCATACAAAAAAAGTAGTGAAAGTGTACTTATAGGGCAGGGTTTATGCTAATTTGTAATAAGTAGGGTATTTTTTGGCCCACTTAGGGGGGCTTCCTGAAATATTGCCAAATCAATTAAAATCTAAAATATTGGAATTCTGTGCTGTAATGAAAGCCATAAACGAAGACCATGACTCGAAATCGAATGTCATAGGCACAAAGAACTTACCATTATCTGTGCCATTCTACATACAGGAAGAAGTCATCGAGTAAGTGCTCTACATATTATGGTTTTGTTCATCCACTCAGCTTAATTGTAAAATGATGCATAAAATGCAGTACTTTTTTATAAACTACAATTCTAAATCTGCGCAATAACAAAAAGCTGCAGGAATCAGTGCAAAGTGCAACTAGGAAGCATTTAACGACACATCAATTAACATCACACTCTGCAAAAGATTATAAATGCTGGTAGTCACTGTTTGCATTTCCTGCGTTAACCATGGGCAAAAGTTGATCATTAGCTCGGCCGCAAATAAATATTCAGGTCTTTTATTGCGGAATCAATCCTCAAAGAGACCTGACAATGAAGGGAAAAAATAAATACGTGGCTGTGACGCCAACAACAGGAAACCATTTAAATCTTTAAAGAACTCCAGCGTTTTTTTTTGTTTTGTTTTTACTTTTTTTTTACTTTTCCCAACTTAACTCCACATAAAGAAATACTTTTTATCCACACTTTTTGTATACATGTGGTCCATATAACAAACACATATCCAGATTGATATAAAGTAGCTGTGAACCCAGTTCACACATTAGCTACTATTAACTCCATAAATGCACATCAGAAAAACAGGAGGAAGATCAAGGAGTTTGATACAAAAGTATGAAAATTTATTGATGATACACAAAGTGACAATCACCTTTATAATATACAAGATGTGTGTTTAAAAAGACACCAGAAAGATGGCAACAAGACAGCATCGATATAATTAACTTCACATAGGTAATGTGAGGGAAAACCCCTAGTAATATGACATCAGCAGTGCAAGCAATACAATCATATACAAATGAGCATGTATAGCAAAAACCCATAGAAAGGTAGCGATTCTTAGCACCAAGATCCCGGCATCCCAAGGTGAAAATAACTCCTAAGTGGTTAAGTTGTAAGTAAGGGAGCCAAATAAGGGGTCTCACCACAAACTTGTTGCCATCCCAAAGAGCCCCGACGCGCGTTTCCTGCTGTGAGCCTCGCTTTCTCAAGGGGACACCTGGCACCCCCACCAATCAGCTGTTTCCAGTGTTGGCGGCAACTGTATATCAGTCTCGCACATCAACCCCTATTGATTTGACTATGAAGCTCCAAAACTGAGCAGTTCTGGCCGCTGTTGACCCCGGGTACATCTGATCATCAGGAGCGCCAGGTGTCGTACCCCACCGATTAGACATAAATGACCTATCCACTACTAGGACGACCCTTTATCAATCTAAATGTTTGTCCCCGATAAAATAAAAAAGCTTATACTCACCTCCCGTGCCAGCGCCGTTCCAGTGGTGTCGGCTCTCGCGGTCCACGGCTCTCGGGCCAGCTGTGTTGGCACTTGCATTCCTGGGGCTCTCATCCCATTGTAAGACATGTGGAGCCTGGCGCCCAATCAGACCTGGCGTCACAGTCCCTATCTTCATACGATTTGAACATGAAGAGGAAGCTGCAGCTGATCTCTGACTTCCAGATGTCCCTAATCTGGCTGAGGTGGGGGAGTGGCAGTGGCGGAGCAGCGGGTCACAAGAGGCTGGAGCCGGCGGCTGTGGCTAACTCGTGTGCCCGCTGCTAAAGAGAAATGAATATTCACTCCATTCCACGCCATGACACTATACTCGCTAAAGAGCAATGAATACTCACTGCACTCCACGCACACAGTCCCAGCGTGGAGAACTGAGTAATCCGGCAGCTGTCCTCGGCAACTTGTAAGCAGCGCATGACGTCACTGCCATGCCCTTCTTACAAGCATAAAGCAGCTGCTGACACCGGAGCAGGACACGGCAAGGGCGCGAAGGGAAGGTAAGAATGTTTTGGTTTTTTTTCTGCTGGGGGCTATGCATACAAGGATGGGGAAGGGGGCCAATCATACCAGGACGGAGATGGGTCTCTGCATACCCGGATAGGGATTGGGGACAATCGTACCAGGATAAGGATGGGGCCATGCATACAAGGATGGAGATGGAGGCCCTGCATACCAGATAAGGATGGGTCCCTGCATACCAGGATGGGGATGGGGGCCAATCATACCAGGATAAGGATGGGGCCATGCATACCAGGACAAAGATGGGGGCTCTGCATACTAGGATAGAGATAAGGGAGCCATGCATACCAGGATGGGGGATATTAAGTACAGAATTTAACACATTTTTTGCTTCAATTTTTTTTCTAATTTCCTCCTCTAAAACCTAGGTGAGTCTTATGGTCCAGTGTGTCTGATAGTCCAAAAACTCCAGCCACAATGACTGTTGCCCAGATGAGAGCATATAGAGGTGTCTATGTGGTTGCTGAAAAGAACACAAAGTATAAGTTTAACATTTGGCGTGTTAAAAATTCAGAATTTTTTCATTTGTTTAAAATATAGACAGCGATATGAAAAACTGAAAACAAAACATTATCAATAACTGTAAAAAATGTATACAAAGTTTGATTTAAACAATAGTTAATTTTCTGATGACACAAAGTCTAAGGCCTCTTTCACACTTCAGTCGTGCGACGTCAGTCAAACTCCGTCAAAATGTGAAAAAAATGGATCCGCCATTTTTTTTCTCATTGACTTGCAATGGTCGTCCGTTAGGTCCGTTTTTTGACGGATCCGCCAAAAAATTGGCGTCCGTAGTTTCAGAAAAACGTCCAATGCAACGTTTTTTTGGTCCGCCAAAATGGCGGACTATGGCATATCCGCCGCATCTGCCATTTTGTATAATGGCCGCCTATGGGCGGCGGATCCGCTGGCATCGTCTTTGACAGAATCCGCCAGCGGATCCGTCGCTTCTATAGAAAACCATTGAAAATGCTGACAAAACTGTCCGGGCTCGCTCTCTCTCTCTCTCCTCGGTCCGGACATGCGTACCTACCTTTTCCGGGTAGAAAATTTCTTTTTCCGGGTTCAAAAGTTCATGGCGGCAGATAAGTCATCCGCTTGCATCCGTTTTTGCACTTTTCTGGCGGATCCGCCATTTTCATTCTTTGGCGGACGTCACACGACTGAAGTGTGAAAGAGGCCTAAAGTGTCATCCAGGAAACTCAACAACTTACAAAATAACAAACCAAACTTCAGACAAAGTCAAGCAAAATAGTAAGTCATTTGTCTATAAATTTGCAGCCAATCACCTGCCATCTATTTATTTTGGGTTCTTAAGGGCTCTCAGAATCGTTTCTCCGGATTGACTCATGGAACCCACGTCCGACACTCTTCAGTAATCCAATTTTTACTACCCAGGAGCAAAGTAACAGAATTGTGGCTTCAAACTGGAGACCAGTTGGATTACCTTATATCTCCACCAAACTTCAGTAATTTCAAACGGACTCTTGGGACCCGATTCACTATTGCATTTTTCCCTTTTTTGGGGTCTGTTTCAATCTTCAAGCTCTGTACAGCATACAGTACAGACCTTTCTGTCCATGGTTCTAGACCACACACAAACCCTGAATGTAGTCCGATCTCACAGTCGTGTGTTGTTCTCTTCCAATGAGATGTGTACTAAATTGCTTTGTTATTACGACAAATCAATTATTTTAATAACGCTCTGTCTAATAATGATTTTGGCTTGGTATGAAAGAAGGTTGGTTCGGAAAGAATTTTTACATACACCACAAGACAGATAGTTTCCATATACGGCATACCTGACAACAATGGAAGCTTAAAGATACCATTGTAGTTATTAAACCACAATATCTTAAAGAAGTTGTTGTTGAGGATTTGGAAAAAAAAATTTTGTACTGCAACAGCATCACTCCTGCTCATGGGTATTGGCATAGTACAAATGTAATAAGAGACTTTTAGGATATATGGAAAAAATACTAAGAATAGTTATTCATTTATCCCTGAACAGATCAACCATAAATACTGCTGGGGGTCTGATCCTACTACCAATTACACGTTCATCCAGTTTCTTCAAACTATGACCAAGGCAGGCCTAGTGCTTTGATTATAATACCTTAGAGGGTTTGTCCACCACTTTTCCTTCGTATAAGGGCCCCGTCTCACATAGCGACACACCAGCGATCCCGACAACGATCAAGATCGCTGGTGTGTCGCTACATGATCACTGCTGAGCTGCCAAACAGGCAGCTCAGGCAGCGATCAGCACAGCGACACTGCGGGTAACATCGCCTAGTTACCCGCAGTGTACGTTGGATACCAGCCGCTGATGCAGGGAGCTGGTAGCCAAGGTACACTTCGGGTTTCCAGGCGCTGCGCGGTGCCTGGAAACCCGACGTGTATCTTGGTTACCAGCTACCCTGCAGCAGCGCGCTGGTATCCAATGTACACATCGGTTTCCAGGCACAGCCCCGCGCCTGGAAACCCGATGTGTACCTTGGTTACCAGCTGATCGCTGGTCTCCTGCCTGCCACACGCAGCGATGCGTGTCTGCCAGCGGGAGACCAGCGATCAAAAAAAAGTCCAGGCATTTCTGACACAACCAGCGATTCACAGCAGGGGCCTAATCGCTGGTACGTGTCAGACATAACGAGATTGCTGCTGAGATCGCTGTTTAGCAGCGATCTCGCTATGTGAGACGGGGCCTTAAGTCATCAATATCAGATCTGTTGGGGTCCAACATCAGTCACCACCACAGATCAGTTGTTATCACCTCTGATGACGACACAACCAAAGGAAAATGGAGTACGAAATGGAGTAGCAGTAGTCTGGAGTTTTCTTTTTCACTTTAAACAGTGACACCCTGGTCTACAGGCTGTATATGGTAATGCAAATTAGCCAAATTAACTTTAATGAGGCTGAGCTGCAAATCCAGACAATCAATGGATAGAAGTGGGGAGAAAAAATTTTTTTTTTTTAAATCTCATAACACACATACAAGTAAGTTTTGTTTGACAATAGTATTTTTTAACATGTCAGGCATGTGTCCTTATTAGTAAATAGATGGAACTATCACATTTATCCTTGCATTTGTGCTGTGACATTTGCTTTAAAGGCAATTTTTCAATGTATTTTTAAAATTTAAACCGAATACCTCCTCCAATTGCCGGTAGTCCACCGATTCTGGAACAGTTTTTCTTTTTTTTCTGTGTCCCTCCGTTTAAAAGTTATGACCACCCAAAATAACGATTCAAATTTTACCTTCAAGCAACTGGGCGTGTACCACAGAACATCTCTGTAGGTGCGGCTGTGTTTTGATTGGTCAGCCACAGAAGAGAAAACACACACGCCCACAAAGAAGTTCTGTAGTATACGCCCAGTTGACTGAAGGGATCGTTTTGCATTTTTATTTTCGAGGGACATAACTTTGGGATGGAGGGGCGTAGAAAAAAAAGAGAAACTGCTCCAGAATCAGTGGAGAAACAGTAATTAGTACTAAGCTTAGATCAGAAAATACAGTTAAAAGTCACATTCTATCTCAATTTACTCTATGTAAATTGAGATAATGTACTTTTAGGTTCAAATATATCAATAGACATAATGGATTGACTTGAAATTATATACTGTGCTTTATTGTATCTCTAGTTAGTTGTGGCTGAATGTGAAGATTTCATCACTGTTGTTATTATTTTTCTTCTACTGTTCCAACCATATCCCTTCCATGCTTCTGTGACTTGTACTGTTTTTATAATGTATAGGTCAATATCCATGTCATGGAATAGTAAAACCAAAAGGAATGAGAAAGTCATACAAAGCCGTCCAAACAGTGATTTTTTCATTCTTTCATCACACACGGACTGTACGTGCTCACTGCTGACATGCCACATGTTACAATACAAGAATGTTGATTATCAACAGGTTCAATATTTTTTTCCCCACTGTTGAAATACAGTGTGTATGGAAAATATTCAGACCCCTTTAAATTTTTCACTCTTTGTTTCATTGCAGCCATTTGGTAAATTCAAAAAAGTTCATTTTTTTCTCATTAATGTACACTTGCACCCCATCTCGACTGAAAAAACAGCAATGTAAGTAATTTTTGCAAAATTATTAAAAAAAGAAAAACTGAAATATCACATGGTCATAAGTATTCAGACCTTTTGCTCAGACACTCATATTTAAGTCACATGCTGTCCATTCCTTGTGATCTTCCTTGAGATGATTCTACTCCTTCATTGGAGTCCAGCTGTATTTAATTAAACTGATAGGACTTGATTTGTAAAGATGCACACCTGTCTATATAAGACCTCACAGCTCATAGTGCATGTCAGACCAACTGAGAATCATGAGGTCAAAGGAACTGGCCAAGGAGCTCAGAAACAGAATTGTGGCAAAGCACAGGTCTGACCAAAGCTACAAAAGAATTTCTGCAGTACTCAAGGTTCCTAAGAGCACAGTGGCTTCCATAATCCTTAAATGGAAGAAGTTTGAGACCACCAGAAGTCTTACTAGACCTGGCCGTCCAGCCAAACTGAGCAATCATGGGAGAAGAGCCTTGGTGAGAGAGGTTTAGAAGAACCCCAAGATCACTGTGGCTGAGCTCCACAGATCGAATAGGGAGATGGAAGAAAGTTCCACAAAGTCAACTATCACTGCAGCCCTCCACCAGTCGGGCCTTTATGGCAGAGTGGCCCGATGGAAGTCTCTCCTCAGTGCCAGACATATGAAAGCTCACATAGAGTTTGCTAAAAAAAACACATGGACTCCCAGACTATGAGAAATAAGATTCTCTGGTCTGATGAGACAAAGATAGAACTTTTGGTGATAATTCTAAGCGGTATGTGTGGAGAAAACCAGACACTGCTCATCACCTGTCCTATACAATCCCAACAGTGGAACATGGTGGTGGCAGCATCATGCTATGGGGGTGTTTTTTAGCTGCAGGGACAGGACAACTAGTTGCAATTGAAGGAAACATGAATGTGGTCAAGTACAGAGATATCCTGGATGAAAACCTCTTCCAGAGTGCTCTGGACCTCACACTTGGCCGAACGTTCACCTTCCAACAAGACAATGACCCTAAGCACACAGCTAAAATAACAAAGGAGTGGCTTCAGAACAACTCTGTGACCATTCTTGACTGGCCCAGCCAGAGCACTGACCTAAATCCAAGTGAGCATCTCTGGAGAGACCTGAAAATGGCTGTCCACCAACGTTCACCATCCAACCTAACGGAACTGGAGAGGATCTGCAAGGGAGATCCCCAAATCCAGGTGTGAAAAACTTGTTGCATCATTCCCAAGCAGACTCATGGCTGTACTAGCTCAAAAGGGTGCTGTGAGGAACTCAGCCGGCCGCCACACGGTAGCCCGGGTATCACAGCTTCTGATACCACCGCCGCTACCACATGTGACGGACGATCCCTTTCCTCCCACGTCACCAATGGGACGTAACTCCACAGGTACAGCTCTCCGGCGCCCCCCTTTGTCTTTCAGGTCAGTAAGAGAACTGCACCTAGAGCAAATGGCCGCCGGGGAAGGTGTCCTGCTACCCACTGGGTATTCTAAGATTCGTGATCAGAGTAAAAGCATCAGCCCAAGATTAATTTTATGGTTTAATTTGCCTTAAGGGCGCACTAGATAATTACAGAAATATATAGTAAAGCTATACAACGTAATTACAATGGAATGGCAGTCAGAGTAAAAATACAACAATAATGTACAAGGCTAAAAGGTATAAGCTATGGATCAATATTACCGGGTATTATGGTCATGGGAAGGCCTTGGCTCTGCCATTCCCAGGTACAGTCTTCAGTTCCTGAATAGTCCCTTGGTCTTTCCTAGACCATCTTCTTGGCTTCTGTGTGTGAAATGGAAAGAGACCAGCAGCCTGGTCATGGCTAGTTCTTAGACCTGCTAGGCCCATCCCCATTGCTTTGAAGCACGCATATTAATTGGCCTGCAATTCATATGGAGCAGGAAACAATGCCTGAGCTTGGGCTATTTACCATACGACTGACCATCTTATTCAGTCACTGGCCTAAACTAATTAGCATGTAAAGGCCTATTGATTCCTAGTGGACATCAAAACCTGTCGTACTGGATATGCTAATAGGCAATGTGTAGCTAAAAGTCTGTGGCTGTGTGAACTGACAAAATGGAGGCTGGTACAGGCCCTATACAAAATGGCGACAACCTTTTCCTTACACCTCCCTGCTTTTGAGGGCGCTAGGGGGTATCACATTCCTGTGTTCCCCCATGCGCCCTACCGCACCCTCTCTTTGGCTAGGGTGGCAGATCCACGAGGATTTCTGACTCTCTGTCCTCTCCTTCCTCTGGAAGGTTGCACACTGGGTGGGCATAAGCCTCCCGCTCATGGTGGGCCTTCATCATGTTCACATGGAAGGCCTTCCTCCTTCCACGGGCGTGGTTCAGGGTGACCAGGTAGGTGACGGCGTTGAGCTGCTCGTGCACGAGGTATGGACCCTCCCAGGCCGCCTGAAGCTTGTTTTGTGGTACGGGGACCAGTACCCACACCTTTTGACCCACCTGGTAGGTCCGCTCACAAGCATTCTGGTCGTACCATCGCTTCTGGTCAGCCTGAGCTTGGGCCATATTGTCATGCACCAGCCGTGTCAAGGCCATCATTCGGTCCCGGAAGCGCACGACATACTCAATGACCGACACTCCAGGGGTGGCTAAATCCCCTTCCCATGCTTCCTTCACCAGAGCAAGGGGCCCCCGTACACGTCGCCCGTACAGGAGCTCAAAGGGGGAGAACCCCGTTGAGGCCTGTGGAACCTCCCGGTAGGCAAACAGCAGGTGTGGGAGATACCGCTCCCAGTCTCTTCCGTGGGAGTCGACCAACATCCTCAGCATCTGCTTTAAGGTGCCATTGAACCGCTCACACAAGCCATTGGTCTGTGGGTGATACGGGCTGGCCACCAGATGTTGCATCTGTACCTGCTTACAGAGAGACTCCATCAGCTGCGACATGAACTGGGTCCCTCGGTCGGTGAGCATTTCCTTGGGAAACCCCACTCTGGAGAAAATCTCCAGTAAGGCAGTGGCCACTTTGTTGGCCCGAATGGACGACAAAGCTACCGCCTCCGGGTACCGGGTGGCATAGTCCACTACCGTTAGTATGAAGCATTTCCCGGAGCGGCTGGGAGTGGCCTGCAATTCATATGGAGCAGGAAACAATGCCTGAGCTTGGGCTATTTACCATACGACTGACCATCTTATTCAGTCACTGGCCTAAACTAATTAGCATGTAAAGGCCTATTGATTCCTAGTGGACATCAAAACCTGTCGTACTGGATATGCTAATAGGCAATGTGTAGCTAAAAGTCTGTGGCTGTGTGAACTGACAAAATGGAGGCTGGTACAGGCCCTATACAAAATGGGGACAACCTTTTCCTTACAGGTGCTTCTACTCAATACTGAGCAAAGGGTCTGAATACTTATGACCACGTGATATTTGCACAAAAGGTACAAAATCGTCAGGCAGGAGAGGCATCAAACAAAGCCGATGTCAAAACAGGAAAGCATGATACAACACAGGAGGAGAAACCACAGCCCTAAACGAGGGAAGCACAAAGCTATATCTGGCAGCTTTCAGCAGTAAGCTGGAAGACTAAATAGTGTGTGGTGATTTCCAACTGGCTGGAGCAGGGAGCTGATAACTCCAGCTGGACAGCAACACACCCAAACAGCCAGACTGGACAGCACTGCAGGTCCCAGCCACCGGAAACTAAGTGGCTGGACAGATCCTGCGCCATACAAAACTTCTTGTTCCAACATCTCTTCTATCACCAGTGCCGCTTGCAGAATTAATACGGTGGAACCTGGCGACAGAAGCAGACATCGCAGGAGCAGGTCCTGGTGCAGATGTGACAGCTGCTCTGCAGCTGGCTAGGATCTCTGGAGAGTGATGTCAGCTCCTTATCCCGGCCGGTCACTGCTCTTGCTCTCCTCCAAAAACTGCCTCATATAGCAGCATTGAAGAGCGCACAGTCTGAGCCAGCGACGCAGAAATGGGAGCACAGGGAGGTGCGACGCAAAAAATAAATCATTGCATGAACCTTTTAATACTTACCGTATGTGCACCACTGTATGTGACACATAATAATGACGACAAATTCTAAATTTATGCTGAAAAATATCATTCCCACCTTGTCTAAGAATAGTCAGCAATTTCCTTCTCCTCAATCTGCGGTTTATTCTGCGGTATTGCGCTCTTGTTCAGCGTTCAGATGTAACAACAATGGTGAACACCGGATCCCGGGGTCCCAAGATGACATGCTGATTGGGTCTATTGATTCTAATGAACTATTTAAATGCCACCCATCGCCAGGAATAAAAAAAACAAAGAAATATCACATTTTATTGAAAATAAAGAAAACAGATATCTTCAATGAAAAAACTTGGCAAAACCCCCCCGCACTGCTGCACCGTCCACATGCTCCAATCACTGGAACATACACAGAGGTGATAATGTAGAAAACACGAAACTGCACAATGGATCCTGCTGGAGATACCGAAATAGAAGAAAACATGAAGGACTGCAGCCGGGAACCAGATCGGCTGCTAGGGCCGCGCTTATCTTCATTACGATTGTGCATATTGAGCTGTGAACACAGTGCAGCAATATCCACATCACAAGCCCAGATATCAGCAGCCATAATGACCAGGTAGAACACACTCAATATGTTTCTGTAAATAACACTTTGCCCATTCATTTATCAGGGGACATAATGTCTGCCAGAAGTGACCAAGCTATTTTTTCTGCAAAGTATTTTTTATCATAAAGAGTCTCACCATCACGTACTTGTTCTATTGTAGCGCCGGCGCCAGCGTCCCTGTCCTCTGCCAGGCAGGGACGCTGTTCCCCTGCGCCAGCGTCCTCTGCCAGGCAGGGACGTCGCTCCCCTTACCCTCGCTCGGCGTCCTCCTTCCGCCCTGCTGGGGCTGCGCGCTCCTTCCCTGCCACTGGGCTTAGGGCGCGCGCGCGTGCACTCCCCCGCTCTTAAAGGGGCCGCGCGCATCTTTCAAAAAAGGTCCCCGGCCAATGCCGGAGGATTCCACCTTATATAAAGCACCTCCTCCTTAATGGAGGTGCCCGAGCAATGTTGTTGCACTGTTCACTACTCTGCTTCAGCCCTCAGGTTCCGTTACCAGTTACCTTCCTGTTTCCTGCCAGTTTGCTGTCTGCTACCTGTCCGCTAGCCTACCTGGAGGCTCCACCGTCCGACAGTCTGCCCACCATCACCTGCCAGTCTGTCTATGACCAGCCTGCCCGTTTATCTGCTGATGTTCACCGGTTACCAGTCTGCTAGCCTACCTGGAGGCGTCAACGTTCGACAGTCTGTCCACCATCACCTGTCAGTCTGTCTACGGACCAGTCAGCCCGTTAATCTGAGGACGCACATCTACCATCTGCCTGCTGGCCTACCGGGAGGCTCAACCATCATCAGGTCGTTCCTGCCTGTCTATCCAGAGACTGCCCTGGTCACTTGCCGTGACTACCTGCCTGTCTATCCAGAGACTGCCCCGGTCACTTGCCGTGACTACCTGCCTGTCTATCCAGAGACTGCCCCGGTCACTTGCCGTGACTACCTGCCTGTCTATCCAGAGACTGCCCCGGTCACTTGCCGTGACTTCCTGCCTGTCTATCCAGAGACTGCCCCGGTCACTTGCCGTGACTACCTGCCTGTCTATCCAGAGACTGCCCCGGTCACTTACCGTGACTCCTGCCTGTCTGTCCAGAGACTGCCCCGGTCACTTGCCGTGACTTCCTGTCCGTCTTCCCCGGGCGCCACCCGCTCCTTTACAAGGAAAGCCTCCTTGTATAATAGCTCAGAGGTTCCGCCTCCCAGACCCGTTACAGTTTGCTCGGGCCATGGAACCCGGTGCACCCAAACTCCCTCGCTCTCTGACCTGTGTCATGAACTGTCTCGTCAGAGGTCTCAACAGGAGTCCATCCTGGGTCACCGCGGAATGTTAATTCCCGCCTGGACACTCTGACTGCTTCACCAGCAACCACCGCTGGCGCTATGACTCGCAATCCGGCAGTTCCGCTGCTCACCAATTCCGTGGTTTCCGTTCCCGGACCTCGACTTTCAGCACCTCCTCGTTTTGGAGGCGACCCTGCTCTGGCTCGGGGATTCATTAACCAGTGCTCCCTGCACTTTGAACTCCTGTCCCACCAGTTTAACCCGACCGGGCCAAAATTGCCTTCATCATGTCCCATCTCACCGGAGAGGCTCTGGCCTGGCTCAATCCTCTTTGGGAGAGAGAAGACCCCCTGGTGTCCGACCTGCCTGCCTTTCTCTCGGCCTTCCGGAAGGTATTCGACGAACCCGGACGGAAGACCTCCTCCGCATCATCTCTGCTACGCCTCCGTCAGGGAAGTCTCACCGTGGGTCAATATGCCATACGGTTCCGTACCCTTGCCTCGGAGCTGGCTTGGGATAATGACGCTCTGATATCTGTCTTCTGGGAGGGTCTGTCCGGTCGTATTAAAGATGAACTTGCCGGTCGGGACATTCCTACCTCTCTCGATGACCTAATAACTCTTGCCAATCGAATTGATCTACGGTTCCAGGAGCGCGCCAAAGAGGTCACCCGTGAGAGAAGGTTTCCTCGTCTAGCTCCTACTTTTCAGAAACCCGTAACTCCTTCCGTTTCTCCCCAGGTACACACTTCTGAGCCTATGCAGGTCGACCAGACCAAGATGGTCAAAGCCCGTCAGGACTTACGCCGTGCCGAGGGAGTTGCTTCTACTGTGGCAGTAAGGAGCACCTGATCCGTACCTGTCCGGAGAGGTCGGGAAACGCCAGTGTCTAGGTTCGCTCGGAGAGGTCAACCTAGACAAGAATAAATCCTCTCCATCTCTGCTGCTGTCAGTCTCAATTCTTCTCGGTGAGAACCGTTTTTTCGAACTAGCCCAACTTGATTCTGGAGCAGCCGGGAATCTTGTTTCACAGGCTCTGGTAGAAAAATATTGCATTCCTACCAAACCTCTGGTTGTACCAGTATCTGTCGCTGCTGTGGATGGGGGTCTCCTACCACATCCCATCCAACTTATCACCGAATCCATAACCCTGCAGGTGGGAATGTTGCATTCTGAGAGCATCTCGTTTCATGTTCTTCCTGGACTCTCTCACGCTTTCTTATTGGTTACCTTGGCTCCAAAAGCATGCACCCGTGCTCGACTGGCAGACTGGAGAGATCCTTCGCTGGGGACAGGACTGTCATAAAACGTGTTTGGTTCCTGTTCATCCCGTCCGTCCTTCTCCTACACCAACTAATCTACCTGGGCTCCCGATTCCATATTGGTCATTCGCTGATGTATTTAATAAAAAGGAGGCAGAGACATTACCCCCTCACAGACCTTATGATTGCCCGATCGACCTGCTACCCGGTACTACGCCTCCCCGTGGGCGTATTTACCCATTGTCCGCTGCTGAGACCAGGTCGATGTCTGAATATATCGAGGAGAATTTGGCCAAGGGATTCATCCGGAAATCTACCTCCCCAGCGGGAGCAGGTTTCTTCTTCGTAAAAAAGAAAGACGGCTCTCTCCGTCCCTGTATTGACTACAGAGGTCTAAACCTGATCACGGTGAAGAATAAGTACCCTCTTCCGCTCATTCCAGAATTGTTTGATCGTCTGAGGGGGCTAGAATCTTCACCAAACTGGATCTTCGTGGGGCATATAACCTAGTCCGTATCCGTCGGGGGGAAGAATGGAAGACGGCATTCAACACCCGGGACGGCCACTACGAGTATTTGGTGATGCCCTTTGGTCTCTGTAATGCTCCGGCAGTCTTTCAAGAGTTGGTCAATGACATCTTCCGAGACCTTCTCTACTCCTGCGTTGTGGTGTACCTGGACGACATCTTGGTCTTCTCTCCGGATCTCCAGTCTCACCGGAGGGAAGTTCGTCAGGTTCTGCTCAGGCTCAGGCAGAATCACCTCTTCGCTAAATATGAGAAGTGCCTCTTTGAGCAGACCTCGCTTCCGTTTTTGGGCTACATCATTTCTCAGACAGGCCTACGAATGGATCCGGAGAAACTGTCTGCCATCGAGAATGGCCCCGACCGGAGGGATTGAAGGCCATTCAGCGGTTCCTGGGCTTCGCCAATTATTACCGTCTCTTCATACCGCACTTCTCTTCCCGGACTGCTCCAATCTCCGCGCTCACCCGCAAGGACGCTAACCCCAAACAGTGGACGCCCAAAGCAGAGGAGGCCTTTCTTTCCTTAAAACAGGCCTTCTCTTCCGCTCCAGTGCTGCATCGCCCGGACGGCAACAAGCAGTTCTTCCTGGAGGTTGACGCTTCCTCCTCTGGAGCCGGAGCGGTACTTACTCAAAAGTCTTCTTCCGGAGGATGGTATCTTGCGGCTTCTTCTCCAAACTCTTCTCCTCCTCTGAGCGCAATTACTCCATAGGAGACCGAGAGCTATTGGCCATCAAGTTGGCATTGGAGGAGTGGCGTTACCTACTCGAGGGGGCTCTTCATCCGGTAATCATTTACACTGACCACAAAAATTTGGCTTACCTCCAGCATGCCCAGAGACTTAACCCTCGCCAAGCCCGGTGGTCCTTGTTTTTTGCCCGCTTTGACTTTCTTTTACATCTCCGCACGGCAGACAAGAACATCAAAGCGGATGCCTTGTCCCGGTCCTTCCTGGTGTCGGATCTCGAGGAACCTAAACATATCATCGATCCCGCCAGAGTGATGCAGGTGGCTCCCGTGAGTCTAAATAGTCTCCCTCCTGGTAAGACGTTCGTATCGGTACCCGATCGGGAGAGGATCCTACACTGGGGTCATTCGTCTAAACTAGCTGGCCACGCTGGTCAGAAAAAGACCCTCCAGCTCATTACCCGGCATTACTGGTGGCCTACCCTGCACAAGGACGTAATAGACTTTGTTTCTGCCTGTGCCCGGGAACAAAGTTCCGAGACACCTGCCTGCCGGCCGCCTTCTTCCGCTTCCTGTACCCGCTGCCCCCTGGCAGCATATAGCCATGGACTTCATAACTGATCTTCCCGTCTCTGCTGGTTGTACGGTCATTTGGGTGGTCGTAGACCGATTTTCCAAGATGGCTCACTTCATTCCCCTGCCAGGCATTCCATCAGCACCCGAGTTGGCTAAAGACTTTATCCGCCACATCTTCCGTCTTCATTGTCTGCCTCGTCACATTGTGTCGGATCGTGGGGTACAGTTCACCTCACGTTTCTGGAGAGCCACTTGTAAGTTGCTAGACGTCTCCCTGGATTTCTCCTCCGCCTATCACCCACAGTCCAATGGTCAAGTGGAGCGGATCAATCAGATTCTGACCAGTTATCTCCGGCACTTCGTTAATGCCCACCATTCTGATTGGGTGGATCTCCTGCCATTGGCCGAATTTTCTTACAACAATCACGAGAGCGAATCTTCCTCCAAATCTCCGTTTTTTGTAGTCTTCGGTCAGCATCCTCGGATCCCTGTTCCCGTCTCCACCACTGTGGACAATCCAGCTGCGGAATCTCTTGTTAACGAATTTTCCTCCATATGGGAGAGTACCCGGTCCGCACTCATTCTGTCATCCGAGCGCATGAAGAAACATGCTGACAAAAAACTCTGGATCCCCCTCAATTCCGTCCTGGAGATAAGGTCTGGCTCTCGTCCAAGTATGTCCGGCTCAAGATTGCCTTCCTACAAGTTAGGTCCTCGGTTCATCGGTCCTCTGGAGGTCATCAGTCAGATCAACCCGGTGTCCTATAAATTGAGACTCCCGGCCAATTTGCGGATTCCTAACTCCTTCCATGTATCTCTCCTCAAACCGGTGGTTCTTAACTCTTTTGTCAAGCCTACAGGTACACCTCCTGCTCCAGTTTCTGCTGAAAACGAATTTGAGGTAGAGAACATTCTGGCCACCAAAAGGGTAAGGAGAAAGACCTATTTTCTGGTGGATTGGAAGGGTTTGGTCCTGAGGAGAGAACGTGGGAGCCTCGGGAGAACATCCATGCCCCTCTCATCCTAGCTAAATTTCTTTCTGGCCTAAAAAAGGGGGGCCTAAAGGGGGGGTACTGTAGCGCCGGCGCCAGCGTCCCTGTCCTCTGCCAGGCAGGGACGCTGTTCCCCTGCGCCAGCGTCCCTGTCCTCTGCCAGGCAGGGACGCTGTTCCCCTGCGCCAGCGTCCTCTGCCAGGCAGGGACGTCGCTCCCCTTACCCTCGCTCGGTGTCCTCCTTCCGCCCTGCTGGGGCTGCGCGCTCCTTCCCTGCCACTGGGCTTAGGGCGCGCGCGCGTGCACTCCCCCGCTCTTAAAGGGGCCGCGCGCATCTTTCAAAAAAGGTCCCCGGCCAATGCCGGAGGATTCCACCTTATATAAAGCACCTCCTCCTTAATGGAGGTGCCCGAGCAATGTTGTTGCACTGTTCACTACTCTGCTTCAGCCCTCAGGTTCCGTTACCAGTTACCTGCCTGTTTCCTGCCAGTTTGCTACCTGTCCGCTAGCCTACCTGGAGGCTCCACCGTCCGACAGTCTGCCCGCCATCACCTGCCAGTCTGTCTATGACCAGCCTGCCCGTTTATCTGCTGATGTTAACCGGTTACCAGTCTGCTAGCCTACCTGGAGGCGTCAACGTTCGACAGTCTGTCCACCATCACCTGTCAGTCTGTCTACGGACCAGTCAGCCCGTTAATCTGAGGACGCACATCTACCATCTGCCTGCTGGCCTACCGGGAGGCTCAACCATCATCAGGTCATTCCTGCCTGTCTATCCAGAGACTGCCCCGGTCACTCGCCGTGACTACCTGCCTGTCTATCCAGAGACTGCCCCGGTCACTTGCCGTGACTACCTGCCTGTCTATCCAGAGACTGCCCCGGTCACTTGCCGTGACTACCTGCCTGTCTATCCAGAGACTGCCCCGGTCACTTGCCGTGACTTCCTGCCTGTCTATCCAGAGACTGCCCCGGTCACTTGCCGTGACTACCTGCCTGTCTATCCAGAGACTGCCCGGTCACTTGCCGTGACCTCCTGCCTGTCTGTCCAAGACTGCCCCGGTCACTTGCCGTGACTTCCTGTCCGTCTTCCCCGGGTGCCACCCGCTCCTTTACAAGGAAAGCCTCCTTGTATAATAGCTCAGAGGTTCCGCCTCCCAGACCCTTACATCTATCCATGCTTTTTCACCCCTAGATAGCACAGAGAAGGCATCCATGTGCAAAATCAGTGCTGTCCATTGCTAAAGGGGTTCTCCATTCCCTGGACAACCTCTTTTATAAAGGGAGTAGTCCCCCTTGTAAAAGAAAAACACACACATTCACCTCCTGCGCTGGCGCTGCTGCAGCGATGATGGCTCCGGGTCTCCCATGACACTTTTATGCCATGCGAGCCCTGCAGTCATCGGCCGAATACGCTCTCACTACTTCCTCCGATTGTCCATAGTTTACACCTTTTGACGAACCTCATAAAAGTGTGGGTTTTTTTTAATTAAAACCTTAAAGGGGATGTCCAGACCTAATATATTCATGACTTAGAATTAGGATAGGTCATCAATATCACATCAGTGGGTCCAACACCTGGCACACCAACAAATCAGCTATTTTCACCACAGCTCTTTACACCGTGTAGTGGCCATTCTTGGGTACTGCAGCTTAGCTCCTACTAAAGTGAGTAAAAGTTGAGGTGTAGTAGCAGAGAGTGGCCACTACATGGCGTAAAGAGCTGAGGTGTTCACTGTTTCTTTATGGCCGCCATGGAGCCTACAGACAGGTGTCACCCTCCAATGATTTGAGATCCTGCAGACTGGTCATGAATATCTTGACAACCCCTTTAATGAGTGATTTTCAAGCCGCTCTATTGCGGGATAGGCGGCAGGCGCCCTCCTATTTAGGAGCGGGTCAGCTATTATTGCCAGCATAAATATCAGCTTACTATTTCTGGTGTAAAATGCGTAATCCACTGACACGATGAGTCTGCCAGACACTCCTCAATGGCTCTAGGGCAGATAGACGTGTAATCATGTCCTTAAAAAAAAAAAAAAAAAGCATGCACCAAAATATTGCATTGGTAAAATCCTGAGCTATTTCCACAAATGTCTTATGTAATACTGTCCTGTAGTCAGTGAATTTGTGCAGGCGACATTGCACCAGTTCGCATGTGGAGCACGGACAATACATTGGGTAAACCCACATACTGATGAATGAGAGGAAGTGATCACAATGGAGCTGCTTACTGAGCTAGGACAGGGGTCCGGGTGGGTTTACATCCAGCTCTTCTATGTTACTAGCAATGAATTAAACAGGAGACGAGGGCAATGTCAGCTCCTGTATCAAGTAATAATGAAGCCCTCCTTCTCCTTCCATCAAAGTTATTATCCTCTTAATATATTGCAGTCATCATATTATACAGCACTGTGTACTTACAATTGCTCATTTTGCCTTTCTACCCAGCTAATTCTTCTCTTTTCTCTGCTCTATGTAGAAGGGGTAAGTCTCTCTTCCCTGCATGAGTCATCGCCCTCTTCACTTCCTGACCCAGCTGCTCCCCTCTCCCTGCCAGAGACTTTTGCAGTGATTGACCTACTGTTTCTACAGGAGATCAATAGAAGGATTCAGCTAGTGAGTTATCAATCACGTGATGTCATAGATCTAATGGAAAAGAGAAGAATTATCTGGGTAGAAAGGTAAAATGAGCAATTATAAGTACACAGTGCTGTATAATATGATGACTGCAATATATTCAGAGGAAACATTTTTTGATGGCAACGATTCTTTAATCTTAAGTATAGCAAATAGTGTTGAGCGATACTGCTCGATATCTAAAAATATCGTATCGAAATGGTATCGCCGATATCACTAAATATCGTCGATATCCGATTCTGATACCGGAAGTCCCATGTAAGTCTATGGGAACAAAATATCGCAACAAAAGAAACCCTTTCTTTCGTTGTAAACACAAATATACACACATAGAATATATATATATATATATATATATACACATGTCATTGTGACATATATATATATACATATATTTATAGTTTATACACTTCTACATAGTAAAATAGACTCTGATTCAATTGCCGGGTAAAGCCGTGACATACCCCATAGAAGTCGACGGGCTCGGTGCCGAGTACCCCCAAAACCTCTGGCTCTGTGCGACTCAACTTGGGCGTCACGAACAGGATTCTGTAGCTCGCTATAAGCGAGTCCTGTGTGCCTGAATTGAACTGGTTTTGTGCTTGAGAATTGCTAAAATCATCAGAGAATGTATTTGCCATTTTTCAGCCATATCTGCGTCACGACGAGGCACTGGTGAAGACGAAGGGCGTGCTCTTCGTGGGTGTACACTCACTCAGTGGCGCAAAAACGATGGCCGACCACTGTAAATGGTACTGCAATGTAACATCGTGCCCCACAGCTCTTCAGTTCCGCCTCCTCATCCTCCTCAGTGTGCGGAAACTAACACGAAGGTCCCGCCTCCCTACAAAAGAGGGGCCCTCTCCAGATGCTAATGACACATGTGACTTGGCAGAGATGGCTAATGGACACGAGCAGAAGTGTGAAGGGATGGAGCAGTCAGAGCTCTCCCCCCACGGAAGCGACCCGATCGCCACGGAACCACCGTTGGGCACCCGGCCTGGAAACCCTCCTACGCTGCAAGAAGCGGAGGATACCCTAAGAGGCCTGGCCCGGCACCGGGAGGAGGTCGCCAGGATGGAAGCCAGCTGGCGTGCCCTAAAACTAAACTTGGAGCGGTGCCAATCCCTCTTACCTGAAGTGTCTGTACGGAAGGTGAGGCACCCGTTCTAGTAGAGGAGTCCGTGCGGGCATCCCAGCCCTTGCAATGTGATCCGGTTGACGTTGTCGCAGTGGAGGCACCCGTTCGTGCAAAAAACTCTGCACCGGCAGCACCCCAGATCCCGCTGTCTGCCACCGTCGCTGAGACAGAAGAAGCGACACCCGTCCTCATGGAGGAGGCCGCGCAGGCACCAGAGCACTACCTGCCTGTACCGGAGCCCCGACTGTCATCTGTTCCAGAGCCGGCTGCTTCCTCCGCAGGTGAGCGCCGCCAGGACTGGGGGGCGCCAGGAGAGCTGCCGCAAACCGGACACTGTAAGCTGGCATTTGATGGTGGAGACATGGAGCAGCTGGTGGAGGAGAATTACAACCGGCGTCAGGAGGAAGAGTGGAGACGTTGGGAGCGGGAAGCAGAGCGACAAAGGGAGCAGCGAGAAACCCAAAAGCTTCGGCAACGTAACCTGGAGAAGGACCGGGCAGATAAGGACCGGATGAGAAAAGATAAAGGAACCCTGTGGGAGCCGCGGCGTAAGGGTGCAGTACGGAGCTTTAAATTGAAAGGTGGTTGGGGCTTCATCCAGGAGCCTGGACTTTATTTAGAAGTTTTTGTGAACTGGCGGGACGTGGAGGCTCACCTCCCAGAAGGACACCCGGGGAGGGACCTGTTGCCGGTTGACTTGGTGACTTACATCCGACACTGGGGTTACAATGGATGGTACGCCCTAAATGTTACCAGGTGCGACCCCTACTCCCCAGAGTGTCAGGAACCTGTGAGACCCTCGGAGCCTTCAGCCTCCCACATCCAGGCCTCTGCAAAAGTGCCCACCCCACGCCGTAAATCTCCCCAGCCTCCCTCAGTGGTCTCCTCAGCAGCCCCAGCTATGGACATGATAAGTATAGCTGGCCCGTACCCGGCGCCTGTTAGGCCCCTGGGGTTCGTTCAGTCCGGGACATAGGGTTCCAGACCCGGAGGGAGATGAAAGAGGTGGCCACACAGACCCAGATAGCGGGTCACGACTTGACTGTACAGGCCACACGACGTCATCAGGTCCTGGTGGTCCTTGGTGTCTCGGATGTTTGGCAAGCATCAGAAGAGTACCAGGTGGTACCTGGAACACCCCTGCCAAAGAATTATAAATAACCCGGACAAGGTCCCTGTATGTAAATAGTTAAATTGTTGATGTACCCGGACGGGTGAATGTTCATAAAAAAGTTTTTTAATTTAATAAAAAAAAAAAAACACAGTTTTCATTACTTTTATTACAGTCTCATCCTGCGACGCCATCGATCTCCTGTAAAAAAATGAAAAAAAAAAAAAAAAAAAAGTATACCACCTGACCGACGCAGTCCATAGTAACGAGTGTCCCACGACGATCCAGCTCTGCTACATCAGAATGACAGGCAGAGCCTGTCATCCCGGCGCAGCACAGCTGATTACCTGCTTCCCCGGCGGTGACGTCATCGGACTGGTTTACGGCCGGGATTACCCAGCAGTCACTGCAGTTATCGCGAAAAACTGCATGTGACCGCCAGGGAGAAGATAATGGCGGCCATCAAGCAGTCCAGGACGTGACCGCCGGAGATCTTCTGCCAGGTAAGTGCCGCTGACTCCTGACAGACCCAACCGACGGACACTCACAGTGACAGTGACAAATCCGATTCCGGTATTCGATATGACGAAAATATCGGTATTCGGAATCGAAAGGCCGATAGAGCTAATATCGGCCGATACCCGATATTTGCAGTATCGTATCGCTCAACACTAATAGCAAAGTAACAATCTGTGTACACCGATGTGTGTTATTTCAACGATACGCAACAAACGGTAGATGGTTATTGAAGGGGTTAACCTGACGCTCACCTTCCTGAGGACACAATGTATGATACTTGTAGCGGAGACAGATGTACAACTGCCTATGGCCAATTATTCCAAAGCCTTTTATTATTTATATGTCGCAGACGATTTGCAGGAACCAAAGAGATACATTGCAAATTATGGTGCACCGTGGAATAAGCTGAGGAATATGTTATGTCTGGTTAATATGGGTCACATTATACAATTCTGTTCTTCCTAACTTTTTCAAATAGAATTAAAGTGATTGTCCACCTTTGGAGACATTTTGTTTTTACTTAAATAGACATATTTGGGAGTCAAAATCATTTTTGCAATTGTAGCACCTTTTGCCTTCTATAGTCTCTGTGTTGCACTGTCTATTGCTTTGCTGCAGAATGAGTTATCTGAGATTCTGTCAGTGAGCTCACCATAACAGTCTGGCGGTGATTTTGTAACCCTTCCCGGTCTTTTCTGAGCCCCTCTCAGCTGATTTATAACTGAAGCGTGCTTGTGATCTAGCCCTGGATCTTCTTCATAAGGGCCTACAGTAATCTAAGGCTGGTTCAGGAGAATCAAAGATTCTGGGCATAGTGGTCAGAAGGGCACAAAAAAATTGTTACTTATTTATTTTTCTTGCATATCTAGCACCAACATTACAGACATTATTATCACTGTCCCTAATGGCGCTCATAATCTAGATTCACTATCAGTATATCTTTAGATATAAACACGGGGAGAACATACATACAAACATACATACCTCAGTGCTGCAAACAGTACTAACCACTGAGCCACCGTGCTGCCTAAAATACAACTGTGTAAAGCCAGCCTTAAAGGGGTTGTTCACTTTATCATTAGTTTAACAAATGTGTTGGAGACATGTCTTTTTTTGGAGCTTACAAATAAATAAGTATTATCAGTTCTCCTCCTGCACTTGTAATTGAAGCCTTCCTTACAGTTTGCACAGTTCTGCTGTTCTGAAAATGTCTGCTGATGGAGGAACAAGTGACCAGACCCGCCCACCTGCCTCCTCCAATTGAAAAACAGTTCTCCCGTGAGCAGTGCTTTTCTATTGGAGCAGGCAGATGGGCGGGTCTGGTCACATGGTTCTCCATCAGCAGACAATGTGAGAACAGGAGAACTGTGCAGGCTGTGGGGAAGGAGGAGAAGAACCTGTAGGAATTATAGGTTAGTAAGGGCCACAAAATTATGTCCCCAACTCATTTATTAAAAGAGTGACAAAGTGGCATAGATACGTATGTACCAACACCACATTAAAATATTATGTAGATAGATCTATAGAAATAAAGTGAATGGAAAAAAAAGTAATATACAAAGATAAACCGTCGGCTAATAAAAGTTTTTATTTTGGTCTGTGTAAATTACGTTGTTCCCAGCGCGCTTCTAATTTCCTGCCACAGAATAAGAGCAATATAGCATCAAGTGCAAATAAAAGTCAAAGCAAAATAAAACACCCGAAATCTAACTTTAAAGGGAACCTGACAACGGATACATAATGCCTGATTCCACTAACGGCCAGAGACAGAAGAGGGCCATGGGTAAGAGCAGTGTATGGGACCTTAGCAGTACAATAGTGGAGTGCGCGGCTGCATAGAAATACATGCAGCCGGCACTCCACTCCCGAGTGCCGGCACCAGAGCTGGGATTTCACATGCGAGCGACGGACATTTTCTTGCATGTGTGATCCTGGCCTTACACCCGCTTTGGAGTTAGTGATGGGCTCTCTTGCCTCTTGGGCCCCTGTGAGGCTGCACAGGTTGCACCAATGATATGTCCGCCATTGTCCGATCCACAAGCAGCAATTTTCAGACACTGGCTATATGGCTACACACGTTTCAGAGAAGAACCCAAAAAAGCCACCAGGGACCAAGCCGCATGGGAGAATATTTGGACAGGCAGGTCCCCGGTCACTTCTTCCCACCCGCTGCCAATGACTGAAAGGTTTCTCCTTATAGACGTCAGACATAGTCAGCAGGCAGGGATATGCTGCCGGGGACACCCTTTTCGACTTGTCTTCTGGCTACTTTTAGGCTATGTGCACACATTCGGGAATTGCCGCGGAAATTTCCGCTGCAATCCCGCACCTCCCTGCCGCTGGAAATACGCATTTTATAGGTATGCGGATTCCCGCCAAACACAAGCGTTTTGTAAGTAGTTTTTTCTTTTATCAGCCGTCAGTTTTTTTTAAAAAAGAACCTTCCACCAGGTAAAAAGTAGCAATTTTTTGCTCTTATTTTTTTCCCGCTGCTCCCCCTTAGTAATATTTTTTTTTTATCCGCCATACAGTTCCAGAGACATGATCTTTTTTTATTTAGTGCTACCTTGTATGGTCTTTACCAAGAGGGCGTGGCTCACAGGGTTCCCTGGGGGCGTGTCATTAGGCTGCTCTGCATAATTACACTGTGAGCCCTGCCCCCTCAGCAAAAACTTCAGAAATTAGCACTAAATAAAAAGGCCCATATATCTGCAACCGTATCTCGGATTTAAAAAAAAAAAAAATAACAGAATACTAAAAAGAGGAGCGGGAATAAAATAAAAGCACAAACTGGTCACTTTTCCCAGATCCTTTTTAAATTGCTGGGATCCACTATTATAAAATAGGGCAAAAATCTGCAGATAGATTGCTATAATAATATAACAGGACTTTCCCTTTAAGCTATAATTATTTTATGTAATGCTGTCTTATTCCGGAGCTTATCTACCCTGCCCCGACATATCCATCTGCCATAGCCTGTTTTAGGTTTATTCATATTAGCAGGCACTGTAACTGCACACGCCGGATGAAAAGATATGAAAGAAATCATGTTACAGTAGATTCTATATTGTATATAAAATACAGGAGAAAAATAATATATTGCTGTAGCGGCGGGTGGGGACTAGATTTGTACCCTCAAAACTCATTTCCTGCCCCCTTTCCACTTAGGCATATAAGAAACGGACTCCATGTATTAGGAGAAAGTTTACAAAAAGGTGTGAGGGGCCCATTGCAAAAATTAAAATGGGGTCCATAGAATTGTAAAATTTACACTATCAAATCCCTAACCACCGGAAAAGACTAGTCGCTAGTTTTAGCGTGACACTTCAATAAAAACTTAAAGGGGTTGCCCAACTTTTGAGGGCATTTGTTTTTTTCTAACTTAAATGCATGCGATTGGGACTAAAAATCATTTTTGAAATTGGATTTCATTAGAAATTTTGCATCGTTTGCCTTCAATAGCTTCTGCATTATTCTGTCTACAGCTGGCTTAGAATGCGTTACCGGGGTCGGCCATATTATCTCTAACTCATTCTGCAGCCAGCAACAGACAAACGGTGTAAAAGTTTTAAGGAAACCCAATTGCAAAAATGATTTTTAGCCCCAACTGGATCAATTTAAGTAAGAAAAAAAAAATGTTCACAAGGGTGTACAACCCCTTTAAGTTTTAAAAATGAGCCAGGTACGGGGAAACCACTAAGCAGCTCCCTGTTTTGACATGATTGGCTCGGCATAACAGGCAGCTCTCTTCCTACTGTATCTCCAGTACAGGCTCCACACATGGTGTGCAGTGTGTTCCACGTTGATTCCATTATCTTTCTTGGTCAGGTATCATTTCCTAGACTTTATAACATTGGGACCGTAATACAATTTCAGGTTGTACCTTTTGCAGAGGACGTGAATACTGCATAAGGTAAGGAAGAAGGAACGATCTGCTTTGGAACACAACTAAGATCATTCTTCCAGGCTCCCTGAGGACCCAGCACTATAGGGAGAAACGCGTGGGACGTTGCGTTCCAAGGCATATCGCTCCTTCTTCCTTCCTACATATATAATTCTATCTCTTCACAACAAGACAAATGTTTCAGTACATTTTCTTTCACAGTATGTCTGGGATTATGAGTCCATTCTAGAAGTACCTTATTACCTTGCTTTTGCTTCTATATACAGCTTGGTTTTAACCTTTTAATTAAAAGTTAAGTTTTAGCGAAAATTTTCTCCTCCGTCGTATACTACATCTGACTTTTTTGAAATGTTAATGGAATATTTCTGTGCAGTAGTAAGATAAAACACTTTATTAAAGGGGTTTTCCTAGCTCAGCATACATTTTTCCAGTCACTCTAGGTGACTACAGATAGCCCAATCCCAACAGTTTGCAATCTGCACACTATCAGGATTCCCCTCTAGTTCCAGCCTGAGTGATCATGTGCCGACTAGCTTCTCATCCGCTTCTCTCAATGCTCTATTGAGAGAAGCTAGTCATCACCAGACCACATGTATGCAAATCGCAGGCTTGCGGTCACATAACTGCTCGATCGAGCTGGAAATACATGTGGATCTCGACAGTGGGCACACTGTGACCTGTTTGCTTGTAATCAGTGTGTGTGCATAAAAGCGGAGTCAGTTTCTGGGATCCAGACAGACTCTTGCATCTTTCATCCAGCCACTGACATTTCTGGATTGTGAGTCATGGGGAAAGCAAAAGAATTGTCAACGGATCTACGGTAAAAGGTAGTTGAACTGTATAAAACAGGAAAGGGATACAAAAAGATATCCAAGGAATTGATAATGCCAGTCAGCAGCGTTCAAACTGTGATTAACAAATGAAAAATCAGGGGCTCTGTAAAAACAAAACCACGGTCAGGTAGACCAACAAAAATTTTGTCACACAACTGCCAGGAAAGTTGTTTGGGATGGAAAAAAACCCCACAAATAACATCAGCTGAAATACTGGACTCTCTGAAAACTAGCGATGTGGCTGTTTCAAGATGCACAGAAAGGAGGCACTTGAAGAAAAATGTGCTGCATGGTCGAGTTGCCAGAAGAAAACCATTACTACACAAATGCCACAAAGTATCTTGCCTACAATAAGCAAAACAGCACAGAGACAAAAGCCTCAAAATTTCCAAAACAAGGTAATTTGGAGTGATGAGACCAAAATTGAACTTTTTGGCCACAACCATTAACGTTACATTTGGAGAGAGGTCAACAAGGCCTATGATGAAAGGAACACCATTCCCACTGTAAAGCACGGAGGTGGATCGCTGATGTTTTGGGGATGTGTGAGCTACAAAGGCACAGGAAACTTGGTCTCAACTGAAGGAAAGATGAATGCAGCACGTTATCAGCAAATACTGGAGGCAAATTTGAAATCATCAGCCTGGAAGCTGTGCATGGGACGTACTTGGATGTTCCAACATCATAAAGATCCAATACACAAGGTCAAGTCGACCTGTCATTGGCTACAGCAGAACAAAGTGAAGGTTCTGGAGTGGCCATCTCAGTCTCCTGACCTCAATATCATTGAGCCACTCTGGGGAAATCTCAAGCGCGCAGTTAATGCTAGACAGCCCAGGAATTTACAGGAACTTGAGCCTTTTTGCCAAGAAGAGTGGGCAGCTGTACCATCTGAGAAACTAAAGAACCTCATCCACAACTACCACAAAAGACGTCAAGCTATCATTGATGTTAGAGGGGGCAATACACGGTATTATGAAATGGGGTATGTGAACTTATGATCAGGGTCATTTGGATGTTTTGGGTTGTCATTATCATTTAAAAAGAGAAAACACAGTAGTTTGACAATTAATGGCTTCACCCAACCACTAACCATGAGAGGAGAAAAAGTTTTGGTGTAATCATTCATATTCTCTGAAAAAAGGCCAAGAAAGCAAAAATTCTGCCGGGGTATATAAACTTTTGAGCAGAACTGTATATTGACTGCAATAACTTAACTCAGAAAACCAATTTAAGGTGTAATAGGCACCTAATTTAGCTTTTTAAAATTATTATTAATATTATTACTATTATTAATAATAATAATATCACACTGGAGAACCCATAGCTCGGTACTATAGAGCAATAGTCCCTCCATACATAATGCCTTTTTTTCTGTTTTCTTTGATGAGTTTTTTCATTACTAGCAAAGAAACATTGTAGAAATAGCCAAATAAAACTAAATAAGCCGGAACATAGAAGGATATATTTTTTAGCTTCTACTCCAGTATTTCTTTTTGAAGCCAAAGCCAGGAATAAATCACACCAGAAAGAATTACTGCACCCAAAACTGCATGTGTGAATTTTGCTTATTAGAAAACACATAGGCAAAAGACTTCAACAGGATACAAGTCTGGGAGGATTGATACAAGTTTTTGAAGTTTATAAAAAAATAAATAAATAAATAAAACGCAGAAAAGAATTTAACAAAACTGGAAAAAAATAAATAAAGGATCTTTTTTTTATAGTAATGGACACTGGACTCATCAGGTGAAATAGAATTTTTTGGCTCTGGTTGGAATTCTGATCATAGCTGACATTAGTCCAAGAGGAGTGGACGCTTCTCACACACTTCACTCACAAGTGTCATAATTTCCTTTCATGATTAACCCTGTGTATTACTGAACAGCAATAGAGGATTACCCGATGGACCTATAGGCCAACACCAGGTATTGTACAATAGAGGAGCACGTATAATGATGGAACCTGCCACTGTCACCCTAAAAGGAGGAACATATTTGGAAACAGCATCCACCCCTGATCTACCCAGTGCCCACTTCACCCACTTACTGCAACACAAACAAGAATCCTGCAGCCTCGGCAAAGACGCCAGTCATCTTCAACAAAACTTATATATTATTTAAAGCTTCCGATCTTGTCTGTCAACCTCTTTTCTACACACGCAAAAGCTCTACAAAAATCCCTTCTCCATCCCTCTCCGCTACATTAACCACCACCGGGAACGCGTAAACTTCCATCATTGTGCACAGATCATCGAGAAAGTAACATAAAAGTGATAAAACCCACTACAAACTACATCATATCCAGCATCAACCTCTTTTCTACACACTCAAAAGCTCTACAAAAAAAATCCCTTCTCCATCCCTCTCCGCTGCATTAACCACCACCAGGAATGCACAGGCAGAGATCACCAAGTAACACAAAAGTGATAAAAACCCACTAAAGGCTTCGTAATATCCAACCCCGACGCGCGATCATTCCCATCAATGGTGACATTAGACAAATGTTAACTCACAAACATGAAAATGAATAATACAGAGAAGAATTGAACTGTTCTTATGTCTTTGATACATGATGTGGTCTTACATAGGACTGCAGGAAATCCTCCAAGTTATCTCAACTTGAGAGGTTGTTACTGATACAAGTATATATATATATATATATATATATATATATATGTGTATACATATATCTAATGAGCTAGAAATAAAGGATGACTTACCGTGGCGTGTCTTCATAGGTGGCGTCAATACGAAGCCCCAGGGGTCCACACTCCGCTGTTCCCCCAGCTGTGACCCAGGCACATGGTCAGACCGAAGCAGATTTTCCCTTCGCTTTGCATGAAAATATTACTGATTTTACTCTCTTGTCGTTCAAGAGCCGATTAAAAATGCAACCTCTGCCTCTGTATCCAGCTGTGCGCTTCCTCAATGCCTCCGAAAAGCAGGCAGCAAATTCTTCCCAGGGCTTCCTCTATAGAGCAATCTGTGAGCAGACCCTCCTGGTCAGGATGCTACAGTGTATTGTGCTGATCCTCCCCTTCCTATCTGACTGTGAGCAGTAGCAGCACACAGCAGCACGGTCCCCCAGGACTGCTTTTTCCTTGTATGTCAGATCTATACTATCCTGTAGATCTTATCAAATGCAAATATGGGTTAAACCGTCTGTTCCTGTGCAACCTGTATAGAAAACCACAAACTGCTACTATCATCGCATTGTTTTGGGTTTTTTTTTTTCTTCCTTTTCCTGTTTCATACCGTATAACGCACAATGACGGGAGATCAAACACAAGTGAAAAGTCAAAATGTATTTTTTAAGGGCTCACATCTCACATTTGTGTGCGTGTGTTTGTGTATCTCCGCCAGCGCAAAAAGACGGTTAATCTGTACGATCCATAAAATAATCTCCAGCCATCTGGCTGCGAGAAAAATCTGACCACACAGACAAGAGCACTCTACTGAGCGTCATACCCTGAACGGTCGCCATCAACCATACTGCTGCCACATGGTGCTAAGACAACCGCACAAATCAATAGACAATTTTCAAAATTAGGTTGTAGGTCATGAATTATTCAACTTTTATTCCATGCTAATAAAATAATAATAATAATGCAATGTATTAAGCAGGCTCAATATAAAGTACGTAGGGACGAATAATACTGCCATATAACGCTTAAACATTATCAGCATTCGGTGTCAATACCACCATACAATGCCTAAATAACAATTTCATACTGACTAAGAATAATGCCATCATCGTAATAACATATAAAAGTACTGTATTTTTCACATAGCATTGCAAACGCCATGCCAAAATAAACACTATGAAAGTGCTGTGCATAGCCAGCCCATATATACCGCATATCTATAGGTATAATGCATGGGTTTGAAAAAAAAAAAGGTTCTGATGAAATGAAAGTCCAATCAAATAACAAATAATTCCTTAAAGGAAACTGAACTGGGAAACATGAGAAGGAAGAAGAAGTTCCAAGACTGATACAACACATCCCATAATGTCAGTTAGCACAGCATCTATCAGAGCTACTCCTAATGCACATCTAACGTTAGCTTCTCCTAAAGGCGATCCTTTATGGGATTATTTGTTATTTCATTTGACTCTATTTCATACAAAAAAACAATGTAAACCATTGCAATATATACATTTATTTTTTGGTTTATTACTGATGAATTATAACCAGGATTGGCTATGCACTCGCACTTTCATAATAATATACCTCTTTCTGCATCATGGATTTCCCCTTTTTTATTTAATTTATTTTTTCTTTTTTTAATACAAGTCATGGCTTACTGGCGTCACACTGCCGAGTTTGATGCGAGTTAGTCGCACGACTTTCTCGCATCAACACCCGGCACGGCCGCCCACTCTCGGACCCGAGTGTGCGGGTGCATGTATTTCTATGCCGCCGCGCACTCGGGTCCGAAAGCGGGCGGCCGTGCCGGGTGTTGATGCAAAAAAGTCGTGCGACTAACTAGCATCAAACTCGGCAGTGTGATGCCGGCCTAATAAAGATTGTTGATCATTTATACGGTCGTGTCCAAAAGTTGGAAGACTGACACAAATTTTGGTCTTCACAAAGTTTGCTGCATCAGTGTTTTTAAATCTTTTGGTCAGATATTACTATGTGTCACGGGTTCTACAGTGACTGTGGCCAATGAAAGCTGTGAGTGACAGCTCAGCCACCCTGTGGGATCTGGAGTGTGGTGGACTATCAGTTTTGGGAGTGACAGTCCAGGTATCCAATCATATCCTGGGTTGTCATAAAGTTTGATTGACAGCCTTGCTGCTCAATCTGGTTTAGTCTGCAGGTGTTTCCTAAGATGCCTCCCATCCCTAATCACGTGCAAGGTATTTAGCTGGCTAGCTGCTAGTAGACTGTGTCAGTTGTACATTTGCTTTAGGTAGGTTTATTTGCTTGCTCTGTGTCTGCCGGTGAAATTGCTAATGACCCTGCATTTTGTTGAGTGAGCATGCTCGTGTCCTAATCGATTATCTTTGGCGTGCTCCAAAACGATGCTCAAGTCGCCGCGGCTGCATGTCTCGCGATTGTTTAACAGCCGCAACACATACAGCAATTGCCTAACAAACAAGTAATTAGGACACGAGCATGCTCGGATAACACCTTATACGAGCACACTTGCTCATCGCTAGTTGTGACTACTTTTTTGGATTTCCCCTTCTGCTTGTGACGTACCCTCCTGGCATTTGATCACGGACTCTTTGTATCACCCCTGTATGACGTTGAGTGACCCTCATTTTGCTTAACCAGCTGAGGGAAAGTAGAGAGCTGGGGGCTGGTGTTATTATTCTGGGAAGGGGCCAATATCCACAGGGTGAGGGAAAAAGCGCAGCAAACTGCGCAAGGCTGCCTAAAACGGCTAAGACTCACCATTGCAAATCCATGGGTCAGAGAAAAAATAATCGCATGGCACATTGACCATGCATGTGTCGTCCAATTTTTATGCACCCATGTCATAGGAAACCCAACATTTCATCAGCGAAGTAAATTCACAGTGATAACTGTCAGGGTAGAATAAATATAATAGATATATACCGTATTTTGTGGTTTATGAAACACACCCCAAATTTTAGGGAGAAAAATAGGAAAAAAACTTCTTTTAATAAAATGGTGGTGCTTCTTAAAGGGAATCTGTCACCCCATTTTTCGACCATCAGCTGTAGCCACCGCCATCAGGGGCTTATTTACAGTACTCTGTAATGCTGTAGATAAGCCCCCGATGTCACCTGAAAGAGAAGAAAAACGAGTTATATTATACTCACCCAGGGGCGGTCCGCCGTCCGGTCCGATGGGCGTCGCGGTCCGGTGCCTCCCATCTTCTAGCGAAGCCCTCCTCTTCTTAGCTTACCGTCGCGGCTCGGGCGCAGGCGCACTGCTCTGCCCTGGTGAGGGCAGAGCAGAGTACTGCAGTGCACAGGCGCCAGACCTCTCTGACCTTTCCCGGCGCCTGCGCACTGCAGTACTCTGCCCTCACCAGGGCAGAGCAGTGCACCTGCGCCGGAGCCGCGACGGAAAGCTAAGTAGAGGAGGGCTTCACTAGAATATGGGAGGCGCCGGACCAGACTGCAAAGCCCATCGGACCGGACGGCGGACCGCCCCTGGGTGAGTATAATAGAACTCGTTTTTCTTCACTTTCAGGTGACATTGGGGGCTTATCTACAGCTTTACAGAATGCTGTAGATAAGCCCTTGATGGCGGTGGCTCCAGCTGATGGTCAAAAAATGGGGTGACAGATTCCCTTTAAAATCCGTGCGTCTTATTGCTTGGGATGGTAGATGCGGATGGTAGCTGCGGTGAAGCAGGGTCCCAGGGTCGCTGCTGGCAGAGGCAGGAGTGTGGCAAGGAAGGGGTGTTCGGAGGTGCGACGCTGCGGGAGCTGAGTGGTGCGGGGGCTCTTCCTACATTTTGTGAATGCCCAGAGCACCCGCACTTCCATGGTTTTAAATTGCAGTGGACTCTGGGAAAATGGCCACCGGAGCCGGCGCATGAGCAGATGGAGATCTCAGCGCTGAGATCTCACCTTCCAAAATCTTGGTGCCGAGATCTCCATCTGCGAATGCTGCACCAGCCATTTTCCCCGAGTCCACCAAAATTGTAAACCATGGAAGTGCAGAGCCTCAGGACTTTCACAAAATGTCGGCGGAGCCCCTGCACCACCGAACACCCACATCGTCGCACCTACTCCCAGCATGCGTCCTGCAGCAACGCGCATTGTCGCCTCCACCAGCAGCGACACTGGGACCCGCTCCATCGCAGTCGGTAAGGTATATTCGAATTATAAGACGCACCCCCATTTTCTCCCAAGTTTTGGGGAAAAAAAAGTGTGCCTTATAATCAGAAAAATATAGTACATATTATAGATATAAAAATGTAAACGATATATATATATATATATATATATATATATATACTTAGTGCAGTGTGTGTGTAGTTTTCTGTAAGTGTATTTAGCAGGGTCCTGCCTATTTTTAATACTCACTGAGAAGCGACAGCTGAGAGCTGGTGTTATTATTCTGGGAAGGGGCCAATATCCATGAAGCTTCCCAGGCTATTAATATTTCTCAATTACATCTTTCTATCTATTCTATTCTGATGGTTCACACGGTGAGGCCGGGGTCACACTTGTGAGTGTGATGCGAGTCTCTCGCATCAATACCTGGCACTTCCGCCGGCACTCGGGACCAGAGTGTGCTGCTGTGCTGCATGTATTTCTATGCAGCCGCACACTCCGGTCCCGAGTGCCGGCGACAGTGCCGGGTATTGATGCGAGAGACTTGCGCGAGTTTCTCGCATCACACTCGTAAGTGTGACCCCGGCCTGAATAGTAAATTCTCGGCTGAAGAAATGTCGCGTTTCATATGAGATGGGTGCGTAAAAATCTGACAGCACAAGTATGTTCCGTGTGCCGTGCGTTTTTTTTCTTCTCACACCCATTGACGAGTCCTGGCCGATTTACGCAGGTGAAGTAGAACTCGCAAATGAACAATGCTTAATTGAATAACATTGTTGCGAGTACAATGCAATTTTTATCTCACATTAAAATCGCTGATTTTATACGCAGATGTAAGCGTACCCTAAAACAAATAATAAATACAATGCAAAACATGAAAGACAGTTTTATGGTGCAAATTACACCAGATTTCTAGCGCGTTTAGCTTACTAAATATGGCCCAATATGATTAAAAATATTATTTTTGATTAACAATATTATTTTGTATCCACAGGTGACCACCAGAACTATGTGTCTCTAGGTATACAGACTGCTAACAAACCCTGTCTAGTCTGATTCTTCAGTCACACTCATCCATATATCCCCTACTATTTGCTAACCTGTTTAAGTGGTTGTCCACTTCTCAGACAACCCTTTCTCAATTCTCAATGTTTCCCCACAGTAAAATAATAACACTTATACCCACCACTGGTGCAAGGGCCGTTCCAGCGGTGTCGGCACTGGCTCTCCTGGAGTTTGCGTGACTTTGTTGTGGCTTCCTATGGAGTAATTGACATACGGTGGAAGATAGAGAGCAGAAGCTCTCATTTCCTCGGGATGGCTTATTTGTCCAAAAGAGGGAGACTGAAGCCAGCAATGATTGACCGCAGGGATCGCGTGACATAATGTCATGCAAGCCCCAGGAGAGTCAGCTCCGACATCGCTGGAATTTTTCCAATATCAGAGGTGAATATAAGTGTTTTTATTTTACAGGGGGGAAATATGGGGATGGAGAAGGGATTGTCTGAGTAGTGGACAACCACTTTAACTGTAGGTTAGCAAAAAGTAGGAGAAAGGCATGAAAGAGTAGATTCAGACGCATTGGAGCAGTAGACACAAAATGAAGCATATATTCTTTATCTAGAGATATATCTGTTCCAGCTGTCATCTTCAAGGATGCCCTCCTATCCATGTGTCTGATACAGGAAATTTGGTTATCCATGAAAATATCAAAACATTGCACATTGCAAAGTATACGAAGGCTGGGGTCAGGGGTGGAGGAAATATCACTCTGATGAAGGTACATTTTGTTCCTGTGTCCTAACAACAGAATAAACTTTGAAGATTTTTAAGGTATGTATTAAAATAAAAACAAAAAAAAAAACAAAATAAAATGAAACTAATCTCTACACACAGTACTACATGAATGAATGTAAGTGATAACAAATTGTGCACGTAGCAAACCAATACCAACCTTGTATACGGCCTCCAATAAAATAAATTATATAACAGTTTAAGAATACATATACAACGCAGTGTACAAATTAAAAAAAAAAACGTACCAGGCTGCACAACGATTCCCAAACCCTGACATTACTATATTACATCACAAGGCTAAAAAAGTCAATCTTCAAAATAATCACTTTTAGCATGTCCTAATTTATCCTATGAATCGATGTCATTAAAGGGTTTTTTCCTGGACTTCATCATCTACCTTTTGAAAAAGTCATCAATACGTGATTAGCGAAGATCCAATTCCTGGCACAAGATCAGTCAGCTGATTAAAGGGGCTGCGGTGCAGCAGAAGTGGCACCTGTCATCAATATCTGAACTGTAGAAGTCGAATCCCCTTGAATTTATGGAAAAGCTCTTTTCCCTGGAAGTAAATGGGAGAGAACCTGCAGTACCATTCACTGCCATGACACCATGTACATAACTGTGCCACTTATGGACCCCCACCTATCTTATAACAATGATTGGTCATCAGCAGAGTTGGACTGGCCCACCAGAGAACGGGAGAATCCTCCGGTGGGCCCTGGCTTCTTCTTCAGGAGAGTTCATAGTGCAAACCTTGAGTGGGAGAGAAAGGTGGCCCTCAGAATCAAATCCTCTGGTGGGCCCAATGTTCTTCAGTCTGACACTGGTCATCAGTATTAGGGTACGGTCACACGGACATAGATTCTCTCATGTTAGATAATCGGGCCGATTATTAGAGAATCCTATCACAGGTGGGAAGAAGACAGAACTTAATTTCTCCATTTTGTACATTGTCTCTGTGCGCATACATCGGACTGAACTCTGATGATTTCTTGCTTTGCAGGTATAAAACCCAATTAGCAATTAGCTAAATAAGGTGCAGAAGCTTCGTATTCCCCTTTTTCAACGCCATGATAGAGCAATTTCTATTACCACATATTTGTGCACAAAATGGTTTAACAAAGTATTGTGGAAAAAGTCTGGTCTGCATTTTCTAAACCGATTTTGTATATTCTAAGACAAAACTTCTATTATGTTACTGAACCCTTGAAACAGATTTAGCTAATCCCTGTCATTTAGGCTTGATCCTGGCAAAGTATTTTCAGGATCAAGAAGTTCGCAATGTCATAAAATAGCCTTATGCAAACCTGATTATTGACACTGTACTTGGCACATGTGGCGTCTCACTTAAAATGCCGAATGTCTACACGTAGCTCCAGCGTCTTGTCTCAATACCCTTTAAAGAGTTCCCGTCACCAGTTCAAACGTGACCAGTTTTTGCTCTTCTTTGTTTCCTGTTGCTCCTCTGAGTATTACATTTTTTTTTATAAATCCAACATACAGTTCCAGAGATACAGTCTTGGCCAAAAGTGTTGGCACCCTTGAAATTGTTCCAGAAAATTAACTACCGTATTTCTCCCAGAAAATTATAGCAATAACATGTTTTGTTATACACATTTATTTCCTTTGTGTGTGTTGGAACAACACAAAAAAACAGGAAAAAAGGCAAATTGGACATCATTTCACACAAAATCCCAAAAATGAATAGGACAAAATTGTTGGCACCTTTCCAAAATTTTGGGTAGCCAACTTTGTTTCAAGCATGTGATGCTTGTTCAAACTCACCTGTGGCAAGTAACAGGTGTGGGCAATATGATAATCACACCTGAAACCATATAGAAAGGGGAGAAGTTGACTCAGTGTTTGTGTGTGCTACACTAAGCATGGAGAACAGAAAGAGAAGAGAACTGTCCGAGGACTTGAGAACCAAAATTGTTGAATAATATTAACAATCTCAAGGTTGGTGGATTTTAAAAAAGGAAAAAAAAACATAAAACGTTAGCTCCATACACCCGTTCCCAATTTGTGCCGCACGTGTACGGTGGGCATTGGGAAGGAGTTAATCATATTCTATTCCATTGCATGCACACATAATCTACATCCCTATGACAAAGTACAGAAAAAAAAGAACAATAGCTACAATCCCTGAAATGATTAGTGGTGAAAACTAATTTATTTTGTGATCCTTAGACCAAAATGAGTTTGATCCTTAAGGGATTAGAAGACAATTCCAGTTCTCTGCTTTAGGTGGATTTGGACTTGAAAACAGCTCTTGATGAGACTCTTTTAGTTGATGATTGGATTACGGGTTTCTCTTATCATAAATCCCTGCTCTTTTGCACCCTTTATGCTTAAAATAGTGCAGTTTTCCTATGTCAGGATCCTATGGAATTGCTTCTACAGATATTCCATATAGGTGGTCAGTAGGTTTCGGTAGTAACATTATGAGTCTACACTAATCTAATACTGCTATATTGTAAATGTTATGTATTTTACAAGGAATTCTTTACCAGGAGATCAAACAGGGAAAAAAAGTATAAAGGGAAGAATTTTACTACTGAAACTAGTGGTATGGTTGTATAGGTCCTAATATGACAATAAAAATGATACCTGTCTTGTAGAAATCGGATGTGACAGTGCTGAAAAATTAAGCTTTGAACTTACATGCAAATAGGGGCGTGTCCATACACTCTGAGCACATGGACACGCCCATAGCACTTCTAGGCTAATTTTCATGTGACATTTAAGCTTCATTTCTCAGCACTGACACATCCGATTACTACAAAACGGGTATCATTTTTATTGTTGTATTAAGACCTATACAGCCATTACACTAGTTTTAGAAGTAAAATCACCCTGAAATGTTTCAATTAAAATTTGTCCCATAAATATTTTAATAGGTGCATAGGAATACAAAGCCATAAATCTCTGGGGTCATCTGCTTCTTTTTATTTAGTCTGCTTGGCTTTCATTCATCTATTTCAGCAAGTAATGCTGACAGGCAGGAGAAGGACAGTCCCATTTATTTTTGAGTAATGATAATGTACTGTGCAATGGGATTTAGTTTCACAAGTAAAACCTAATGGACAACGCAGTCTTATTGAAATTAATGGAACAGAACTGCCCGTCAGACTCGGTTAACAGATTTGGTTGCAATCAGTTTTTACGTTTGCATGTCAATGGTTTGCTGGCCAGCACTAGTAAATAAAACTTCATAATGATAAAGCAAATTATCCAGTTAAAAGGAAATGATCCCTTATACCTCTATGGATAAGAGATAATTTACTGATCACTGTGGGTCTGCTCAATGTTGGATTCATTCATTGTACAGCGCCTGGTTATTTTTAGTTGTCCCATAGACAATGAGTAGATCGAAGGTTGAGCATGCACACTTCTGCTCCACTCAAGACGGGGCTCCAGAATCCTGTTTTTAGGGTTCCAAAGCGGAAATCTCGGGATACCTGTGGGTCCCAGTGGATATGGGATAAATTGTAACATGACATTCAAGTCTGCCAAGTGCTCTTGTCCATTTGTCAGCCAAGACTTTTGCTAGAAGCCAATACATTATCTGTTTCTAAGACGCATCCGCCGACTTTAAACTGGCAAAAGGCCACTTTACAGAAATCCGACTGAGTGAAGGAACATTACTACCGAAAATAGCACACAGAAGCCCAATTCGACAGTGTTAGTCGTGACCTTAACAATTCTTGTTTCAAGTAGATGTTTTATTCAGGGATCTTGTCTTATTCTTCCGCTAAACGCCATGAGAATGGATTTTCTTTACGTAGCAGAGATAATAATGAAATAACATTTTCCTTCTCCTCACACTGAGGAGCGATGCTCTCCATCTCTTACGTTTCACTGCGAAAAGAAACCCCAAGAAGAATGGGGATAGGAAAACCTCCTGTGGTTTAGAGCTATTGTGCATATTCTATAACCATTCCTACTGTCATAATCAATGGTGGGAGAGGAGACCCGAGGTCAAGAAGTAGAGCCAAATATCTGAAGCCGCATGACCCACTAGTGACAAGGGTGAGGAATTATGAAAATGTGAATAGTACAGGACTCGTCAGAATATAGAATAACTGGGACTGGTTTTTTTTTTGCATTTTCCTTTAGCGGTCTACATAGAAACTTGTTAAAGATGGTTAAAATGGACAATAAAAGTTATTACTGACAGGGTCGGCAGCCACTAAACTACTCACACTTTTTTTTCCCGCTGGTGTATTGAGTTCTCAACAATATTGCATCCAGCAAATAATAAATTACCCCGCAAAATAGTTAAAAAATATGGATGAGTAGGAGTACCAGGAAAATCCTGCGCATGCGCAGTGCAAAAGAACGAGGCTGAGGCAAGTGCACCAAGCTTCACTATGAAAGCGCTAGATGCCACCAATCTCTTCCCAGATAATTCCCATATACAGTAATTTATTGTATATTGATTACTTTTTATCTCTAATGTCACAACAGTGACAGGGACCTAGATACATGGGAAAGCACATCGGATGGCCATGACAACGTGGATTATTAGTGCCACCTATAACACCTGGGTGAAATGTCTTCTCCCCTCCTCTCGTTACGCCCATGATCAATAAATATAAAAACCGCTTTAAGGCTAGAGCTACACCGAATACAATATCGCACAACACTGCAACTAATGATGAATGTGGTAACTAGAGATGAGCGAATATGTTTGATTTTGGCCCCGAATCTGATTTTGACATATTCTAGCCATATTTGAACACTATTCGTGTCGAATGTATGTTGGATGATCGGTTCCGAACATATTCGGTAATTTCAACTCCCATTGACTCTAATGACGTTCGACTGTGTTCAAAGAATATTACAAAAACAATATTCGATGCCGATCGTATTCGGAACCAAATCTGAACAAATTCGCTCATCTCTAGGGTAATGTTGTGATCCACGATCCAAATGACGGCAAAAATCATTTTCTGGATTTTAACACAACCACATTCACTGCTATGGGTTGCTACTCGCAGCGCAACATTTGCAATAGTAAAAGGGTTGTCCCCTTTCAGAAAATCTTTGTCCACAATGTGAGGTAGTGAGGAGGATCATATACGAAGGCCGGTATGTGTCCCCCAAGATACGTATAGAGACAAATTAAAGTCGTTGGAGCGCATTGTGATTACAGCAAAACGTCTGGCATGTATTTAGTAAAAGTAGTTGACCAAGTCAGATTTTAGGAAAACCCGACATGGGATTATATTTTTGGAGGGATCTGCAGGTTTGGTAGTGAGGCGAATCCCTACCTCCACTCCGGGTTTTGGGAGTGGTTCTATGTCCACAATTCCATTTAATCTCTCAGTTTTGTCTTGGGTGTCAGTTTTTAGTTTTGCAAGCTGCAGAGCAGGAGGCTCTGTGCAACCCAGGCCTGTGTGAAGCCAACACAGAGCCAGTGACTTCAAAGCGGCTGACGCACCCAAGAGATATGGCTGTGCAATTGCCCACAGCAACGGGTTTGAACACTGACTGGAGGACCCGGCTGCAAACCGGAGGATATTGTTTACCTGTTTATGTGAGTTTTCTGGAATAAAAGACATTTTATGTTGAACTTTCTTCTGTGGTCCCTGCCTATCTGTCGCACTGTGTGAATACCGCTGTACTACAACAATTACAGCTATAAATAAACAAACTACACATTACTCACCACCCCAGGGTCCAGTGCTGAGTCTCTGCTCCGGATGTCCGATTTGGTTGCAACGCTGATGTCACGTCCACAGCGTATCAGCCAGTGAGCTCGGTGGCTATGCCCATGTATACGTAATGCCCCACTCAGAGCAGCTGAGCACACTGATTGGCTGCTGCGTGCTGAGCACAGTGATTGGCTGCTGCGCTCTCAAAGTGACTTCAGCCCCGTAACAAATACCAGACACCGGAAGCAGTGGCAGAGACTCAGTGCAGGACCCTGGGTCAGTGAGTAAAGAGCGGTTGTTTTTTTTGTACCAATCTGCAGCCGTGGATGAATGTTTTCTGAAAGGCAACAATCCCTTTAATGTTGCGCAGTCACAAACAAGTCGAGTAGTTGATGGAGCTGTGCAGCTCCGTAACTGATCAATTATGGCCGCCGTTGACACCAGGAACAGCTGATTGTTGGGGTGCCAGGTTTTGGACCCCGACCGATCAAACATTGATGGCCTATCCTAAGGAAAAGCCATCAATGTTAAATTCAAGGACAACCCCCTTAACTGATACCTTTTAATGTTGGGAAGAGCCATTTAAAGACCTGGAAAAAAGCTTTTCCATTTAGACATATTACTTGCATATCACCACTAGTGTCTAATTTTTCTATTAGGGGTGAGAAATGAAGTCTGCGGCATCCCAGTAGTACAACATTCAGCTGTGTGCTCACATTATTAAAATAGAATCAAGTTCACTTATGTCTTTCCCTTATAGTGCTGCCCTTGGGGAAATCAATATTACCGGAGCCCAGAGGCACGAGGTGCAAACTGACACAGCAATCCAAGACGAACTTTGCTAGAAGAGTAAGAAGTTTAAGCTACTGCGCTCTCTCCTTATTGAATTTGCATTTGCAAAAATGGTAGCCAAGCTAAATAAAATGGATAGTCGATTAGACAAAACTGGTAGCCAATTTGTCACTTAAGGAAGAGGTAATCTCTATAGAAGTGTCACAACACATTAGGCACAAGCAGTCCATTGATAAGCTCATCTTTCGTGACGCAGCACACACTGCCAATGTAGACAAACATGTCCCGGTAATTGCATGCTATACATCACCTATGTCGGTATCACTCCGTCTATGCTGTGTGCCCACCGATTATTCTATTGAATGTCAACATAAAGGAATGGCCAAACTAGCTTATTTGGGGTAAAATCAGCACTTTGGACAGCTACCAGGACAGTTGTAGAGTATATAAGCATCACATTTACGCCGTAGGGCAATACCCGAGCCTCCCTACTAAAGGCATTCTCCATGTCAATTCCTATCATCCCGGCACTATATGATTTCCCAGCAATTGTCTCCACTTCTAGATACAGTTGAAGGTATACTCGAGATTGCTATTTTGCAGATGAGACAGTGCTAGTTTCATTGACGCATGGCTTGTAGACCGCTCCGCAATGTGGATGAGCGCACACTGATGCACTTTTGCCACTTTGCAACATTTGTCTGAATACAACCTTACTGTATGTGGGGCAAAGAAAGAAGCCAGTTTACTAAAGAAATGGTTATACCCTAAATTTGACTTTTTTTTAACATCTCCTAGGACAGGTATATTCGGCCCCATCTCCTCGACCACAATATCGTTACTCAGTACTCCCACTGGAATAGTAATAATAAAGTAGATCAGCATCAGGGTCTTCTTTTAAAAACATGTCTTTGTTAGAAATCGTAAAAAAAATCACAACTTCCATTACACGCAAACGCGTTTCAGACAGTCTTCACACTCAATGACTAAAATTTTTGTCTGAAACTCGTTTGCTTGTCATTTATGGTGTTTAAAGCTGTGATTTTTTTTTATTTCTAACAAAAACATGTTTTTTTCTAAAAAGACCCTCATGCTAGATTTCATAATTACTGCGCTATCTTACCTTATGGCACTGCAAGCTTCGGGTCTCTTAGTTGGTGAGCTGACTTTCCTACATATCATCCCATTGGAAGAGGGCACAAAGACTTATCCAGTGTAAAATCTATATTTTGTAAAATGCTAAGATAACTTTAAAAAAATAGAAACATTCCCATGCTGTTCTCATATCTGTTTGGGAGTTCCATATTTGGAATACACAAATGGAATTCATGCCCAGAACGGATCGGTTTGCTAATTTATGCAAAGGGAAGCGGATGGGCGCCACTCATTAATAAGGGTTGCGTCTAGCTTCCAACTGGTAAAAAGTGCAGGATGCAGAACATTTTCTATCATTCTAAAATTTTGACATCTAATGGAAACCAGATAGACCCCACAATGATCAGTTGGACCCCTCCGCTTTTGTTGGCAACCAGCTCTGTTTTTGGACACATATTCAGCTTGTCCATTCCTAGAACTGAACTCTCAGACGGACGTGTGATCGGGGCCCAAGATAATAGATATTGACGTTTTTCGCTACCTTTACTCAGTGAAGATGGTTTCCGCCTTAAGACAAAATGAGAATATGGTGTAGTATATACTGTATGCGGAATCCTGCAGCTTTTCTTCGATACGCACTGTAGCTTGGGATCTTTGAGCCTGTGTTTCAGCCATGTCTATGTAACAGCAGGTAAATTGTATTTTTGTTTTCCTTTGACACAACACAAAGCTGTTCTCCGATTTGGCCGTACAGGACTTTTATCGGAAAGCACAAAAGCATTAATGAAGTGACTGAGCCAGAAAGGAGTCGTTGTCACTGACACCTCCACTATGTTACCTTCAAAGTACAACAGAGGCTTCAAAGCTGAAGTCATGAAACAACATTTCAAACAGTTTCATGGTCGATGACAAGGGAATGAGTCAGACGCATCTGCATGATAAAACCTTGCAGCATATTTTACACGATTTTATTAATCTTGTTGTAATGGGATCATCAAAGCACATTGGAAACATTTGGTTAAAGGCTCATTACCATCTTCTAAGATGGGTACATTTGCAAGGTACTTGTAAAAACAATAAACTGTGCAATGTACTTATTATTATGCCCAAATCACTCATTTTTGTATTTTATTGCTTACTGCTCAGTTACTTACACAGTCTAACAGTGGTTGGCAACCACAAGAAGTGCTTACAAGCTCTTTCATAGTGAGTTTGTAAGCGCTGCACTGAGGCTGTCTGGGATCACTGGAGTCCACTTAGCTCCAGATCCCGGCCAGATTCATGTTTTATCAAAAAAACTTGTAATATTTTTTCTCACTTGTCTTCCGTGCGCAGTCCATTTTTTTTACAGCAGCAGCTATTAATCATTTATAGTTTTCTATGTTACAGATCTGTAATGTATCCACAAAAAATGGGATGCTATACTGTGGCTCCCTATGGTGTCCGATTTATTTTTGCACACACATACACTTCAATGGGCGAGTGTCTTTCAATTTAAGGAAGAAACTAGTCCAAGATGCAATTTTTTCACACACAGATTCGATCAGTAATAAAGATTGATTATCTGCTTTGCCTCATTGGATAATATTGGTCCGAGTGCGGTCCAGTTTTTATCACACACAGCTTTCGGACTGAAAATATGGTCGTGTCAACAAGCCCTTACTGTGTTTCCAATGCGGCAGAGGCAAAGCTGCCTCATTGGGAGTGCACAATTCAGGATAGTAGTGTACCAATACTGCTGGTCTGAACTGTCAATCAATCCTGCAAGCCCACCCCCCGTAATCCGGAGACTTCATCAATGAGAAGGTTCTTATGAGCATTTTTAAACTCCTCCTTGTTGATTTATGACTATAGACGCCATCAAAGTTGAGCTGAACTTTCTTGTGACCATATATCAGTGCAGAGGAGTTTAAAAAAAAAAGAATTACAAACTCAGCCACAGAAGGAGACCACTGAAGGATTCTTAATTAACTAGTTTTGCTACAAGCAATTTGTAGGTGTAAAAATCCAACTGCTAATTTTTTCAAGAACCTCAACTGCAAAAATGATTTTTTTAGCCCAATTTACAGTACATGTATTTAAGTTAAAAAACAAAAGTTCCAAAAAGGTGTCCATATCCTCAATGATTTAGTTCTGGAAAACCTTTTTAAAATAGCTCATATTTTAGGATATAAATGGTGAGAGGTGGGATTGTATTTTGCTTCTTTGTACAACCCATTGTCTGAATAGAACCAAGTCTGGACTATATTTTCTATAAGCAATGCTATCCAGCGTTGGTATGCTGGGAAATCTCATGGACAGAATAAATAAGTGCACTACTGATACAGGGGTTGGAAATTCTTCCCAGATGTTCAAATATGATATCAGATCACTAGCATTTGCAGGGGGACTGCTTCCCATATTATCATGATATGGAGATTCCTTACATAATCTGCCATAATGCTACAAAGGCAATGTTACACTTTGATTTTTCCTTTTAATTCTTCCCTTTTAAAGTGTTAAGAGATGGGCGTGGCCTGAGGGAGATGTGATCAGACGCGTGCAGCAGGAGCTCCCGCTGGATATATGACAGTTTGATAGATTGCAGCCACTATTTAGCTGTTAAATTCACATTCCTTGGAGAGGGTGTTGACCCTGACCACAGGCTCTGTAAATCAGGAGTGCACAAGCAAATGGCTGGGAAGAAAGGAAGCAAAAGGCCAGCAGGCGAATCGGAGAAGAAGGCACAAGATGGCGCCGGTGGAGAAGATGTATTGATGGCGGGCCCGGAGGAAGATGGGGGAATCCCCAGCAGGTCAGATGCAGTGTCTAAACTGCGGAGGTTCGCCAGGCTGGAGGAAGATAAGCGGTGTCCGGCAAGTGCAGGTAGAGGTCAGAGGGGGCTTGCGGGGAGTGCAGAGGAGCCAGAGGAATCTGGTGTGGAGGATGGTGAGGAGAGTGACTGTGAAAGCCGGGAGGAAGACCAAGGAACTATGAAATGGGAGAGAGGTGAGATGGAGGAATGTAAGCGGCAAATGGGGGGGATGGTGATCCCAGAGGAGCCCACATTAAAAGACTTGTTCAAGCTGGCAATGCACTCTCACACTACTATTACTGAGGTGGCAGCACAGCTTGGGGTCCTGCAGGCCAGCATGTCTAAGTTACAGCACTCCATGCATGTCACTAAGGAGAGGATGGGGGAAGTTGAGAAACGTATTAGCACTGTGGAAGATACTATTGCAAAATCTGACAAGCTATATCAGCGTATGGCCACTGCAATGTCAGCTGTGCAGGCAAAGACTGATGACCTAGAGAATAGGTCAAGAAGTAATAATGTGCGGATTATTGGGGTGCCGGAAAAAACGGAAGGCTCTGCACCCACCGAGTTCTTTGAACAGTGGCTGTTGAACACTATTGGCCAGAACAACCTGTCCCATTTATATGCCGTGGAAAGAGCTCACCGTGTCCCCGCATTCCCCCTCCCCCTGGCCGTCCTCCAAGACAAGTGCTTGTCAAGGTTCTGCATTATCGGGACAGGGATGCTATTCTTCGCTTTTCCAAGAATCATCCGGACCTGAAAATCAACGGCTCCAGGATTTCCATTTACCCGGACTTCTCTATGGAGGTTCAAAAGCAGAGGGCCAAATTCGTTGACATTAAGAAGAGGTTGAGAGCCCTGGGTGTGCCGTACTCAATGATATATCCGGCTAAACTGAGAGTGGTAGACGGGGACACTGTCCATTTCTTCCCGGATGCAAAGGAGGCCCTTAACTGGATGGACAGCAAAGAGACGCGTCTCAGCAAGGCAAATTCTAAGGACTCCGCTGGCTGACTGAGCTGACTTGTCCTTTAATCGGGACGGGTCTTGTCCTTTAATCGGGACCGGATCTTACATATATCCGCTCTTCCCTCCTGAATACCTTTTTCTCAGGAGGAAGACCCTCCCTCTCATTTTGGGAAATAATCTTGCTGTGCATTGGAGGGGGAGGGGGAGAAATTTTCCTACCTTTTTCTAGTTCATGTGTTCTGGACATGTTAAATGTATTTAACAGAAAGCTAAATGTGAATGTTTTATGGTTAACTGTTGAGTATTGTTTGGCTGCAATCACTAGCCATATGCTACTCCCAGAGTTTGGGGAGTAAAGCGGGTTTGCTTCGGTGAAGTGGATACTCTGAATCGGATAAAGTACGCCCTCTCCTCCGTGACACCTGGAGGAGATGGAAAGCTTGAGTTGGGTGAAGGAGGGGGGAATGTTAAACTATTGTCTATGTCACACAGGTTCGAGGGGAGACAGCCTTACTAATTCACAAATGAGGAAATGGATGACACGGTATTTGGGGTTGCAGGGTAATGGCGGATAAAATAAAAATAATAAGTTGGAACGTTAGAGGGTTGGCGTCCGGAGTAAAAAGACAGGCAATGTTTACTTTCTTGCTTGATGCCAAACCTGCAGTCATATGCTTGCAAGAAACCCACTTGATAAAGAGTAGAACGCATCTTCTTAAAAAAAGATGGCTGCAGGCGGGGTATCATGCAACATATTCCACATACTCACGGGGGTCAGTGTTCTTGTTCGCACAGGTATACCTTTTGAACAGTGTAAAGTGATTGTAGACCCGCTGGGATGGTTCGTATGCTTGCTATGTAAATTGTCTGGTATACTGATGCTACTGATCTCGATATATATCCCTCCGCCGTATTGTGGGAAAGTGCTGCACAAGGTCATGGAGGTAGTGGGCGATTTCCCGGGGGTTCCCTTTCTGATAATTGGTGACTTCAACAATGTTCCTGATGCCCATTGGGACAGAGGTGGTCGGGAGGCACTGAGACTGGGTGGTAATTGCACCCCCTTTGGGGCGGTTCTGAAGGAGACTGCACTAATAGATATATGGAGAACCCATCACCCCGGAACTTATAAGTACTCCTGCTTCTCTCCCGCCTCTGCCTCGCTGTCCAGGATTGATCTGGCCCTGGGGAATGGTCCGATGCTAAGTCTAGTGGGTGAGGTAACTTATTTGGCTAGAGCTCTGTCGGATCACTCGCCTATGTGTGTGGTGCTTCAGGGGCAGGGCTCTGAGTTTTCCAGGAGACCGTTGTGGAGGCTAAATCCGTTCTGGCTCCAGCTGATTGATCTGGACGGCCATGTGGGGGATGACCTGACAGAGTTCTTTAAAATTAATATGGGCTCGGCTTCGGTATTGATGGTATCGGAAGCCATGAAGGCTTACTTCAGAGGGTTGTGCATTAAAAACATATCGCAAGTTAAAACCGAAACGGGCAGGAGAGACCAGGAGTTGATTAGGTCATTAGAGGGAGCAGAGGCGGCACTAATTGAGGAGCAAACCCCTGAGGCCCGGGAACGTTTGAGATCAGCGCAGAGAGAGGTTTGTAATATGACTATGAAAACTGCGGAGAGGAAAAGGCTGTTCTGCACGATGAAGTTTTTCGAGGAGGGAGAGAGAGCGGGTCACCTTCTGTCCAGGGTAGTGGCGGCCCAAAGGGAATTGGCGTATATCACTAAATTAAAGGGGAAAGACGGATGTGAGCATACAGGCGGTAGGGCCATACTGGAGGTAATGATGGGATTTTACTCAAATCTGTACCAGCCATCGGAGGAGGAAATTGATAACTTTTTAGTGGGGGTGAGGCTTCCACGACTCTCACTGGCGGAGCAGAGGCTTCTTGAGGAGCCCTTTGATATGGAGGAACTTGAGGCCGCTCTGGCCTCTGTACCTAGTGACAAGGCCCCAGGGGGGGACGGTATCCCAGGAGAAGTTTACAAAAAATACAAAGAGGTGTTGCTTCCCAAGTTGATGGAGGTTTACACTGCAAGTTTGGCGGGGGGGGGAGCTGCCCGGTCCATGCGAGAGGCGATAATTGTTGTCCTACCAAAGCAGGGAAAAGATTTGACGGACCCAGCTTCATATCGTCCGATCTCTTTGTTGACCACTGACATTAAGTTATTGGCCAAAATGCTGGCGAACCGACTTAACAAGGTCATCGAATCCCTAATTCACCAAGACCAGTCAGGGTTTATGCCCAATAAATCCACAGCTATAAATCTCCGGCGATTATACTTAAACATGCAGGCGAGGGCGGATAATGTGGGACAGAGAGTAATAGTTTCCCTGGATGCCGCTAAGGCGTTCGACAGTGTGGAGTGGAGGTATTTGTGGGCGGTAATGAAAACCATGGGATTTGGTGATCTGTTTGTGGGTTGGGTACGTTTGCTATATACATCCCCTAGTGCTAAAATACGGGTTAATGGTCTGCTGTCTGAGAGTTTCTCCCTACATAGGGGAACGAGGCAGGGGTGCCCCCTGTCTCCCCTGCTGTTTGCGATCGCTGTAGAACCGTTAGCTGCAAAGATACGTGGTACCAAAGATATTCGGGGATTCCAATATGGCTCCCACGTAGAGAAAGTGGCCTTATATGCGGATGATGTGCTACTGTTCCTGGCTGACCCGAGCGACTCCCTAAGTTCGGCTATGGCAGTTATTACTAAATTCGGCTCTATTTCTGGACTGACTATCAACTGGGATAAATCCGTGTTGCTTCCCGTGGACTCTGCTGCTCCCCTAGTGCTAGATCCTGGGACCCCTTTGAGGGTGGTTAGTGAGTTTAAATATTTGGGCATTGTGGTCTCGGCTAAATTGGAGGAATATGAACGGCTCAATCTTACCCCCCTTATCAATAAGTTTCAACAAAAAATTGCAGCGTGGAAGAAACTATTCCTGTCTGTGGCGGGTAGAGCAAATTTATTAAAAATGATCCTCATGCCCCAACTCCTATATATACTCCATAATACGCCTGTCTGGTTGGCGCAAAATAAATTCTACCGGATTGATTCTCTTTTCCGGGACTTGATCTGGAAGGGTAGTAGGGCACGCATTAAACTTGAACATCTACAGAGGTCAAAAGAGGAGGGGGGCCTGGCAATCCCGAACCCGTGGGTTTATTATGTGTCATCCCAATGTCAGCATATGGTGGGGTGGAGGGAGCCTACCCAATCTACGTCGGCTGGGAAGCTCATTGAGTTTATAGTGGGCAGAGGTCCGTTGCTTGCTAGTTTAGAGGCTGGTAGGTTCCGGGTGAACCCTAAAAGGCTCCCGACGATCGCTATGGTGGACAAGATTTGGCAAAGAGTTAGACAATGGAGGGGCATTACGGAGCTCACGCGCTTCTCGTCGGTTTGGTTTGACCCGAGACTGGGGGAGTTAATGCGTCTGAGGGGATTCGCTCAATGGAGAAGGGTCGGGATATGGTTTGTGTCACAGCTGTTGGTTGGCGGCATGCTTAAGACTTTTGAGGAGATCAGGAAGGAATTCCCTCTGAGTCAATCCCTCTTTTTTCAATATTTGCAGCTGCGGCATGCAATCAATCGACAGCTTAAAACATCAAGAATAGTGGTGCAATCAGATGCGATGGTGAATCTTATAGGGTCACTAAGGGGCACTAAGGGTTTCATCTCCCTCGTATATAGGGGTTTTTTGGATTCATTCCTGGTACGGAACCCGGCTAAGTCCAGAGAAAAATGGGAAGAGGATGTGGGACCAATCTCGGACTCTCAGTGGGAGAGCGTATTACAATTCATCCCCAAGGTCTCTATGAGTGAAGCCAGGAGAGTCTCACAACTCTACCTAACACATAGGGTATACAGGACCCCGGTCTGGATGAAGAGGGCGGGCCTGAGGAGGGATTCCTGCTGTCCGCGCTGCTCTGAGGATGGGGCAGATCTCCTACATATGATGTGGTCCTGCCCTGCCCTACAGAACTTTTGGGTACAAACACTTAATTTGACACAGGAGGTAATGGGAGTGGATCTTATAAGGAACCCGCTGACGTGTGTATTGGGGTGCATGGAGGATATCGCGGTTGATGAGTGGGGAAAGCTGACCATAGCCAGAATCCTATATGCTGCCAGAAAGCTCATCGCGGCCCACTGGTTAGATGACAAAGCGCCAGTTAGACAAGAACTGATTAATAAGGTTAACTTTATTGTTATGATGGAACAGAACATATATGCGAAAAGAGGTCAACACATGCAGTTTGAGAATGTGTGGGGTGGCTGGATAGAGCACCCGGGCCTGGCTTCGGAGGCTCTTATGAGAGAAAGAATGCGTCTGCCTACGCGCCCTTGACCCTCTGAGTTGGTACTTTAAACTGGGATCGTAAAGGGTTGTCTCGAAAAAAAGGATTCAAAATGTGACATGGTGTGTGATATGTGCAATGATTTAAAGGGACGGGGTTAGGGGGGAGGGGGGGAGGGTAGGGGACTTAGGATGTAAGAATAGTTATATTGCCTGTCAGGTTGAATACGGTTTATATTATATGCTAAAGTTAAATGTACTGTCAAAGTTTCATGCTGACAATTTTTAAATAAAAATCATCTGATTTAAAAAAAAAAAAGTGTTAAGAGATTTTATTCTTAATAAGCTTAATATTGAAAATGCCAAGATTGGATTATTATGCTAAGTTCAGTTTTATACATCTGTTGATGTTCTAGAATAATAATATTGAGGCTATAGGAGGCGATGGGAAGTGGATATTTCAGTAGTGTGTCCACCTGGCAGAGAACCATCATGGTCATTATGAGTTTGCACATTTATGTGGACTATATGTATGTGATGAACTGGTTTGGACAAACCCACGGTCCAATACCTTATTATGGTTCTCTAAGATGATATAGCGGTTATTGGCAAGAGAAGGCAACAGCTAATATTGGCATCAATAGCTCTGGAGGACCAAGTAGGTTCCTACATTATACAAAGTGTAATGCTTCATTTCTCCTGTTGGAGTGCTGCAGAAACATTTGAACACTTGCTGCCATGTTTCTCTCCAGAACACAGCTGATTTCTGGGGATTCCATAGCCTGTGATCAGCATACTACTGGGGAACCCCACTAACAGAAAGAGATTGCCCTCAATGATCAGCGTCAGCCAGTACGTATTATCAATGGATCAATTACTTTCAGGTAAGACAGAAGAAATATTAAGTGTAGTTGGGCATAGTTCATGGTTATCTGTACAGACTACAATGACCAGCACAACCTGAAGTTGTGTAAACCTGCGGAAGGGTTTATAAAGCCCCAAATACACATTAGACTAATGTTGGCCATATCTGCTGTTATCTACAGGTTCGGCCGATGTTCTAATGTGTATGGGGGCGCCAGCCATCTGATCGTTGGGGGTGATGTCAATCAGGCATGTCCAATTTCGGACTGTCGATCGCGTTGTTCTCCTGGAGATATGCCAGCAGCGGAGCTGTCTGTTGACGGCTATCTCACAGAGAGCACAGGAGCACTCAACCGGCCAAGAGACCATCAAGATAGCTGTTGGCCGAACAATCAGTCAAAGCCTCGCATGGCCAGCAGCCATCTAATTTGTATGGGGGCTTCACTCCATAATTGTACCTGTATCAGCATATGAGGCTTGGAGGCAGTGATGCAGCTGTGGCCGCAAGTCTTCTATGGGGTCTGTGACCTGGGGAGCTAATGCTGAACAGTCTCGTAACCTGCCGAATATCTGCAAACTTCAATCTCCGTGCTTCTGCTACATATGGATGGCAGAAATCAGGACAATTTTTTCATATGGAGCAGGCTCAACCGTTGAGCCCGCTCCATACTTAGCTGGTGCCAGTTGTTTTTCACAGCAGACACGCTTCTGTGACTTCTGCTATTGGTGCTAGCTCTGACTACAGCAGTTTAACTCCTTAGATGACCTGATGAACAGCAACCATGGCATCTAAGCAGTCAGGAAGGGAAGGAACCCTCTCTCATTTTGATTGGGGGAACTCAATGGGTTGTCTTAGCTGAAAACTTCAGTTTGAGGCCCCGGATTTCTATGTATACCCCTACTGGGGAAATTAGCTGGGGGGAACGACACAAGGTCTACCTGAGGTCCCAGGATGGTAGGATATGTGGGCATAAACCAGCATCAGCAGAGCAATCGATTTTACATTTTTGCGTTGGGACCCCGTTTGCTTATAGGTTGCTGCATGTAGACACGACCATGGCAGATGCGTAACATTTGATTGCCTATCTCAGCTTTCTGTAAATTCGTACAATTAACCTTCTATTTACTGTGATGATTATCTTTTCTATCTGTTATAGGACAGACCCCAGCTGCAACTTTCAACTTATTTTCTCTTTTTCTGCTGAGACAACAACTTTCTAAAATACTTATTAGTGCGACAAGCAAAATCACAAACCTAGCAAAACACCATATTAGACGACTCAGCCGTACCTCTACCCCGTACCTTTTACAGAGGAGACCCTGAATGATAAAAAAAAAATCACTTTAGTTGGAAAACCGATAAGGAAAATGATTTAGAATATGACAAGATGTCAAAACGTACTTAAAGGAAAAGATCACATTTTTCATGTCGCATGATCGGCAATTCACTAGAATAGACCAAACATTTGGATCCCTATTCATTATTGCATTTGCACCTGCTTATTTATTAGCTCTTAGTGTTTTGAGCCTTTTTTCTTCTATGCACCAAATTCATCCTTCCATTTACTCCTTTTTTATGTCCATTTTATACATGCTCGCTTGTTTATTTTTTTCTTTGTTTTATGTTCGCAATTGTGGACGGAGTTTCGGGTTTCCAGATATTTTTGCCTCTTTCATCATTTGCTACTTTTTAAAGAGTTGCGGCAGATGATTTTAAGTTAACCTATTTTTTTGTTTGTTTTTTTGCACAATTTTTGCTACGGTATATATTGCAAAACGTGCAAAAAAAAAAGTTTAAGACAGAAAAAAATCCTTTTTTTGACTTTAGGTAAAATTCACGGATAACATGCGCCATTTTTATGAATTTGGTGCAAAATAACATCAACGAATAACACAAGGCATAAAAAAAAATGCAAATGATGACGTGGGTCCACTGATTCTGAAAGATGTAGAGGTGAAGCGGCAAAAACTAGCAATAACTAATGAATTTCTAAGGCCTCATTCACACGTTCAATGTGTTTGTATTAGTTTCATCCCTTAAGTTTTCACAGATACCACTCGTACCTGTGATAGCCTATGGTGCTGTTCACACGCCTAAGATTTTTTTTTGCGGAAAATCATGGAGGCATGTCCAATATTGACCCAATTGTTAGATCAAAATTGGCAATGTAAGTCAATGGATCTGTGAAAAAAATCAGACCACATTCGGATGACATCCAAGGTCCGATATTCAAGGACTGTCAGAAAGGAGAAGGTGGAGAAGCTTTTTTTTTTCTCCATGTACGAGAAAAACTGATCAAAATCTGATAAAAAAAGAAAATCAGTCCGTTTTTCTTGTACGCTGAAAATACTGATGTGTGAATGAGCCCTAATGATAAAATTAGACATGCAGTTTTTGTAGAGTGCTTCCAAAAGAAAGAAAAGTACATCGTAAAGAATAATACTTTTCTATTTGTGTTTGGATTAAAAAAAAAATTGCATCAAAAACTGTATGTGTGTTACCAGACTAAGATCGTCCACTGTGCAGATCTCATATCTACGAGCCCAATTCTATTCTGATGACATTGGATATGTAATACAGCTGCCTGGCTAGGAATAAGCAAAAGACTGAACAAGGTCATGGAAACTCAGTAGGACACAAGCATGAAAAATGTACTGTGATAAAAAGTCTGTCATGATTGCTAACGTATATGAGTTATTAAATATGAAAAATAATAGAACTATAAAAAAACAACAAAAATATACAAAATATGGAAATAACTTCAATAATAGTTATTTTATAGTAAGATTGTAAGAATAAAGAGTTTATATGTCTAAGCCTCCAAAAAACAGGTTTGTCCCATAAACAACATTGCTGGTATCATGATAGATGATGCATGTATGATAGTGGTGGATCTGAGATCTGGTCCACTGTGTGCATACAGAATAAGTGCACAAGCATGACCAGCGCTGCACTCACTGCTATGAGTCTATGGAAGGGGGGTAGTGCGGATGTCCTACCTGATCCCCACTGACAGTGAAAAGCGTAGTGGTCACACATACAAACTCTCTCTCCAATGTGAGGATTCGAGTACTCGGACCCCCAGAAATCATATTGTACATTTGAACAGATAATAAATGTTTATTGGACAATTAATTTAATATTATAAAGGAGCCAGCAATGTAAAACAGCGACACAATGTTAAACTTTATTTTATTTTGCAAATTCATTATTATTCATTATTAGTATAAATTTGACCAAAAACTAGTGGTCTCCGATAGCTGGGCGGACTGACTGTTGAGACATCAATCTTGAGAACAGAGTTCTTAAAAGCCTTGTCTGAATAGAGTGGTGGTCGAGCATGCGCACCTCCGCTCCATTCACTTTAAAGGGAGTGGTGAAGACCAGCTGAGCGCAGCACTCAGCAATCTCCGGAGATCCCATTAAGGATGAATGGATGAAAGGTGCGCATGCTTCACCTCCACTACATTCAGATGGAACGCTATAGTTCTCACGATCGGTAGGGATAAAGGACAACTTCCAAACTTGAAACAACCCCTTTAACTATAAGTTGCATACTAGGTTTGGCAAAGGTTGAATGTGTATTTCAATGTAGAAAAGTGAATAATCTACTGCCAAATACCTTTATCTCACATGAAAACAAAAGATCAGGCATGTTAACATTGTACATGCCCAATCTCTTCATTTCCTGGTATCTGAAATCAAAAGAGATTTGGAAGGCTCCCATAGACAGCAGATCAGACTGACCCTGGTAAAAATGGTGGTTGATCACAATTTTTACCTTATGTGTATAGTCAGCCTATGGTAAGTATATGGGAGAACGCTTGTGCTTACAAGATTCAGAGCAGATTTAATCTATATGTTTAAATGGGTTTTCCAGGCTGAACTGCAATGCACACACTGTCACGATTCCCCTGCATTGATAAAGCAAGTGGGCGGTCACGTGACAACTAGGTTCTCTCAATGTTCTATTGAGCAAGGTGTAGGAGAATCCAGTCACTACGTGACCACAAGAAAGCATGTTATGGTCCACTTGCTCTGTGAATCATAGCGGTACTGCAGTTTTCTTTTCAACCCTGAAAACCCCTAAAAATTTCTGATCAAATCTTCTGCACTTGAATCCATTTAGTCAAGCTTATTTTTTATCTTTTCTGTCCAAGGGTGGTCTCAAATTTCTCCACTAACATCTAAGTTCACAGACAAATACTTTTTCATCCCATTTCTGTAGTGTGCAATTTTTTACTTTCATTAACAGACCCCAAACATTAAAATTACATAGAGAACTTTGATTTTCAGATGAAGAAAGACCTTATTATAAAGTAGAGGTTAGTAAATGGAATGGAGAAATAATCACTTAAAAATTAATATAAAAAACAAGATTAACAATGGGTTTAATAGATTAAAATACAAGAAGTAAAGCATGGAGTCTCATCACTATTTACTCGGTCACCCATGTTTGGGTTGCACCATATACAGACATTTCTCTTTATTGCCGCATAATTCCATTACACATATAGGGGAAAGGGAAAGGAAAGGGAAAGGAAAAGGAAAGGAAAGAAAGAAAAGAAAGAGGAGAAAGAAAGTTAGAAAGGAGAAGAAAAGAAAGAGAAAGAAGAAAAGGAAAGGAAAGAAAGAAAGAGAAGAAGAAAAGGAGAAAGAAAGAAAGAGAAAGAAAGAAAGAAAGAGAGAAAGAAAGAAAAGAAAGAAAGAAAGAAAAGAAGGAAAGAAAGAAAAGTTAAGGAAAGGAAAGAAAAGGAAAGAGAAAGAAAAGAAGGAAAGGAAAGAAAGAAAGAGAAAGAAAAGTAGGAAAGGAAAGAAAGAAAAGTTAGCAAAGGAAATAAAAGGAAAGGTATGGAAAGAGAGAGAAAGAAAAGAAAAGAAGGAAAGGAAAGAAAGAAACGAAAGAAGGAAAGTAAAGGAAAGAAAAGGAAAAGGAAAGAAAAAGAAAGATAGAGAAAGAAAAGAAAATAAAAAGAAGGAAAGGAAAGGAAGGAGACAAAGAAAGAAAAGGAAGGTAAGGAAAGGGATAATAAGAAAAGAAAAGAAGGAAAGGAAAAGGAAAGAGAAAGAAAGAAAAGGAAAGAGAAGGAAAGAAACGAAAAGAAGTAAAGAAAGAAAGAAAATGGAAAGAAAATGAAAGAAATGGAAAGGAAATGAAAGGAAAGGAAAGAGAAAGAAAAGAAGAGAAGGAAAGGAAAGAAAGAAGGAAAGAAAAGAAAAGAGAAAAGGAAAGAAAAAGAAAGTGAGAGAAAGAAAGAAAAGGAAAGAAAGGAAACAAAGAAAGAAAAGGAAAGAAAAGGAAAAGAAATGAAATGGAAAGGAAAGGAAAAGGAAAGGTAAGGAAAGGGATAAAAAGAAAATAAAAGGAAAGAAAGAAGGAAAGAAAAGGAAAGAGAGGGAAAGAAAGAAAAGGAAAGAAAATGAAAGAAAAGGGAAAAGGAAAGGAAAGAGAAAGAAAAGAAGAGAAGGAAAGGAAAGAAAGGAAATAAAGAAAGGAAAGAAGAAAGAAAAGAAAGAAAAAGAAAGGAAAGGAGATGATATGATATGAAAGAAAGAAAGAAAGAAAGAAAGAAAAAGGAAGGAAGAAAGGAAAGAAAAGAAAAAATGAGGTAGGTTTAGAACAATCTTAGATTCCCATCTTTCTTTCTCCTCCTGCCTTTGATGCTTTCTTTAAATTAGGTTGAAGTTTACAAACATTTCAAAAAGAATTGATTTGAGTCATTTAAAAAACGTTTGCTTAATTATAAGCATAAGAATGAGAAGAAGTATTTTTCGGGCATCTGGAGCACCTTCTGCTTTGTAGTTGTGTGCCAGTTGTCGCCATTGGATTTGCATGGTATAATTTGCGTTTAGTACAAGTGTAAACCATCGGCTGGGATCATCAAAGTCGAAAGGAAATGAAGCCTGAAACCATTTTATTTTGATGGCTGTTACTTTTATTTCCCCATTTGCAGACCATAATAATGTACAGACAAGCAACAGGGAAGAAGAAAGATCAGCGCAAGACAAAACGTAAACGCGCAAACATCTTACCCATTCATCAGATGTCAAAATAGAACATACACATGTTCTCTGATTATTCTCACTGATATGTTCCAAAAAAATGGAAAAAAGGCGTCTGTAGAAAGTGGCTATGTGGACAAACTTAAAGCAGCATGAGAAGCATGATCAATCATCTCCCAAACTGGAAGTATGGTTATAGGATATGTACAAAATAAGCTATAGTGAAATGCTATGGATGTGATTTGCACAATTGCGGTTACATGCCGAGCAGGCGTTTGCGTCCTCGCTCAATACACTTTTATGGACACGTCTAGTCGGCATGTGACCACATGTATGCAAATCACATACTTGAGGTCACATGACTTCCTATTTCCGGCAACAAAAAATTTTCACAGCGCGTAGTGCGTGCACTGTGAGGATTACAGTTTACAGTCACATTGTCATGGTCTGCTGAGTTCTGGGATTAGGTGGTTTTCAGGTTAACCTGGATGGCTTCACTATGGGATTCTGGGAGGCTTCTTATAGCCTCATTGTGTGGCCATTCCCTGTCGCTTATACTCTGACTCTTGGCCGAGTGTTTGACCCTGTTGTGCTTGTGCCAGTGCTTTGTGCCTGTGCTATATTTCGTCTATCTGGTTCTGATTTGCTGTGTCCCTGTTTCAAGGTTTGCCTGCCACTTTTGTACTCTGCTGCTCTCTCCGTGTATGAACCCTTGACTTCGTCCTGACTACGCTCTGCCTACTTCTCTTGTACTTCGCCACCCTCTCTGTGTACGACCCCTTGGTTACGTCCTGACTATCTGTTCTGTCTTTGCCCCTTGGTAACTTTGTCCGTAGTTACCCTTCAAGGAGTTTTCCTTCACCTCCTAGCTCTCCAGAGCTTAGGCCACACCCTCAGCAGTCACATGCTTCAGGTCCTGGTTGTCTGAAGCACACATCTTCACTGCTGCTACTCCGCTCCACAGGTATCGTTGGGCACAGTTTGTTTACTCAGGACACACGCACTGGCTCAGTGAGCAAGTGCAGTGCGGTGTTCATGCCACACATAGATTGACTGTAGGACTTGTATCAAAATGCTGGACAACCCATTTAACTCGATTTCAATGACGGTTGCTATTCATCAATTACTGCCAGCACTGGAGCTGAAACTTTATTTTTTTAACTACAGGCCGCAGACATCAATTTGTACAAAATGGCAGACTTCTGCTGACCGACACTTTGGATTGACAACATCATTTTGAATGCTGTTAAGAGATTGCCAGTGGCTCAATTTGAAGCTGATGGGCCCCAGTGCAAAAGCTCCAATGAGGTCCCCAATTATTGCAGGTCTTTAACAGTATTGGTATTTTCACATTGGTATTTTATTGGGCTCCTTGGGCTCCAGCAGCCGAGTGCAATTGAAACTCCTGCTGTTACTGTAGTTATGCCCCTGGAGATTGCCTATTTAGCACATTATCGGATGAGATAAAGTTGTCTGAAAGTACAGTGACTGTTTACGTCACATGTAACCTTGTGAAAAGGTCGTTTTTTTTTTTGCAACTTTTACAAGACTGCGTGCAACTTTCTTCTCTATAGGGTTACATTAAAGTTACCATGGAATCAGATCACACATCGTAATTACATGCACAAATCAAATAATTCTAAATATTTGTAGCAATGTAATATAAGTGTACCAAAAAAAAATTACCAAAGAAAATCATAATTTAAATTATTTATTGTAGCTTGAAATAGATCATCTATCCTAAAAATGATCGTCTGTTTAATTATAACCAATAAATTGACAACCACAGACTTGTTCTAATAAATTATATTACTAATATAATCAAATATGCAAATTATATATGACAGTGCATATTGGTGCAAATGTCTACCTTATGGTTGTAACAATTTTATAAATATTCTTCAATTTATCAGTAATGATAAGATGTAAATCTCACGGGTTACTGCTACAGAGAGAAGTCAGAAGACCGCAGCGTCTGATTTCTCCTACTCCTGCACTGATTAAAAGCACTTTACCTTTGCATTAAATGGTGGAAATTTCTTTTGGCAGTGCAGGGGTTAATCTGCTCTGTTGAGAGCTCCTGGATGTTAAGGCTCTCAGCTGTGCACTGTTAGTCACTCCCATCTCCTATATAATCTGGGTCCTGGCTAACACTCATTGTCAGAGCTAGCTTTTGCTACATGGCTGGAGGTTGTCGTTGGTGGTTATTAATGGAGAAAGGCGTTTGGTGGATTTATCTGTGACTGTTGCCAGGTTTTCAGTGTGTGATAATTCCCTTTCTTCTCCTACTTTGGTTTAACCTCATCCTCCACTCCCCAATGTATCCATCTGTTACTTGTGTGTGTATATTTGTATGTTTAGTATTTTTCGTTAACCCTGTTAATATTACCTGGTTAGCCTGGTTGGTGTATTATGGTACACTACTACTCCTCTCTTCCCTGGATGGGAGAAGGGTACAGACTGAAGGCGGATTAAGGAGCTAAGGCAAGGTACGTGGCCCCGACATCTTCACCATCAGAAGTAATCTGGGGAACAGGGTGAGCAAGGGCGCCATAAGTGTTAGGGACAGGGAAGGAGCCCCTGATCTCGGGACACCTGACAACAGTCATGACAGTAAATTTATACAACATTCATGCAATGGTTTCGTCGAAGGTCCTGAAAGAAAGAAGAACCAGAGGTTTGTTTCTGTGATTCATGAAGTCTACATGTATGGTATTGTTCTTACTTATTTACTAAGAGAGAATCTATTACATAATGAATACCATTTGGTAAAGTGTAAATTCGAGAATTACAATTTCCATTCTCAGTTCCATAAAAAGCATCTGCAAATACGCCCGGCTCTCTGACTGTAATTGGGTCAGACACCTCAATGACTTAAATACTAAAACAAATTCTGCATAAGTAATTTTTTTCGGGGACGTTAATCTGAGTTTTGCTTATCGCTTTGGACATATTCTAGCACAGACCATAGTTCATTTAGCCTAAATAAAGGGACTAGAAGCACAGATCTTCAGTGGTTTACAAACACATGAATTGCAGATGGAGACATGAGTTATGTTGCTTTATTGCTAATTGCTTCTGTGATTTTTCAGAATGTTAAAGAGGTTCTGACTTGCATTCCTTAATTAAACAAAATAAAACTGTTTGCAGAACCACAGGCAATGAAATTGTTTCCAAACTGGAATACGGAAGATTTACAGACTGCCATATTAATCATATCACACTGGAAATTGGATTTTTTTTTTGCGCTGTTTTTATCAGTCAAGACAAAACAACTTACTGTAATCTGGTTCGGCACAGGCTCCCATAAGGCCGGCCAGACATATTAGATGGCTGACAGCCAAAAGATCCTTTGGCCGACAGCTATCTCAGCTGATTCCCCCATACACAGGAGTGCTTGTTCGGCCGACCGCTCCTGTGTTCTCTATGAGAAAGACGCCGACTGACATGCCGGTGAGTGGATTGTCTCAGCAAGAACAATGCCACCGGCAGTCTGAAATCAGACATGCCTGATTGACATCACTCCCGACCATCATTTCGCCAGTGCCCCCATACACAATAGACCATCAGCCGAACCCTTCGATATTTACGAGTTCGGCCAACATAAATCTAATGTGTATGGCTAACTTAAGTTAAGAAATCTCTGCTTGGCGTTTCATCACAGTCTTCTATGTGGGCATGCGCTTTCACTCCTCCCTCCCAGATGCTGCCAATCACAGATCACCAGCAGATCTAACAGTCTCTGACCCTGCCTAGCTGTGAATGGCAGCGTCTAGTAAGGAGTGAAAGCGCACACCCTAGAGAAGGCTCCGAAGAAACGCCCAGTTGTGCTTAAGCAGGAATTTCACATATTGCGCTCCAAAGGCAGTACTGTTGTGAATGTTTTGGAAATGAATTCTGAGCAGAAGCTCCCTCTGGTGGTTACAAACAGTACTGAACCATTCAATGAGGATTGGCAATCAGGATTCACAGACTGGCTTGATATAAGGGAGGTTCCCTCCCATCATGGTTGCCGGTGATCAATTGTTCTTGTCTCACCTGTGGTTCCTGGTTCACTTGGAAGCTTGCTGAGTCTTGCCTCTTCTTCTGCTTTCAGACAAGATATTTTCTGTTTTTGTTTTTGTGCTTGCCATTTGCATATTTCTCTGCATTTCTGTGAAGTTGGCCAGGTTCCCCCCCCCCCCCTGGGGGGCTTGGGCTCCTCTTCGGTTCCGCTGGAGCCACTGTTGTTTGTTCATTTGCCTTTTCCAGTTTTTCAGTGGCTGCGGCTTAGTTTTGTTACACCAGAGAACTGATTTAGGTGGTAGAGGTCGTGTGATCTCAGGTGTTTTTGCAATTAGTAGCGTTGGCATTTTTTAGGGTTTTTTTTGGATTGCAGTGAGTATCCTTTCTATCCTTTTCTGTCTAGGCAGATTGGGCCCCAGCGTTTGCTCATACTATTTTCTGTCTGTGTCTGTATTTCCTCTTGTCTAACTGCCATTACATGTTTGGGGGCTTCCTATGTTCTTTGGGGATCTGCTCCGGGGCAGATAGCTTTCCTCTTTCTATCTTTAGGTGTAGTTAATCTCTCAGTCTGTGACGAGGCGTCTAGGACCAACGTAGGAACGCTCCACGGCTGCCTTTAGTTGTGGTGGTTAGTCAGGGTACTGCAATCCAATAGATTCCAACCTCTCTGGTGTATTGCCGTTTTTGCCTGCTCTCCTCAGCTACCAAACATAACACAGTACTGTAAATATAAATATCTCTGCAATGTAGCGATGCAGCGTGAAACGGAAAAGAGCAGCAGAATCAGGTCGCTCACGGATTTGTACAAGATATTTAACTAATTTTTTTGAGCAAGTCAGGTCTTTTACCCTTCTATTTTAACTTTTAGGATAACATATAGTTTTCATATCAAGGCAGGGATTTTTTTTTCTTTTTTCTCAGAACATTAATGACAATGTCATAGCTAATTTATGCTTGTACTGCCCAAACCGGTACTGTGTATATCAAGGATTGCAAAATTTTCATGGCAAAAATTGAAGACCTTTGTCAAAACTAGATAATCCATCTAGGCAGTCCGGCATAAATGCCATAAAACAAAAGTGCGTGAACATCATAAAGGAGTCCTCTGCTCCAAATTCTATCTATGAGCCAAATTAAAGTGCTGCTCTTTAAGAGTGTTTCCCTGTGTGGTGGACCTGGTCATCTTTGATTGAATCTTCAGGACCTGAAAGTTTTCCCTGCATTTGTAACTGAAGTGTAAGTGTACGGGCAGAGGCGGATATTCCAAGTGATGACTGGTGGCTGTCCGGAGTTACATAAACCTAACTGGATTTATTGCGGACATTGACCAATTAGAGCTCTTATTTTTCGCTTTGATTCTTAGTGTCTATGAAGAAATGATGAAGAAATGAAGTCAATAATGGATCCTTTTTAGAAGTGGTATCCGCTGGCAAACATCTATCTCTGATTCATCATTTTCACGCTGGTCTGGACGCTGGGGTGGGATGGAGTGCGAGTTACCTGATTTCTAAGAAGATGCATGCCTCAGGCGAGACGCAAAGATTTGTGTGCACCTCACCACAAATCTTACTCCAGTCGAGGACTGGAGTAAAAGTTGTAACATAAGGAACGCCATCACTCATCATTAGAGTTGAGCGACTTTGGTCGGATCGGGTTTCGGACCACCCGACTAAAACAAAATTTGAGTCGGACGAAACTGTTCCGACTAGAGCAAAAAAAGTCGCAGTTTCGTCTGAAACCCGACCCCAATGCAAGTCAATGGGGAATAAAACTCGGCATTGAGTTGATGACATTCATCCACTCAATGCCGACTTTTATTCCCCATTGACTTGCATTGGGGTCGGGTTTCGGACGAAACTCCGACTTTTTTTGCCCTAGTCGGACCACTTTTGTCAGACTCAAACTTTGTTTCAGTCGGGTGGTTCGAAACCCGATCCGACCAAAGTCGCTCAACTCTACTCATCATGAATCTGATAAGCAGGTGTCGATTCGCTAACTTTATTGGAGCTGTGTGAAAGTAGCCTTGCATTGTGCAAAAATTTGGTGACTTTTCAAAGCTTTTTGTGCCAGAATTCCGGAGTAAAAAGCTTTGATGAATTGGTTCCATAATGTAAATGGGTCAGCTTTATATGGGATATTAGGCTTATTGATGGCCTAACTTTAGAACAGAGACTAAGCTTTTCACAGGGTGGTCCATTACAAGTGTCTATCCTTGGTTGTACAACATAGTCCTATTGACTGATCAAACATTGAAGTATAAGTCATCAATGTTTCATTATGTTGTCTGGGATAAGAAGAAAGGGTCTGCTTTTCTTCTAAAAACTAGCGCCACTCTTGTCCATAGGCTGTGTGTAGTATTGCACCTCATTACAAGTGAAGTAAATTGGACTAAAGTGCAGTACCAGGGCAACATAGACCATGGACATGAGTGGCACCGTGACCTTTTGCTCTACTCCTGGAAACCCCTTCAAGTTCCAGAAAACCCCTTTAATAGATGCCTATTTTATACTAGCATTGCTGAATTTTGTCATCAAACAGACAAGTTTGTTCAGACAAAATAAAATGCATTTTAAATAATTAGTTTTACCCGGAGGAAAATGAATTCTAGACGCTGCAAGTTCATGTCAGCTCTCTTGCCGCTTACTGTACAATGTGATGACTTCCCTGGCACCGCCAACTGTCTGCCTGAGCTGCAAAAATATTTATAACGTACTGTATCTCAGTGACAACTCTCATTTTCCATGGAAGTCAGTTAATTATACACAAAGGAAGCTCAATGTGGCTAAAATAGCAGAGAAAACATGTGCAGCCACACTTCACCGTCACTATTCGCAGCTCTCAGTAAAGCTCGAGGCTATATCCAGCTCACAAACAATAGGTTTGCATGAACTGAAACCTTATTGTATTCTCTTGTTTGATGAAGAAAATCACTTTTTCCTTTCTATGTAACCAGATGAGAAAACAAAGCCATTATTGATGATTATAAAAAGGCATCAAACATTTCAGTGAATTTGCCATATACAGTAAAATATCTGTAGGACTTTCTGGAACCAGACAGGTTTGCACAAGTGGTAAGATCGCAACGCTTAGCGCTGACGGTGGCATGAACCTTATGTTCATTATTGAAGGTGTGACCTAAAGATTCCTATATTTACTAATAGAGGCAGGCGTGGACTGGCCGGAAGCAGAACAGGAGAATCCTCTGGTGGGCCTCTGTGCAGGAGTGGGCCACCACCCTCTCAGATGAGCAGTACTTGGCACAATATACTGAATCACTATGTACAGACAGAGGCCGCATCTTATTAATTTAACAATCTATCCTCAATCACAAATCTATATAACAATGAACTGGATAATGTCACATTTACATGTAGCTGAAAAGTGGGGCGCTGGAGTTGGTTACTGGTGGGCTCTTGCCACCCCAGTCCGACAATGAATAAAGGTAGGAAGATCCTGATGTTTACCAACAATAAAGCCATCTTCCCGTGAGAGTTGTATGACCGTTATGTAACGCTACGTCCCCACAATGAGTTTTTTAAGCTGCATATTTTTAAAAAATGCAAATAACCTATTTTACTTATTAGGTGCAGAAATTCTGGAACATCAAAAACTCACCAAAAGTTCATCATGGGGACGTAGTCTAACATTGGTCAAACTCATTAGCTGGCAGTGGGTCTCCCAGGACATAAAAATATTGTCATATGTCCATTGTACTAAATGATATAGACACCTTTATGGGGTATTGATTTTACTTAAGTGCAAGTGATTTGGGATAAAAAATAATTTTTGCAGTTGGTTTTCATTAAAGAATAACTAAACTTTCATTTTTTAAATAATTTTGCTCATTTTGTATGTCACTTTATTAGGGCGCAGTCAGACGGGCGTATTACTCACACGTGGATCGCATAGCAATCCTCTGACTGGCCGTCGGCTCTCCTGACCTGAGCGTGACAGCTGCCTAGAAACATATGCTGTCACACTCAGGTGAGGAGAGCTGACGGCCAGTCAGAGGATTGCTATGCGATCCTCGTGTAATACAGCAGTCTGATGGCATGTGTTGTGACTGTCAAACACCAACAAGACATGCAGCTGTGGGGACTCAAACATATTTTTCAAGCACGACAAAGTCCCTCTGTTAGCACCGAGCATGCTCTGATAACGTCTTATCCGAGCATGCTCAGGTGCTACCAGAGGGACATCAGCATGCTCGAAAAATATGTTTGAGTCCCCACGGCTGCATGTCTCGTTGCTGTTAGACAGCTGTCACACGTGGGGATTGCAGCTATCTAACAGCCGTGAAACATGCATGCACGGGAACTCAAACATATTTTTCGAGGAAGTCGAAGACACTCGGTTAGCACTCGAGCATGCTCGGATAACACCTTATTCAAGCATGTCCACTCATCACTATTGCCAGCCTGACTTTTTTATTTTTTTCTTGACAGTTTAGTAAAAAACAACAGACAGACATTTTTTCTGGACTCATTCAAAAACCCTAAGAAATAATTATAATTATAATTGATCGATGTCTGCAGCCCATAATTCTGATATGAGCCATCAGCTGCATTCACTGCAAACTGATGAGAATTAGAGTCGTAATAATTTGTAAAAGTTTCTTCAACTTCAAAAATATCACGGACGCCTTACATTTTTTACATTTTTTTTTACAGACAGGGCAAAAAAGAGCCTTATTTTTAAGGACGGTACTGGATTTTCTGGACGGTTGGCTCTGAAGAATACTTAGATGTACTTTACTCAACCATTTGATCTGGGTATACATGCGGTCACATTACGCTGATTGATCACAGTTTTATACCATAGGTTTCCGAGATCAAATTAAAAAATAGCAATTTAAGGAAATTTTCACAATTTACAAATGACAGCAGTATTATTAAATCCACAAATAAAACCTACAATAATCAAATTCTGACGAAATAATGACTGCAGATGCATGTGCCATGTGTCTCTGAATCACAGTTTCAGGTTACTTTTCTGCTATTTGTTCACCCTCACAAAGGAACTGATGTCACATTCGCTGCTTCCTGAAAATGAGTTTTTAGACAGGAAAAGCTTAAAAATGGCTGAGGAAGTGCGAGCCATCCACCCCTTCCAGCCACTCATAGAGTAGGTTATCTATGTTGTTATCTATGAAATTCCTTCCAAAACACAAAGTGGTTTTAAGGGACAGATACTGAGAAACCAGAAAAGAAAACAAGATTGTAAATATCCGCCCTTTAACACCTCAGGGACATGGCCTACTTTGCTCGTTAAAATGGACCTTTCACCAATCTTTTTACATTGCGCTGGACGCACGATTGAAATTGTGAATGCAGAGATAAATAAAACATTTTTTTTTTCATTTATTTTAATTTCACTTTTCCGTTGCAAAAATATTAGCAAAGTATTTGGCACCTAATGAGTTAACTCTAGTTAAGTAAAATTGGGTGTTTTCACTGGGGGCTTGTACTTCTTCCCCTGATCACACTCACTTAACAAAAGTTAACTCATTAGCTGCCAAACACTTTGATTGCATGCTACTATCTCTCCCAGGGAAAGGCATAATAATAATAAAAAAGTTCTATTCCCCTCTGTAGCCACTATTACATTGTGTGCACAGTTCAGCATGCTGCCCTCCGCGTGATCCGGAGACTCTGATGAGAGGTAACATTGATGATGTCACCGATCTTCAAAATGGCCAGGTCTAGCGTAGCGTAGTGTGACCCGGCCGCGGTGTTTGCAAAAACGAAGGAGCATCAGAACAAGACACTGTAGGCTTTGCAAGGATAATTTGATGGATTTCGCTGGATTCACTCGGGCTAAGTCGGACCTGTGTGGGATTTTTTTTTTAATAAAGTGGAGAACCAGGGACAGTGTCAAGGAGCGAATATTTAAGTTAAGTAATTTTGTGTTTTGTTTTATTATTACTGGGTTAGTAATGGGGGTGTCTGATAGATGCCTCTCCATTACACCAGGGCTTGATGTCAGCTGTGTTTTTGGACAATTCACAGCTGACATCAACTCCAAGTACCATTACCCGAAGAGTGAAGGCGAAGTACCAGAATTGGAGCATCTGATGTGATGCTCCACTTCTAGGGTGGTTGCGCGCTGGCATTTTTAGGCTGGGAAGCGCACAATAACTATGGACTTTCCTAGGCTAATAATATAAGTCCACAGCTGTCTGCTTTACCTTTGCTGGTTACCACAAATGTCATTTTTTAATTTATATATTAGGTTAATACATGTACAGTAAACTACACGTGCAAGGCACTAATAGTATATATTTCACGGGTATCTCTCTATTCACCCCATGTGTATCTATTATATATTTATATTTTTGCACATCTTTAACACCTAAAAATCAGGGATTTCTATTCTGCATTCTATTCCTGTACATGTCACAATAATGACACGTGGACAGCCAACGGAAAACCATGGATAGTAAAAACAGACCGTCTCATGTGTACGTCTTTTAAGAAGAGGTGTGAACGGGGCGTTAAAGTGGGGCCCTAATACAGAAGGAATCTGAAAGTCACGCTGCTACTTCAGCTTTGGTGACACTACCATTACGGCATTGCAATGTAATGCTGCACAGTACGCTGTAGGCAAGTAGGGCTTAAATAATGTATGACTGACTACACAAAGGTTATAAAGTGAAGAAATTCAACAATAAGAAGCTTCATTTTCTCTGGGATTGCTAGTCAAACTTCTACCTTTCTCCATGACATGAGCCTGTAGGCACAGATTGTGCGACACCATGGACTTCACCTATTAAGTACAAAACACCTAAAGTCATGAATAGCTCTAAAATATTTATTTGTCCTTATGAAATAAAGCAAAAACTTCCAACATCCTTCTCACAATATTTAGTGCCCTCTGCAACCTTTTCCATACCCTCCCTCTGTGTCCTCCTTCCAGTCTAGCTATTCAGCACACGGAAAGTTTCTTTCCTTGCTCCTTAGGCAGCGCCATATTTACTGGTTCCTAATGTTAAAGTAGTTGGTGTCCTCCCTGGAAAATGTTATTTATGACCATCCGGTGAACAGAATAACCTCACCCGGAGTCAGGTGAAGTGTAGAAAGCTCGGAATTATTGATTTCAATACCACATCTTTATAGGATTTCTTATTAGTCTTACTGTACTACGTGTGAGTCATCATATTTTCGTCTAGTGCTCCTGCTCACCTCTATGCCAATACGGTATATAAAAATATACATGAATAATTAATTCTCGGAAAAGTTCAGTGTCTGTGGAAAAGGTTAGAATATAATAAGATGTGAAATCATCTAGAGGCCTCGACGCTCGTTAATATAAATAGTAATAAATGCATGAATTTCTAAAACTACAGATAACACAGAAATAAAGAGGACAGGTTTTTAATTCTAATAGTGTATAAATCATTTAAAAAAAAATCTTGTCTCGTTAAAACACCAAGAAGGGTAAAAAAAAATAGAAAATTAATTAATTGCAAACAGTATAAAGATCATAAAATATTAAAGGTTCTCAGGATTTATAAAATTGAAGAGAACAGTCTTATACAAGATGGAGTCGCTTAAGGCACATTTTATTTTAACACTAACAAGGAAAGACTGAGCAGTAAAACTGCTGGAGAGTTAAAGGGACTTTGTCACTCCAGCTCTATTGCCAACTCCTAATGTTTGACTGGAAACCTTCTACGTCAGGCAAAGGAGCAATTAGTAAAGCGGGAGGAGGCGGCTCTGGGTGGGGATTAGAGCTGGAGTGACAGGCTTCGGATCTACAAGTAGCTCTTCAGCCTCATTTGCATATCAGTTCAAATGCTGATTTCTCAGTAGCGGTGGAACAGACCGGTCATGTAAAGGTATTGTTGGATTTGTCTTTCAAAGAGCTAAATGCACATATAAATAGTTGTAATGTGTATAGTACAGTTCATATAGCGTCTTGTGCTTGGGTGCGATGAAAACACAGGAGTCACAGGTTTGATATAGAAAGTCTTGTATTACTTCATACAAGTTGGCAAAAATAGTCACACAGTTTGCAGACACAGAAGCAGGAGACACAGCAGGCCAGAGTAATCTAAGCTCAGCAATCACTCTCCACAACAGGTTCAGGATCTTCTTCTCTGTTACCGTAAGTCCATGCAAACGTGGGTCTTTCAAAGAGCAGGGTTCAGAGTCCACAAGTGCTTCAGAGTTCCTCAGTAGGAATAGCTGGAGTACAAGGTCCAAGGCTTCAGGAGTCAGGTCACAGGTTCACTGCAGGCTAGATTCTGAAGCACTGATTGCTCAGCTGTGGCTGCTTAAGAAGCAAAAGGAGAGAATTAGGGCGGGAACATGCAAGCTGGAAACTCCATATTGACTGAGGGCAAGATAGCTGCAGCAAGACAGAAAGTAAAATGGCTGACGAACAAACTGAGTTTCAGGAACATGTATACAGAACCTTACATTACTCCCCCCTTAGGGACAACCTCCGGATGACCTCAGACCAGGCTTGTGTGGGTACCTCTGATGAAACTGACGGAGCAAGCGAGGAGCATTAACGTTATTGACTGGTTCCCATGAGTTGTCCTCCACTGGGTAGCCCTGCCATTTAATCAGATATTGTAACTGATTCTATACAACCTGGAATCTAAAATCCTTTCCACCACAAATTCTTCCTGACCATCGACTAGCACTGGTCAGGGCAAGGAGAAGAATGTCCAGGAAACGTATTGGGTGTCGCAGCCTTTAGTAGGGATACATGAAAGACAGGGTGGATTCTCATAGTTCTGGGCAGTTGAAGACGACAAGCAACGGCACTTATAATTTTACTGATTTTATAGGGTCCAATGTACTTATGTCCCAACTTAGACGATGGAATCCTTAACTTAAGATTTCTGGTTGACAGCCAGACCAAGTCTCCTACCTTGAAAGCTGGTGCAGGTTTACGAAATTTATCTGCTGCTTTCTTGTACCTTTCCTGAGCCGATTCCAGATTCTCCTTTAGAAGATCCATATTCTTCTGTAAAGACGTGATTCTTTCGGCCACTGCTGGTAAAGGCGTTTCTATGGGAAATCGTGGTAGAATGTTAGGATGATAACCTAGATTAGAGTAAAAAGGAGACTGCTTAGTGGAGGCACTCTGAGAGTTGTTATAAGAGAACTCAGCTAATGGAAGTAGATCCACCCAATCATCCTGTAGATGGCAGATAAAGCAGCGGAGATACTGCTCCAGGGTTTGATTGGTTCGTTCGGTCTGTCCATTAGTCTGGGGATGAAAAGCAGAAGAAAGGTTTACTTTAATGTCCAATGCTGCACAGAAATTTTGCCAAAACCTAGAAGTGAATTGCACCCCTCGATCCGAAATAACCTCATCCGGTACTCCATGTAAGCGAAACACATCTTTAATCATCAAATCTGATGTCTGTTTTGCAGTGGGTAAGCCGACACAAGGGATAAAATGAGCTGCCTTTGTTAGACGGTCAACCACCACTAGAATGGTGTTCTTCCCTTGAGAGGTTGGTAACTCCACAATGAAGTCCATAGAAATGGATCCCCACGGGCGGGACGGGGTGGGAAGAGGCTGTAACAAACCAGTTGGTGAGGAGCGAGGTGTTTTGCATCTTGCACAGACTTCACATGAAGTGACATAGTTTAAAACATCCTTCCTGCAAGTGGGCCACCAAAAGAAACGAGAAAGAAATTCCTGTGTCTTTAGAATTCCTCTATGCCCAGCTATCTTAGAATCGTGAATGAGTTGCAATACTCTCAATCTGACTGTTTCAGGAATATACAGGCGTTGTCCCTGAATCCACACACCATTCTTAAAGACAAGACTTACGTCCCTTGGGGGTTGTGCCAAAAAGGAATCCGCATGGTATGCTTCCTTGATGTCCTTAAGTAGGTCTTGATTATGAATCACTCCTAGGAATCTAGAGTCAGGAAGAATAGTCTTAGGAGGAGTAATTGGACGTGTCTCTGCTGAGTAAATCCTAGAGAGTGCATCAGCCTTTCCATTGCGCGATCCTGGTCTATAAGAAATGATAAAATTAAATTGGTTTAAGAAAAGATTCCAGCGAGCCTGGCGAGGAGTCAGGCACTTAGCCGACCTGATAAATTCAAGGTTACGATGGTCTGTCAGGACGACTATTTGCTGTGCAGCTCCCTGAAGAAGGTGTCTCCATTCTTTGAAGGCGGCAATAATGGCCAACAACTCTCTATTGCCCACATCGTAGTTCCTCTCAGCCGAAGACAACTGCTGGGAAAAGAAGGCACAGGGATGCAAGACATTCTTCTCACCTGTTCTCTGAGAGAGTATAGCTCCAACGGCACAGTCTGAAGCATCCACCTCTATTATGAAGGCAAGCTCGGGGTTGGGATGTACTAGGATAGGTGCAGTGGTAAATTTATCTTTTAGACGGGAAAATGCTTCCTGGGCTTGGGGAGTCCAGGAGAACCTAGACTCTTTCCGGGTAAGTTGGGTGATAGGTGACACTACCTCAGAGAAATTTCTAATGAAACGTCTATAGAAGTTGGCAAACCCGATGAAGCGCTGTACCTCCTTCACATTTCTAGGACTTGGCCAATCCTTGATGGCTTGGGTTTTGCTTCCATCCATACTAATTCCTTGTGTAGACAGTACATACCCCAGAAATTGAATTTCGGTCCTATGGAATTCACACTTTTCAAGTTTGATGTAAAGATGATTTTGTCTTAGACGTTCCAAGACCATTCTCACATGTCCATGATGTTCCTCTGTGGAGTTAGAAAAAATTAGAATATCATCCAAATAAATCACCACGAATGTATCTAGGAGATCCCTGAAGATGTCATTCACCAAGTGTTGGAAAGTGGCTGGGGCGGTACTCAGACCAAAAGGCATAACTAGATATTCAAAGTGTCCATAGCGTGACCTGAATGCAGTCTTCCATTCATCCCCAGGTCTAATACGGACTAAGTTATAGGCCCCACGAAGATCTAGTTTAGAGAAAATTTTGGCATGTCGCACTCTCTCCAATAACTCAGGGATTAAAGGCAATGGATAACGGTTTCTAATAGTAACCTTATTGAGTTCCCTATAGTCTACGCAGGGTCTCAGAGATCCATCTTTCTTCTTTACAAAGAAGATGGGTGCACCTGCAGGAGATGAAGAGGGGCGTATGAAGCCCTTGGCTAGATTTTCGTCTATGTAATCCTTTAAAGCCTTTAGCTCGGGCCCCGCCAGGGGGTAGATCTTACCAAAAGGTATCTCTGCTCCAGGCAATAATTCAATTGGACAATCATATGGACGGTGAGGAGGAAGCTGGTCAGCGTTCTTCTTGTCACATAAATCCACATAGTCCTGGTATACAGCTGGTAGTTCAGGGACTGACATGGTTCCTTTAGGAACAGAGCAAGCTGAAACTTTTGGACTCATCTGTTTCTCTGGAAAGTGTAATTCCTTGGTCTCCCAGTTAATGGTAGGATTCTGAGCCTGCAGCCATGGTAGCCCTAGAATAATGGGAAAGTGGGGAGAAGAGATAAGCATAAAGGACAGTTTCTTTATGATCTTTACCCATAAGAACCCTCAAAGGCTCTGTTTCCTGATCACTGGTCCAGAGGTCAGCAGGGAGCCATCCACAGTTTCCATCTGTACTGGAGTAGCCTTCTTCACTGAACGTATCCCCTGTTTCAGAGCAAAGGAGACATCCATAAAATTTCCACTTGCCCCTGAGTCGATCATAGCAGAGCTAGATACCCAAGCTGAGTCAACCCAGAGTTTGATGGAAAGAAAGCAATGAGAATTGTTTTTCTTACAACTCAGCTGGGACACCGCTGAGGAAACTTGAAAAATGGCAGCGTTTACACAGTCAACGTCCTCAGAGGTAACGGAGTTTAAGTCCGAGAAATCAAGATCTGTTGCTGCAGATCTCTCTGGAGCTTGAGGGTCGGACCTGACAGATCCCCTCTCGCAACACTCACAGTGAATGAGTGCTGCAGTAGTCTTACGAGAACGGCTGGGGCAGTCTATAATGAAGTGCCCTGACTTACCACAATAGAAACATAGATTCTCCTTAAAACGATGTTCCTTGCGTGCATCACTAACCCGTCGTTGTAAAGAGTCTACCTGCATGGTTTCAGGTTCAGGTTCCCGTGTAATCCTACTCAAAGGTTCCTTAGCTGGAGAGGAAGGTAGGAAAAGGTTAGTGCGATTGCTTTCGAACCATCTCTCTTGCCTGCGTTCAGTCAGACGAGTATCAATACGGATGCAGTAGTTAATAAAGTCACCTAACGCAGTGGGAGGGTCGGCACGAGCAAGTTCATCCTTAATCAGTGGAGATAACCCCTTTCGAAAAATAGATTTTTTGGCGGAACTGTCCCAGGTGGTATCAAGGGCCCATCTCCTGAAATCCAAAGCATATTCAGCTACCGAGTGCTTACCTTGGCGCAAAGCTAACATGGCTGCTTCAGCTGTTGCACCTCGATTGGGGTCATCAAACACCTGCCCCATGGCTGAAATAAAAGCATCAAGGTGATTCAAACAATCATCCTCAGTCTCAATCAGAGGGTTTGCCCACATCAAAGCCTTGTTGGTAAGCAACATAATTATAGTAAGCACCTTAGATCGTTCAGTGGGAAATTGTGAAGCATGTGCAGAAAAAAAAAGATTGCATTGATTAATAAATCCCCTGAATTTCTCACGTTCACCGCCAAAACGAAAAGGGGGCAACTTGGGAATCCCAGAACTCGGGGCTACGGCAGGAGCCTGGACTCGCCCCTCTAGAACCTCAATCCTGGCTCGCAAATCCTGGGCAGTCTGTCCAAACACTTGCATATTGTGATTAGTGAGGTCCTGTAGGTTTGTAAAACGGGTCTTTATATTCTGCAAATCTGCAAGGATATTATCAGTCACTCCGCAAAGTTCCTTTATGCGGGCCTCCATTTTCCAGATCTTTTAAGACAGGAGTACTGTGGTAACACTGCAGAAAAAAAACTTAAGGGAATTGCTCACCTGGAATGGTTGTGAGAAGTCACAACCACTGTCATCACAGAAAGTACAACCGGACATCCGATATCCACAGTTACAGCAGACACAGCCTTTCCAGACCCAGCAGACACTAACGTTTGGCTTCAGAATCTTGTAATGTGTATAGTACAGTTCATATAGCGTCTTGTGCTTGGGTGCGATGAAAACACAGGAGTCACAGGTTTGATATAGAAAGTCTTGTATTACTTCATACAAGTTGGCAAAAATAGTCACACAGTTTGCAGACACAGAAGCAGGAGACACAGCAGGCCAGAGTAATCTAAGCTCAGCAATCACTCTCCACAACAGGTTCAGGATCTTCTTCTCTGTTACCGTAAGTCCATGCAAACGTGGGTCTTTCAAAGAGCAGGGTTCAGAGTCCACAAGTGCTTCAGAGTTCCTCAGTAGGAATAGCTGGAGTACAAGGTCCAAGGCTTCAGGAGTCAGGTCACAGGTTCACTGCAGGCTAGATTCTGAAGCACTGATTGCTCAGCTGTGGCTGCTTAAGAAGCAAAAGGAGAGAATCAGGGCGGGAACATGCAAGCTGGAAACTCCATATTGACTGAGGGCAAGATAGCTGCAGCAAGACAGAAAGTAAAATGGCTGACGAACAAACTGAGTTTCAGGAACATGTATACAGAACCTTACAATAGTTTGGGGTGAAATCAATTGTGACAGATTCCCGTCAACCTTTCTTTCTTTTTTGATCTACTCTTTATTTTGGCTTTAAAAACTGCATCATGTCGAAGCTTTCTCTCATTGAAAATCATCTTAGCTGTTTTTGTGCTTTCGCAACACGACTGAAAGTCTGTCCAACGTCATTTGACATCTTTGCAAAATTTGTACTTTTTCCCATATAATCCCATTGTAGCATTTCCAACGTGTACGTGCATTGTCCACAAAAATGTGGAGCCTTAGGTTGTAAGGAGAAAAGGAGAAACATGTTCTCAATGAATCACTGGAATTATTTATTTTTGTTAGTAGCGTCAGGAAGATTGAGAAGGCTATATTTGGAGTCCGGAAATTGTGAGTAGACTTGCTAATAATGTCCTTGGAGAAAGATTAATACATAAATCTGTCATAATGGAGCCAATGTAAGCAAAATATACTACAAGGCATCCACACCCACATGTAGGAGCTGGAAAAAACACCGGACTGTATTCATTGTTGTGAACTGTTTTTGCTTCTATTGTGCTCTTGTAGGCTTTCTTCTTAACCAGACCCTCACCAAAAAAAGATGGCTTCTCAGCCTCTTGAGTTCCTGATGGCTGGTGGGGAGCAGTGTGCATCTGATTGACAATTTGGTTGGCTGAGCTAGGGCCCAAACCATGCCATCTTCGATCCTGCAATGGAGAACCACAGGGGCAATTAAGATGGATCCAACGATCAGGCCAGAACTTGCCAGGTCTATTGCAAAAAGCTTGCAATTGCATGAACCTTTCCAACGGAAACCGGCCACCTCGGAAAAATAACAGAGGTGAAGGTAATCCAGTCTTGAGAATCGGGAGTATTTTCAATAAGAGGTAAATAGCAAAGTTACATAGGCTGAAAAAAGGCCTGGGTCCATCAAGTTCTCATGTGCACTTTGCAATTTTAACCATTCCTCAAGATGAGATAACCAATGTATTTCCTCGCATACATGATAGGAAGTGCTCTTGATGTATAGGCTTTTGAAAATACTAATACCCATACTGTCCTTAAGGCCTCATCCACACGTCCATGTGGCCAACTACATGATAACCTATGGTGTAGGTATTCACATGTCCGTGTTTTTATGCAGACCTTATGTCCGCCCAAACACCAAGGAGACACGCCCGCTTTCTTTCCGTCAGCACAGATGACAAGGGCCAATACAAGTCCATGGATCCGTGAAAAACACCCATGGTCATCCGTGTGACACTGATGCTAAAAACGAACACTCTGATGCACAACACTGATGACACCGGTAACATTTTTTCACGTGCTTGTTTAAACACAAGCGTGCGAATAAGGCCTTAGAGGACAAAAATGGGTCTTAAAAGGTCCATGGCATAATTTAGTTCAAATACATTAGTGTTCAGATGTCATAAAACATCCAGTCGTCAACTGCATCGTGTGATCCAGCCCGCAAGGTTGTATGGTGTATAAGACGACGTTTCATACTGTTGTCTGGAGTCATCATATGGTAACATCAAGGTCTATGAAGGAAAAGACAATTCATGGTTTTGGGCTGCGCTAACTTAAATCAAACAATTCTTTATATTATTGGATCAAGGATCTTAATTTCGGTTAGAAAAAGCCCGAAACCTCGAATTGCCTTTTTCTTCAAGCTTCCTGGTGGAGATCATCCCTCAGCTACAGGGCACCAGGAAACGTTATTGAGCTTCCTCAGGAGTTCTGCATACACAAGTTACAAAGGTGAGCACATTATCTGGATCTAAAGGCATCACCCTATGGGAAACAGAGCGTAAGTGTCCAATTTCACACAGCAGCACACAGAGGTTTGCCACCTTGTAGCGTTAAGCTGCAAAGACTCTGTTTTGCCGGGTGCATGAGGCCGAAAAAGTAGTGAAAAAGAATGTAAATTGACAAATGTGCACACACCAATGAGCAAAGGGTTCATGCTATGTACGTGTGTCATAAACCATCATTCAGCATTAATGCATATACCCGCATATACGTCTATGTAGGAACAGAATATTTGTGCAGACTTTCCATGTAACTGGGAGTCATATAACTTGAAGGTTGTACAATGCCATAATATAACTATAAGCAATTTCGAACGATGAGCCTTTACTACGTTAAAGAGGAGCTGTAATTTTAATTTTTAATTCATAAATTGATAGTACATATGAAAATGAGAAACTTTGTAATATGTCTTATTAGAGAAATCTTCTTTTCTCCTCTACTTGAATGATCTTTTACTCTCAATTCATGAGTGAAATCTATAAAACCTGAGTTCAGTAAAGAAAGATTTCCCAGTTAGTGAGATTGGAGATGGCAGTTGGTGCTCATAAACTTCTATAGAGAACAGTAACTGTGGTTTCAAGAGAACTTGCAGCAGATTGTCTGTGTTTCACTAGCTCCACCCTCTCTCCATAGAACTTTATGAGCACCAACTGCCATATCCTATCTCAGTAATGGGAAAATCTGTATTCAATCGAGACAGGTTTTATCTATGAATTGAGAGTGAAAGATCAAAGAAGCGGGTTGCTGTAATAAAATGTATAAAAAGTTGCTTATTTTCACATGTATTATTGGTTTATAAAATAAAATTGAAATGACGGTTACTCTTTAATCTCCCGCTCATCAGGGACATACCAGGGGAGCTTTCTCATGTTTTCTCATTCCATCAGTGAGCGCCATCTCCACAATATTTACACTCTCGATAGCATTACGCTTAATTAGATCTCAGTAGCGGAGTGTTGTTGTGAGGGAATCGTGTGTTTCCGAGCAGAATGACATTTCCTTGAGCTCTTTTGACTCACCTACAGTGCCTTCTTTCCTGCCGCTTTGCTCTCGTGTCACAGCACACTTTCCCTCCAGTTAAGAGAGGAAACCTGGCTGTCAGAAGATTGACTTTACAGCTCCCAGAAGCCGATCCCTGCACCGCTCAGCAATATATAAATGCATTTTCAAAATAATAAAAATTCTTACACGAACACTATCACCAGTGGGGAGAATACAGAAAACTCCTGGACCCAAAAATTAAAATCAGTTTTGCCTGCTTCAGGAATCATAACATATTAAAGGGAACCCTTTTGTTTAAAAAAAAATGCTATTAACCTGCCGATATGGGGTTTTAAACTGCAGGTTAATAGCATTCTGACACCAAAGCGGCCGCCGAACTGAGAGCCCCGCTGTCGGGAGGAAATATCTTATTCCTCGCGGCAACCTCAGACTTTCGTTCTAGAGGCGCGGCTTCAGTCACCGCTAAAACAAGTGAGCACGACTGTGGCCACGCCCCTCGCACTGACTGACAGCAGCCTCACATTAGGGACGGCTGTCAGTCAGTGTGGGCACGGTCACTGCCACCTCCTTCAATGCACAGAGAGGTGACTGAAGCCGTGCCGGCCCATCCCTATGACTGCAAGACCAAGCTTGCCGGGAGAAAAAACTTAAATTTCCTACTGGCAGTGGGGCTCCAGTGCAGCAGTTGCACAAATCAGAACGCTATAACCCCCTAATTGCAGGTTAATAGCGTTTTTTAACATGACAGGTTTTAAATTAAAACAAGAGTAGCATAGAAATAGTTAAGAAATATTGGGAAAAAGATTAATTAACCAAAATTAACAGTGGTAGTTAAGTGGAGGTTTTGGGTTCAAGGGAATTTTAAAACCTATAGAAAGTTATATTTCTTTTTAAAGGGAACCTGTCATTAGATTCATGCTGGCTATTCTGACTCTTTAAGGCAGTAGAGTCTCTAAATCCTTAACCATCAATCCTTTAGAAACTGTAGATTATGGTACTCACAGGGGATGCGTCCTCAGATAGTTCCAACTCAGCCACACTGACTTGTAAAAAGAGTCCAGAGAAACAGAGTTGATTTTCCTGAAATCTGAATAAGCACAATGCGGGAGGGGGAAAGAGTAATCCAACAGAGAAGTGCAACATGTACATTCAAAAATGGCTACAACAAAAGATAATGAGAAAGAAGGGAGGAGCAAAGGCTAACATTATCAACTACTGGAGAAAAAAGGGACAAACTTCAAGGAACAGGGATTCTGCCTACAACAGCAGAATGCAATGCATAACATAGAGAAAACATAAAAAATTTGTTTCCATTCATGGGACACAACACTGCCTAAACACGGGGAGCATGAATCAGAACCTGCCGCGCACTAACCA
>JARQOD010000007.1:65275842-65429409 GCA_033576555.1 Oophaga sylvatica
CTGAGCAGAGGCTCCTCTGGTGGTTACAAGCGGTACTGGACTGTCCAGTGAAGATTGTGAGGATTGGGAATCAGGTGTTACTGACTGGTCTTATTTAAGGGAGTCGCCTTCCCATCAGGGTTGCCGGTGATCAATTGTTCTGGTCTCAATCCTTGATTCCTGTTTCCTTTGTAGCCTGCTGTGTCGTGTCTGCATCTCCTGCTAACAGATAAGACATTTTCTTCTTTTGTTTTTGTGCTTGATTTTTGCATTTTGTCCTGCACTTCTGTGGGGGCCTTCAGGGTCCCCTCCGGGGGCTTTTGCCCTCTCAGTTTAGTTCAGCCACTGATGTTTTGTACATTTGTTTTTTCCAGTTTTTTCAGTGGCTGCTGTTTTGATTTTGTTACACCAGAGAACTAATTTAGGTGGTAGAGGTCGTGTGATCTCAGGTGTTTTTGAAATTAGTAGAGTTGGTGCTTTTCAGGGTTTTTTGGGATTGCAGTAAGTGCCCTTCCTATCCTTTTCTATTTAGATAGTTTGGGCCCCAACGTTTGCTCATACTATTTTCTGTCTGTGTCAGTATTTCTTCTTGTCTAACCGCCATTACATGTTTGGGGGCTTTCTATGTTCTTTGGGGATCTGCTCCGGGGCAGATAGCTTTCCTCTTTCTATCTTTAGGTATAGTTAGTTTCTCAGGCTGTGACGAGGCATCTAGGACCAACGTAGGAACGCTCCACGGCTGCCTCTAGTTGTGGTGGTTAGTCAGGGTACTGCAATCTCATAGATTCCAACTGCTCTGGTGTATTGCCTTTTTTACCTGCACTCCTCAGCTACCAAATCATAACAGGGCGCGATGACGTCGTTAGTGCGCGCCGGGCCCTCTGCCTGATCATTCACTGCCGAGGACCCGGAAGGAGGGAGCAGCGCAGCGGTGGAGCAGTCCGGTAACAGGTAAATATCTCAGGTGCCGGGGTCCTGAGCGAGCGGTGACACCGGCACCTGTCCCCCATAGCGCGCCAGTGTCACCGCCTGCTCAGGACACCGGCACCTGGCCCCAGCGACGGGAGGTGAGTATGTCATTTTTGCAGCAGCGCAGCATAATCTGGAGCATATGGGGCATAATCTGGAGCATATGGGGGCATAATCTGGAGCATATGGGGGCATAATCAGGAGCATAAGGGGGCATAATCAGGAGCATATGGGGCATAATCAGGAGCATATGGTGGCATAATCTGGAGCATATGGGGGCATAATCTGGAGCATATGGGGCATAATCAGGGGAGCATATGGGCATAATCTGTGCAGCATATGGGGGCATAATCAGGAGCATATGGGGGCATAATCTGGAGCATATGGGGGCATAATCAGAGAGCATATGGGGGCATAATCTGTAGCATATGGGGCATAATCAGGGGAGCATATGGGGCATAATCTGTGCAGCATATGGGGGCATAATCTGTGGATCATACGGGGGCATAATCTGTGGATCATACGTGGGCATAATCAGGGGAGAATATGGGGGCATAATCTGTGGAGCATATGGGGGCATAATCATTTTTCACCCTAGGCTTATACGCGAGTCAATAAGTTTTCCCAGTTTTTTGTGGCAAAATTAGGGGGTCGGCTTATACACGGGTCAGCTTATACATGAGTATATACGGTAATTGGCAAGGTGGTTGATTTTTTTCCATAAACTTCCAAAATTCAATGGGGTCTTGAAAGACCTCACATCCTAATAATGTCTCTATCTTCTCCATTCTGTCAGTGCGCGGAAATTGGACTGTACTCAGACGTCATCCAAGTGCAGGCTGATGCTTCCTATGGACTCATTGACTTACATGTCCGAGTGTGATCCGAACATAGGCTCAAATTCGAGCAAGCAGTGATTTTTTTTCCTCGTACAGTCCCTGTCCAAGGAAAAACATCTGACATGTGCACGGCCCCATAGGCTAACATTGGTCCGAATGCGATCCAATGTTTTGTTGAATCACAAAATACGCTCGACTGCATCTAGCCTTATGCAAATCTAATTTACTGACCAAATTCCACCACACTGCCAAATTCAAACAAAACACTTATTAAAGGTTTTTGTTTGTTTTGTTTTTTTTCATTGGCATTTTTGTTGCACTTTTTTTCTGAGCATTTAAAAAAAAAAGCTGTACCCAGATGTAAACTTAAAGCCAGAATGTAAATATAAAATTCAGGACAAACAGCGCAGTTATTTCTGGAGCTTTTACTATTGGAGCATTTTTAGGGTCCGTGATTTGTTTGTTTTTTTAAAGTCGCACGCTCTAGTTATGGCAAGAGATTTTATGCATTTTTCCCATTGGTTTCTCTAGAATATTTGTAAATACTCAGCTGCGGTATGACTTCAGGCTGGATAATAATGGAGTCTAAGTGATGGCAGAATTATAATCCCGTTTTATTATTATTATATCTGTATGCTGGGAATAAAGCAAATATAGATAAACGACGATCCGGTAAACTTAGACTATCGTTTGCTTCACCACCATAAAGAGAAATGTGACTAATCTGTATTGAGACCAAGTGGGCATGGATGACTTGTGATGCAACAAAGCTTCACCCTAATAATGGGAGAATGTCTGATTTTAAGACGGACGCCATGCTGAATCATAGTTATTTGGAACCATTCTGGTACACTTTTTTTTAAACTCGGTGCATATATTAATCTTGTCTTTTTTGCTTATCAAACTCAGCTATGGGAAATCAGACCACAAAAACGGGGCTCTGCAAAGAACTGTCTGAATGAAGCAGAGCAAGAGCATGTGCACCAATGGAATACAGCGCGCAACCATCTCCAGTGGTCCAACAGAAAAAGAATAAAGTGGAGGTGCGCATGCTCAACCTCCGATCCATTCAGATACATTATTCCCTTTCCTATCAAAAAGGACAACCCTTTCAGTAAAATTAGCGCCCAACCATGTACTGGAATGCTGCAGGATTGTAACATTTTATGCTTCGCTCCTTTACATTTGGAGATTCTGGACTTCAGATCCTTATTAAATCACACGTCTGCCAGTCTGCCGCTGATATGAAACGACAGACACTTTACCCAAATAGAATCCATTTCCAAGCATTACATAAGTCTCTACAGCTGAAACAGGAAAAAAACGCTTTGTGCACTGCGATCTGACATCCTCCCGCAACTGTTACTTTCTGCATCAACATTTGCTATTTACAGTTCTCATATGCCACGTTATAAATATATATACACTTGTAAGAGCCATCGCAATATGGAAATTGTCAAATGCATTTGCATAATTCTGTAAAGTGTTTTCCCTTGGGTGAATGTCAGTAAACCTCGCCAATGATGACATGTAAATATGGCAGCAGATATATAGAAAGAGTCGCACAGCCGAGTTTTAGCAATACCTACCTCCCACAGGGCTTTAAAGTCCTTCTGTTCGATCCGTAAGAGTTCACTGTTCTCCCTTGTAACAATGGTGGCATGTCGGGGTGTGTTATCCAGTATTGACTCTCCAAAAGCAGTGCCAACTCCCAGCGTACATATGATGACTGCATCCTAGAGCAAAAGTGGAAAGTAATTATCCAACCACTGTGATGAAGTGCCAAGAGCCCCAAGACACCTGGCATCAAATTGATGGCAATAGTAAAAAGCTTAAAACTAGACCGAGCAACTTGGAAGCACATGGTAGGGTTGCTGTATGCTATACCTGGCATCCACCTAGAAGGAGTATTGTGAGAAGAAACCTGTCCTTCATCTCAGCCGGTCATTATTACATACAGCATCTAACTGGCAGAGAGCAGATCATAATAGTTTTCCAAAATGTCCCTTTTCAGCTGGATGCCAGAACTACTAGGACTAACAAGGTCAGTCCTATTTTGGATTTCCATATTCATAAGCCATATTTTTTTTACTTTTCAACAGGGTCATAAGAAAACTTGTATTTTTATCATAATTCTTTTTATGGTTTTTGTGCCATAAAGGTATATTTAGCAATACAATATATGCATTTTATGGCTAAATATTTTAATGTACTACCAATGTATTTTTTTAACCTTTAATAAAAAGGTGATTTTTTGAAAGCTTTATCAAACTTAATTTTACTTTTTACCATGAATTAACAGATTAAATATATATATATATATAATATATATATATATATATTATATATATATATATATATATATATATATATATACACACACAGTGGGTGCGGAAAGTATTAAGACCCCTTTACATTTTCACTCTTTGTTTCAATACAGCCATTTGGTAAATTCAAAAAAGTTCATTTTTTTTCTCATTAATGTACACTCTGCACCCTATCTTGACTGAAAAAAAAAAACAGAAATTTTTGCAAATTTATTAAAAAAGAAAAACTGAAATATCACATGGTCATAAGTATTCAGACCCTTTGCTCAGTACTTAGTAGAAGCACCCGTTTGAGCTAGTACAGTCATAAGTTTTCTTGGAAATGATGCAACAAGTTTTTCACAACTGGATTTGGGGATCCTCTGCCATTCTTCCTTGCAGATCCTCTCCAGTGAGCCCTTTTTTCTCCACCTTTGATCATTGTGGCCAAAGAGTTCTATTTTAACCTCATCAGTACACAGGATTGTTTCCAAAATGCATCAGGATTGTTTAGATGTTCTTTTGTATACTTCTGTCAATTTTTTGGTGAGGACGCAGGAGAGGTTTTCTTCTGATGACTCTTCCATGAAGTCCATATTTGTGCAGGTGTCTCTGAACAGCGGAACAATATACCACAACTCCAGAGTCTGCTAAATCTTTCTGATGGTCTTTTGCAGTCAAGCAGGGGTTCTGATTTGCCTCTCCAACAATCCTATGAGCAGCTCTCACTGAAATTTTGCTTAGTCTTCCAGACTTTATCTTGACCTCCACTGTTGCTGTTAACTTACATTTCTTAATTACATTTTGAACTGAGGAAAGGAAAACTTGAAAACGCTTTGTTATCTTCTTATAGCCTTCTACTTTGTGGGCCTCCAACATTTTCATTTTCATAGTGTTAAGGCAGCTGTTTAGAACTCATGGCTGCTGTTTTTTGGCACAAGGTTAGAGGAAGCTGGGTTTTATTAAAGTTGGGAAATTTGCATCACCTGACCTTTCCTAATGATGATAGTGAACAAGCCATAATAAACCTAACAGGCTAATTAAGGTCTGAAACAATGCTGAAAGTTATTTGAACACACAAAAGGCCAACAGTGTCCACACTTTTGCATTGGACCATTTTTCTTTTTGTAATTTTTAAAATGTAAAAGATGAAAAAAAATTATAATACTAATGATAATATATATGTATCTTTATTTAGTAGAGCAGTAGATTATATCATTTCATCTTCAACTTGCTTAAATGTTCACAAAACCAGTAAATTTGACCAGGGGTGTCGGGAGCTTTCCCAATATATTTGCTAAGAGGACGTCACAAAACCAGATACACTGTATCCAATATAACCAATATAAAATGATAAAATGAAGGACGGAGAAAAAAGCGCTTTGGTAGTTAAATTAAGTCAGGTTTATGAAAAGTTATACTTTTAAGTTACATCATGTTTTTTCGTCTGACTGCAGTTTAAATGACTCAGTGAAAGCCTTGAAGTAATACAATTTTATTAACTATCACCGTCTAGAGGGATCATCACTATTCTCATTTGCACATGGAAACACGAGAAGCAATGGGATGTAAGTGAAAGGGAGAAGATACAGATTAGATATTAGAAAAAACTTTTTGATAGTAAGGGTGATCAATGAGTGGAACAGGCTGCCACGAGAGGTGGTGAGTTCTCCTTCAATGGAAGTCTTCAAACAGAGGCTGGACAGACATCTGTCTGAGATGATTTAGTGAATCCTGCATTGAGCAGGGGGGGTTGGACACGATGACCCTGGAGGTCCCTTCCAACTCTAACATTCTAGGATTCCATGGAATTATTATATCATACATACATAAAAATGATTTGATTACAAAGCAAGTCTACTTCCTTTTACATCTGCAGCAGGCATTTTGTCAAATGGATACTGACTTAAGGAACCCAGGACACTAATATGAGAAGGGGGCGCAGAAGAGAGGTTTTGGATCTAATTTAATATACATATACATGAAATATATTTGCTAACTCATCACTTTCGTTGTAATGTCGCCATTCCTATAAAGCCAATTTACAGTTCTATATTATAAGCCATTCAGTTTCTTGCAGTCTGTATATGGGTCCAATGTTGCTGAATTTAAAAAAAAAGTGCAGTAAAAAAACAAAAAAACAGGAAAAAAAACAACAGAAAAACTTACATGAAAGTAAATGGTTTCTAAAGTATAAAGCAATGTCGAAATATCATAATGAGATAACTGGAAAAAGGAAAGCAATGTCGTAAAGTTCATTATATGTCATGCAATAACTGCAATCATTCTGGTCTGGTGAGAAAAGACATATAAAGTAGCAAAATAAACTGACCATGTGTCGCCACCTTGTGGAGGAAAGAGGCCACTTCATCACTCAAGAATCAGATTACAAAACAGGTTGGTCATTTTCCTGTGTAGTGTAAATATTGCGTTTTTTTTCTGCTGCATTTCTTTATGCAGAAAATCTGCTGAGTTTAAATGTCCGAGCAAAGTGGATGAGATTTCACGAGAACTCATACCTTGCACTATGCTTTTAGAGACGCTATAGGACCGTGTGTTTTTTCTTGCATTTTTTCTCTAAAAGCTTCTATGGGGAGACTGTAAAAAATGTATGTAAAATGGGCAGTTTTTAGGTCCAGAATCAAAGCTTTTCTGTACTAAAGAAAACCCACATTAAAACCTCTACAAGTCTGCACCAAAATTGCATAAAAAAATGCGAAAAACACAAACAAAATGCAGGGGAAAAAAATGTAATAATCAGAAGAGATTGTTATTGCGTATTTTGGTGCAGAAAGAATACAGATAAAAAGCAGCAGAAATAGATGCAGCATTTACGCTACGTGTGAACGTGGCTTGACAGAAGAGCAAATTAGTAATTTGTAAACTGGCCCAAAATAGAAGCCTTTGTGCAATTGTTACTTTATGTGTTCACCCACAAAGTTATTTCTATCATTAATGTTTTCTCTTTTTTCTTGAAAGAAAGAAATGTCCACAATTGAGATAAAGATGATATCAATAAAACAGGTCATCAATATCAGACTGGAGAGGGTCAGACAACCGGCTGTCGGAGGGATACCGCGACTGAGGGGTCAGAAGACCACGGTAGCTGATTTTACACACTTCTGCACTGACTAAAAGTACTTCACCATCATAATAAACAATTTAGGTTTTTTCCTTGCTAGCAGTGCACGGGTTAATCTGTTCAGTTGATCTCCTGGAGCTTTCCTACCTAGATTGTCTCAGCTGTTCAGTGTTGACCACTCCCCTCTGCTGTATATGCTTGACTCTGTCACATAGGGATTGTCAGTGTTAGTTCTTACTGCCTGGCTCTGGAGTTGGAGGTGTAGTTCATGGCTGCAGTTGGCATTTGGAGATTGTTCAGTTGATTGTTACTTGGAGTTTTGTCTGTGTGCACATCCTCATCCTCTCCTATTTGGCTTCTCCTTCCTTAATCTCCCGTGTCCCACCACTTTGTTTGGTGTGTGAATTTTGCACGGTTGGTATTTTCATTTATCTCTGTTCATCTTCTCTTGTTTGTCTGGTTAGTTTGTTCCTAAACCCTTCAGCTTCCCACTAGCCTTGGTGGGGGAGGGACAGATAAGGGTTTATAAAGGAGCATACAAGGTACATGAACTTGGCGTATGCACCTTCAGGAGTAACCCAGGGGACAGGGATAGACTAGTGTGCCCCTAGTTCTAGAGACCTGTTAGCGACCATAGTCCCAGCACCACTGTGACACTGGCACCCCCACGATCAGATTTTAACAGCTCAGCTGGGGGTGAATGTATGTAAATACTGTATAGAACAGGAACAGCACCGCTCTGAACACTGTACTGTGTCAAGTACTGCAGCTCAGCTCCTATTCAAGTGAGGGCTTTAGAATTTTATTTTCGTCCAGAATTCCTCTGTACTATGGCATACATGCAGCAAACATCAGGCACAAGTTTTTTTTTTACAAATTAATTTTTATAGAATGTGACAGTGATAAACATCACGCCTTAATATATAGAGGAATTATGGATACATATTTCTTTTCAAATGATTGGACACACCTGTTTATGTAATGGTTTTCCTTGTACTTATTGGAATGTGCACATTGTAAATTCAGACTGAAGGCAGTGAAACCATGATGGAAACAAGGAGTAAAGCAACACGTGTGATACAAACCAGAATTTGTTTTACAACCTAAGATTCCTGAATGTACCCCCTTTTATAAGGCCTCTTTCACACATCAGTTTTTTGCAATCAGGCACAATCCGGCAAATTGTTTAAAAGACGGATCCGGCGTAGATTGTAAAAAACTGATGTGCCGGATCCAACTGATCCGGTACCATAGACTTCTATTGTTTCCGGACGCCTGATGCGCTGCTTCAGGCGCTGTCAGGCGTTTCCGGCACAAAAAAAAAAGTTACATGATGTGTCCTGTCCGGCCGCCGGAATTAAAATCTAGGATGGATCCGGCAGAAAACAGATTAAAAGCAATGACATGCGGTGCAATCCGGCGCTAATGCATGTCAATGAGAAAAAACGGACCTGGCGGTAAAAGAAAACGGATCCTTTTTTTAAAAAAATGCCGGATCGCGCCTGACGGCAAAAAACTGATGCGTGAAAGAGGCCTTTTGGCATTCCCTCAAGCAGCTTCATCATGAAGTCACCTGGAATGGCTTCCAATTAACAAATAACCCTCATCATTATGTGTGGAATCATGGGCCTTCAAAAAGTGTTTGCACCCATCAGGTGTGTTTTGGAGAGCCAGTGTTTGTACTCAGCTCCATACAGTGCTAAACCCTATTATGCAACTGTTCTAAGCCAGAATATGGCAAGAACCACACATCTAAGTGAAGAGAAACGATACTTCATCATTACTTTAAGACATGAAGGTCAGTCAATGCAGAAAATTGCTAGAACGTCAAAGGTATCCTCAAGTGCCATCATGAAAAACATCAATCGCTATGATGAAACTGGCTCTCATAAGGATTGTGTCAGGAAAGGAAGTCCAAGAATAACTTCTACTGCAGAGGATAAGTTCATCAAAGTTACCAGCCTTACAAACTGCAAATTGATAGCGATTCAGATATCAGCCCTCATAAATGATGCAGAGACATTAAGTAAAAGATACATTTACGCATCAGCTGTCCAGAAGAGGCAACTAGAAGCAGGTGTTTATGATCGAATTGCCACAAAGATGCCACTACTGAGGACAGCTAATAGTTAAGACACTTGTTGGGGCCATACAACACAGAGACTACAACCCCTGGAAAAAATTATGGAATCATCGGCCTTGGAGGATGTTCATTCAGTTGTTTTATTTTGTTGAAAAAAAGCAGATCGCAGATATGGCACAAAACTTAATCAAATGGCAACTTTCTGGCTTTAAGAAAAAATAAAAGAAATCAAGAACAAATAATGTGGTAGTTAGTAATGGTTTTTTTTTTTAACCAAGCATAGGGGGAAGGGGGGAAAAATAATAAATTACTGATAGGGGTTTGTTATAAGTCTCCTAAAATAATGGAAGCAACAGAGAATATCCTCGTAAAGCAAATAGATGAAGCAGCAACTCAAGGAGAAGTCATTATTATGGGGACTTCAACTACCCTGAAATACATTGGGGAACAGAAACCTGCAGTTCCAGCAAAGGTAATAAGTTTTTGGCAACTATGAGAGACAATTACCTTTCACAACTAGTTCAGGACCCAACAAGAGGGGGGCACTGCTAGACCTAATATTATCCAACAGGCCAGACCGCATATCAAATATAAGGGTTGGGGGTCACTTGGGTAATAGTGATCACAAAATAATAAGCTTTCATGTATCCTTTAATAAGATGTGTAGTCGAGGGTTACAAGGACACTAAACTTCAGGAAGGCAAATTTCCAACGGATGAGAGATGATCTTGGTGCAATAAACTGGGACGATATCCTGAGACATAAAAATACACAAAGAAAATGGAGACGTTTATTAGTATCCTGAATAGGACCTGTGCACAGTATATACTCTATGGGAATAAACATGCTAGAATTAGGAGGAAACCACTAGGCTAAATAGAGCTGTAAGGGGCGCAATAAGGGACAAAAAGAAAGCGTTTAGGGAATTAAAGCAAGTAGGTAGTGAGAGGCATTAAATAAATACAGAAGACTGAATAAATTCTGTAAAAAGCAAATCAAGACAGCAAAGATTGAGGCAGAGAGACTCATTGCCAGAGAAAGTAAAAATAATCCCAAAATATTCTTTAACTACATAAATAGCAAGAAACTAAAAAATGATAGTGTTGGTCCCCTTAAAAATAGTCTGGGTGAAATGGTGGATGAGGATGAGGAAAAAGCCAATATGCTAAATGACTTTTTTTCAACTGTATTTACACAAGAAAATCCCATGACAGATAACATGATCAGAGATAAAAAAATTCTCCATTAAATGTCACCTGCTTAACCCAGCAGGAAGTACGGCGGCGTCTAAAAATCACTAAAGTTGACAAATCCCCGGGCCCGGATGGGATACACCCCCGAGTACTGCAGGAATTAAGTACAGTTATAGATAGACCATTATTTTTAATCTTTAAAGATTCCATAATAACTGGTCTGTACCACAGGACTGGCGTATAGCAAATGTGGTGCCAATATTCAAAAAGGGGGCAAAAACTGAACCTGGAAATTATAGGCCAGTGAGTTTAACATCTACTGTGGGTAAAATCCTGGAGGGTTTTTTAAGGGATACTATATTGGAGTATCTGAAGCTGAATAACCTCATGACACAGTATCAGCATGGGTTTACGAGGGACCGTTCTTGTCAGACTAATCTGATAAGCTTTTATGAAGGGGTAAGTTCAGGACTGGACCAAGGGAATGCAGTGGACGTGGTGTTCATGGACTTCTCAAAAGCTTTTGATACAGTGCCACACAAAAGGTTGATACATAAAATGAGAACAATGGGGATAGGGAAAGATATGTGTAGGTGGGTTGGGAGCTGGCTCATGGATACAAAGCAGAGGGTGGTTATTAATGGAGCACACTCGGACTGGGTCACGGTTAGCAGTGGGCAGGGCTGCCACTAGGAATTTCGGGGCCCCATACTGGCAAAATTTATGGGGCCTCCCTTGAGACTCCGCCCAGGCTCCACCCCCCAGTTCCGCATCCACCCTAGCTCCTCCTCCACCACGCAAACCTTCCAAAATCACTCCGCCCTTTCATGGAAAAACTTCACTTCTGCACCATGCCCTCACCAATGACACATTCAGGCTATGTGCACACGTTCAGGATTATTTGCGTTTTTTTCGCGGGAAAAAACGCGTCAAAAACGCATGAATTAAGCATCCTATCATTTAGAATGAAGTCCGCAATTTTTGTGCACATGGTGCGTTTTTTTCCGCGAAAAAAACGCATCTCGGAAAAAGAACCAACATGTTCATTAATTTTGCGGAATTCTAGCCTTTTTCCCGCTATATTATTGACCTAGAAAGTTTACCGCGGAAAAAGTCCGTTTTTGCTCAGGAAAATTCTGCAAACATTCCTGAACGTGTGCACTTAGCCTAACACCAATCACTCGATGAATATGCACCATTTTGCTTGTTTAGTATAATACACCCCATAGTCCTCCATATATTATAATGTGCACCACAGTCCTCCATATTGTAAAGTGCACACCACATAGTCCTCCATATAATATAATGTATCCATGGTCCTCCATATAGTATAATACACTCCTAATAGCCCTCAATATATTAAAATACACTCAGTCATCCATATAGTATAATACACTCCTCATAGTGCTCCATATAGTATAATGCACCGCCATAGTCATCCATGTAGTACAATTCACTTCCCATAGTATAATGCACCCATAGTTCTTCATATGGTATAATGTATTCCCCATAGTCCTCGATACAATATAATGCAGCCCACATATAGTATAATGCAGTCACCCTATAGAGCATAATGCAGCCACCCCACAGAGCATAATGCAGCCACCCCACAGAGTATAATGCAACCACCCCACAGAGTATAATGCAACCACCCCACAGAGTATAATCTAAACCCCCATAGAATATAATTGAGCCCCCTTATATAGTATAATGTAGCCCCTCCATAAAATACAATGTAGCCCTACTCATATAGTATAATGCAGCCCCCATAGAATATAATGTAGCCCCCTCATAAAGTATAATGAAGCCCCCATACAATATAATCTAGCCCCTCATAGAATACAATGTAGCCACCTCATAGAGTATGATGCAATCACCCCTCATAGAATATAATAAATATAATACAGCCCCCCATAGAATATAATGTATCCCCGAATAGAATATCATACAGCCTGCCTCCCCAAAGGAATATAACGTAGCCCCCCATAGTATATAACACAGCCACAAAGTATATAACACAGCCACATATATTATATAACACAGCCACCCTATAAAATATAAATATATCCCCCCATAGTATATAACACAGCCCACATAGTGTACAGCGTGGCCCACATAGTATACAGCAGGGCCCACATAGTGTACAGCAGGGCCCACATAGTGTACAGCAGGGCCCACATAGTTACTAGCAGGGCACACATAGTATATCAGCAGGGCCCACATTGTAATAGCAGGGCCCACATGTGTACAGCAGGCCCACATAGTATATAGCAGGGCCACATAGTATATAGCAGGGCCCACATAGTGTACAGCAGGGCCCACATAGTGTACAGCAGGGCCCACATAGTATATAGCAGGGCCCACATTGTATACAGCAGGGCCCACATAGTATATAGCAGGGCCCACATTGTACAACAGGGCCCCATATTACAACAGGGCCCACATAGTATACAGCAGGGCCCACATAGTATACAGCAGGGCCCACAGTGTACAGCAGGCCCACATATGTACAGCAGGGCCCACATAGTGTACAGCAGGGCCCCATAGTGTAAGCAGGGCCCACATAGTATATGCAGGGCCCACATTGTATATTGCAGGGCCCACATAGTATATAGCAGGGCCCCCATTTACAGCAGGGCCCACATGTATATAGCAGGGCCCACATAGTATATAGCAAGGCCCCATTTCGCAGGGCCTATAGTAGACGCAGGGCCCCATAGTATACAGCAGGGCCCCCATTGTAATGCAGGGCCCCATTGTATATTGCAGGGCCCACATTGATATAGCAGGGCCCCCATAGTATACAGCAGGGCCCCATTTTACAGCAGGGCCCACAATGTATACAGCTGGGCCCACATAGTATATAGCAGGGCCATATAGTATATAGCAGGGCCCCATTGTATACAGCAGGGCCCACATAGTATATAGCAGGGCCCACATAGTATATAGCAGGGCCCACATTGTATATAGCAGGGCCCCATAGTATACAGCAGAGCCCACATAGTATATAGCAGGGCCCACATTGTATATAGCAGGGCCCACATTGTATACAGCAGGGCCCACATAGTATATAGCAGGGCCCACATAGTATACAGCAGGGCCCACATAGTATACAGCAGGGCCCACATAGTATAGCAGGGCCCCCATGTATATAGCAGGGCCCCCATAGTATTGCAGGCACATTTACAGCAGGGCCCCCATGTATATAGCAGGGCCCACATTGTATATAGCAGGGCCCCCCATTTTACAGCAGGGCCCCCATTGGATATAGCAGGGCCCCATAGTATACAGCAGGGCCCACATTGGATATAGCAGGGCCCCTATAATAGACAGCAGGGCCCACATTGTACAACAGGGCCCACATAGTATACAGCAGGGCCCACATTGGATATAGCAGGGCCCCTATAATAGACAGCAGGGCCCCCATTTTACAGCCCTCATCTCTCCTCCCCCCCCCAGGAATGTCCACACAGCAGGACAGATTTATAAAAAAAAAAAACACTCCTCACCTCATCCTCGTGCCTGCGCTGCTCCCAGCTCCTGTCTCCTGCTCTGCCCGGCACACAGTGAGCGCGCTGTGTCAGAGGCAGAGCAGGGAATGATGGGAGAGGGAGTGTCAGCTGACGCTCTCTCCTCCATCATCGCTTTGAACTGTACTGGCAGACGCCGGTATAGTTCAATGCAGCGGCGGGGGGAGTCGGCGCTGGGGGCAGGCGGGCCCCCCTGCCACACAGGGGCCCCCATAGCGGCTGTGTGATGTGCCGCTAGCTGGGGGCCCCTTGAGGTGCAGGGGGAGCCTCAAAATGTTGGGGGACCCCGGGCCCGAGCGCAGACCTGCGTGCTCGGGCGGCGGGCCCCCCCTAATGACCGGGCCCCATACAGCAGTAAGGGTTCTCATGCCCTGATGGCGGCCCTGGCAGTGGGGTACCACAGGGGTCAGTATTGGGGCCGCTTCTCTTTAACAATTTATTAATGACCTTGTAGGGGGCATACAGAGTAGTATTTCAATATTTGCAGATGACACTAAACTCTGCAGGGTAATAAATACAGAGGAGGATAATTTTATATTACAGGAGGATTTATGTAAACTAGAAGCTTGGGCTGATAAATGGCAAATGAGCTTTAATGGGGATAAATGTAAGGTCATGCACTTGAGTAGAACAAATATGTATAATTATGTGCTTAATTGTAAAACACTGGGCAAAACTGTCACTGAAAAAGACCTGGGTGTATGGGTGGACGACAAACTCACATTTAGTGGCCAATGTCAGGCAGCTGCTGCCAAGGCAAATAAAATAATGGGATGCATTAAAAGAGGCATAGATGCTCATGAGGAGAACATAATTTTACCTCTATACAAGTCACTGGTGCGACCACACGTAGAATACTGTGTCAGTTCTGGTCTCCGGTGTATAAGAAAGACATAGCTGAACTGGAGCGGGTGCAGAGAAGAGCGACCAAGGTTATTAGAGAACTGGGGGGTCTGCAATACCAAGGACAGGTTATTACACTTGGGGTTATTTAGTTTGGAAAAACGAAGGCTTAGGGGTGATCTTATTACAATGTATAAATATATGAGGGGACAGTACAAAGACCTTTCTAATGATCTTTTTACTCTTAGACCTGTGACGGGGACAAGGGGGCATCCTCTACGTCTGGAGGAAAGAAGGTTTAGCCATAATCACAGACGCAGATTCTTTACTGTAAGAGCAGTGAGACTATGGAACTCTCTGCCGTCTAATGTTGTAATGAGTGATTCCTTACTAAAATTTAAGAGGGACTGGATGCCTTTCTTGAAAAGTATAATATTACAGGCTATATTCACTAGTTTCCTAGATACAGCGTTGATCCAGGGAGCTAGTCTGATTGCCGTATGTGGAGTCGGGAAGGAATTTTTTTCCCTAATGTGAAGCTTACTGTTTGCCACTTGGGTTTTTTTTGCCTTCCTCTGGATCAACATGTTAGGGCAGGTTAGGATAGGATATGGGTTGAACTAGATGGACTTAAAGTCTTCCTTCAACCTTAATAGCTATGTTACTATGTTACTATAGGGAAAAAATTATGGAATCACTCAATTCTGAGGGAAAAAATTATGGAATCATGAAAAACAAACAAACAAAAAAACACTCCAACACATCACTAGTATTTTTTGCACCACCTCTGGTTTTTACAACAGCTTGCAGTCTCTGAAGCATGGACTTAATGAGTGTCAAACAGTTCTCTTCATCAATCTGGCTCCAACTTTCTCTTATTGCTGTTGCAGATCAGCTTTGCAGGATGGAGCCTTGTCATGGACCATTTTCTTCAACTTCCACCAAAGATTTTCAATTGGATTGAGATCTGGATTATTTGCAGGCCATGACATTGACCTTATGTGTCTTTTTTCGAGGAATGTTTTCACAGGTTTTGCTCTATGGCAGGATGCATTATCATCTTGAAAAACAATTTCATCATCCCCAAACATCCTTTCAATTGATTGGATAAGAAAAGTATCCAAAATATCAACATAAACTTGTGCATTTATTGAAGATGTAATGACAGCCATCTCCCCAGTGCCTTTACCTGACATGCAGCCCCATATCATCATTGACTGTGGAAATTTGCATGTTCTCTTCAGGCAGTCATCTTTATAAATCTCATTGGAACAGCACCAAACAAAAGTTCCAGCATCATCACCTTGCCCAATGCAGGTTCGCAATTCAGCACTGAATAAGACTTTCATCCAGTCATCCACAGTCCACGATTGCTTTTCCTGAGCCCATTGTAACCTTGTTTTTTCTGTTGTGTTAATGATGGCTTTTGTTTAGCTTTTCTGTATGTAAATCCCATTTCCTTTAGGCGGTTTCTTACAGTTCGGTCACAGACCTTGACTCTAGTTTCCACCCATTCGTTCCTCATTTGTTTTGTTGTGCATTTCCTGTTTTGGAGACATATTGCTTTAAGTTTCCGATCTTGACGCTTTGATGTCTTCCTTGGTCTACCAGTATGTTTGCCTTTAACAACCTTCCCATGGTGTTTGTATTTGGTCCAGATTTTAGACACAGCTGACTGAACAACCAACAACTTTTGCAACATTGCGAGATGATTTACCCTCTTTTAAGAGTTTGATAATCCTCTCCTTTGTTTCAATTGACATCTCTCCTGTTGGAGCCATGATTCATGTCAGTCCACTTGGGGCAACAGCTCTCCAAGGTGTGATCACTCCTTTTTAGATGCAGACTAGTGAGCAGATCTATTTTGTTGCAAGTGTTAGTTTTGGGAATGAAAATTTACAGGTGATTCCATATTTTTTTCCCTCAGAATTGAGTGATTCCATCATTTTTTCCCTATGCTTGGTTAAAAAAAATAACCATTACTGACTACCACATTATTTGTTCTTGATTTCTTTTAGCGTTTCTTAAAGCCAGAAAGTTGCCATTTGAAATGACTTCAGTTTTGTGCCGTGTCTGTGATGTGTTTTTTTTCAACAAAATAAAACAACTGAATGAACATCCTCCAAGGCCGGTGATTCCATAATGGGTTCTGATGAGTCAACATTTCAGATTACTGATATAAACCACTATGAATTTTGTGAGATGCAGAAAAGATGAGCGGATGGTTTTCCACATGTATGGTGCCCACCGTGAAGCATGGAGGGGGAAGTTTGATGGTGTGGTGGTGCTTTGTTGGTGACAACTTTGTTGATTTATACCAAATTCAAGGCACATTTGCCCAGTATGGCTGCCACAGCATTCTGCAACATGACTTCCCATCTGGTTTGCACCAGACCACGGGACCATCATCACAGGCGAGTATAATGTATTTTATTATTTTTTATCTCTTTTCCCCCTTCATTTATTATGCTTTGGATCCGCAGAACACTTTCAATTTGGACCAAATTGAATCTGCTGGCCAAATTGAGCGAGTATGCCCAAAACGGAGATTAGCTAAAGTCTATTTACAGGTTAGGTTCTCCTTAGTATGTGAAGCGCCAAATGCTTGTTACTACGGACTCCCCATAGGCTGCACAGCTATACTGTTCTCAGAATGTCTGCTGATGGAGAACCATGTGACCAGACCCGCCCACTTGCCTCCTCCAATAGAAAAACAGCTTTCATGTGTGAAGAGATTTTCTATTGGAGGAGGCAGATGGGCGGCTCTGGTCACATGGTTCTCCATCAGCAGACATTCTGAGAACAGGAGAACTGTGCAGTCTGTGGGGAAGGAGAAGAACCTGTAATACGTATATATTAGTAAGTGCGACAAAATAATGTCTTCAACACATTTATTAAAATAAAGCTGACAATCCAGAACACATGTGAGATGTACTAACAACTTGTGGTTACAATATTTTAAACTCTCAAACTTTACCTGATGGCTGTTTGTCTCAGTCACTTTGACATCCAAGGATCCGGTGAGCACCGCATACCAGCTTGTACCAATGTCACCCTGGCGATATACTGTAACCAAAGAAAAGCGGCTATTTTACAACCTTACAGCAAGTAAGTTTGTCATGGCAGTTAAAGGGGTTGGCTACCTTTGGGGCATTTCTCTTTACATAAAAGCATGTATTTGAGGCTACAAATCATTTTTGTAATTGGGTTTAATTACAGATTTTGCACCATTTGGCTTTTACAGGCTCTTTGTTTCCCTGCGCATTCATCTTTGATGTGGTCTGTGGTTATAAATCAGCTGAGAAGAGCTCAGAAAAAGAAAAGTCTGATAAGAACGAGCTCACTGACCGAATCTCAATTAACTCCTTCTGCAGCCAGCAATAGACATTGCAACAGACTGTAGAAGGCAAACGATGAAAAGTTTGAAATGAAACCCTACTGGAAAAAAAAATTAAGTGCAAACTGAATGAATTTTTTTAAAATAAAACAAGAAAATGCCCTCAAATGCACCATTTTCCGATACCCGTAACATCTCCATTTTTTGCGATCTCGGCTTGGGTGAGGGCTTATTTATTTGTGCCGAGCTGACGTTTTTAATGATACAATATTGGTGCAGATACGATCTTTTGATCGCCCGTTATTGCATTTTAATGCAATGTTGAGGCGACCAAAAAAACGTAATTCTGGCATTTTGACTTTTTTTTCTCATTACGCCGTTTAGTGATCGGGCTCTTTTTTTATATTGATAGATTGGGCGATTCTGAACCTGGCGATACCAAATATGTGTATGTTTGATTTTTTTATTGTTTTATTTTGAATGGGGCCGAAAGGGGGAGATTTGAACTTTTATATTTTTTTTAATATTTTTAAAAACATTTTTTTTTACTTTTAGCATGCTTCAATAGTCTCCATAGGAGACTAGAAGCTGCAGTTGTCCGATCGCCTCTGCTACACATCAGATCGCAAGATCAGATCGCCTGTATGTAGCAGAAATGCTCACTTGCTAAGAGTGCCGACCACCAGGCGACGCTCATAGCAATCCGGCAGTGACAACCATAGAGGTCTGCTGGAGACATCTGGTTGTCATGCCAACCCATTGGTGACCCGCGATCACGTGACGGGGTCACCGATGGGCGGGATTTCCGGCGCGCTTGCCAGAAGCGCAAGTTAAATGGCGCTGTCAGAAATTGACAGTGGCATTTAACGGGTTAACAGCCGCGGGTGGATAGCGATTCCACCCGCGGCTGTTGCGGGTACAGATCAGCTGACATGTGCCTGGAAAGGTGCGGGCTTAGCGCAAACAGGGAGTCCGACATTGTTGTACATTTACGCCCAATGTCGGAAAGGGGTTAATGTGTGTGCGGAGATTTGGAATTGGGATGGGGGTATTTACTGTGTGTGGAGAGATTTGGTGTGGGGATGGAAGGTATTTAATGTGTGTGGGGAGATTTGGTGAGGGGATGGAGGGTATTTAATGTGTGTGTGGAGATCTGGTGTGGGGATAGAGGTATTTAAAGGGAATCTGTCACCCCCCGGGACGTACATCACCTATTAATATAAGCATACAGGTAATAGAAATGTTAAACTAGTCCTACCTGTATGCCACATATTAATGGTCTTGTTGGTGAGAAATCTTATATTCTTTCTGCAAGTTAATGTTTTCTTCCAGGCTATGGGGAGTGCGGTGCCTGGAAGAAATCCCTGCGTCCTGTCTTCATTATAATACTACCCCCCTCCCATGAGCGTCAGTTCTGGCCCCGGAATCCCGCTCCTGCTCCCTCCACAATACATACCTCATCCTCCCTTCTATGGACGCTGCATTCAGGGATCTCCTGTGCAGACGCCGGGAGTCACTGTGACCTCCAGTGCATGCGCCAATAAGGTGCTCTCCCCATTTCCTCCCTGCATACTCATCGCCATGTACACAAGGTTCCTAGCGATGACTGTGCAGGGAGGAAGTGGGGAGAGCATATTATTGGCACGCACACCGGATGTCACAGTAAATACCCGGCGCCTGCGAAGAAGATCCCTGAATGAGGTGCCCTTAGAAGGGAGCATGAGGCATGTATTTTTGAGGGAGTGCAGGGAGCAGGCGTGGGATCCTGGGGTCAGAACTGACGTACATGGGAGGGGGGTAGTATTGTAATGAGGACAGGAGGTAGGGATTTCTTCCAGGCACCGCACGCCCTGGAGAGTGGAAGAAATCATTAGCATAAAGAAAGAATATAAGATTTCTCAACAACAAGACCATTAATATGAGGCATACAGGTAGGACTAGTGTAACATTTCTATTACCTGTATGCTCATATTAATAGGTCATATACGGGGGGCGACAGATTCCCTTTAATGTGTGTGGGAAGATTTGGTGTGGGAATGGGGGGTATCTAATATGTGTGGGGAAATTTGATGTGGAGATCGGGGTATTTTATGTGTGTGGGGGTAATTAGTGTGTGGCGAGATTTATTGTGGGGGAGATTTAGTCTATCGGGGGAGAAGATTTGAGGACAGAGTTTGGAGAGCAAGGTAGGATCAGGGGCAGACAATACGGGCAGCTGGAGAAATCTGAAAACATAAAATACGGAGCAAGGGAGGAGATGGGGCCATGCATGAACAAACAATAAGGGGGATGGGTGCAGACACAGTATGGTGAGTGGGTGGATGGGTGTTGACACAATATGAAAAGTGAGGGGGATGGGTGCAGACACAGTATGGGGAGTGTGGGGATGGGTATAAACGCAGCATGGGGAGCGAAGGGGGGAATGTATGCGGACACAGTATGAGTAGAGAGTGGAAAAATGTATGTGGATAGTATGGGAGTGAGGGTGATGGGATGTGTGCAGACATAGTATGGGGAGTCGAGAGGATGGGCGAGCAGGCAATATAGAGAATGAGGGGGTAAATATATTGAGACAGTATGGTGAATGGGGGGGATGTGAGAGGACAGTATGAGGGAGGGGAAAATATGTGAGGAGGCTATTGAGGGGAATAGAGTGATGAGACAGTATGGGGGAGAAAAGTGAGTGGGCACAGAAAAGAGACTGAGTACTGGTGGTGTAGCATGGGGGGACAGTATAAGGGCACAGTCAGAAGGGGTCAGTATGCAAAGGAGGGGGGAGTGTGATGAGGGGGTACAGTATAGACTGGGCCCTATAGGGGGGAAACAGTGTGAGAGGACAGTGTGAAGAGGGGGGTCCCCTCCCTCTGGACACAGTGAAACAGTCGCATCCGTCATTTTCCAACGTTGGTGAGATCCCCATGCATCTCTTCCAGGATCTGCATCACCTTGTCAGAGTACCCCATTCATGGGGAAGGCAAAACATCATGGAACACCGAGCTTCACCATCCAGGGCCATCACAGCAATCACCGCTTGTATAGCAGGGGTCATGGGATGCATTGTCAATATGCTTTTAACCCGCTCGGTCCAGTCCCACAGCATTATGTTACTCCCCGTAAATTTTGAGAGATTGCGGAGCATGGTCCCCGGTGGCAAGTTAGACCACGGGGCACTCATGATGGATTGGTCTGCAGCCTCTACGTTCAAGGACTGCGTCCTGCCAACTACGCCAAAATGTAAAGCAGGTAAACGGATGCAGTAACGCAAAGGCGCAGAGCAAGGGTTAACAGCAGTGCGGTTTAATTAACAATAATGAACTCCTCGCAGGGAGATAACAGGAAGGGGAAGACAGGTTAAAAAGGATAAATGTGGTTCAACACAACAGTCTCTCTATAAACTTTAACTTATCGTGACTCCGCTGTCTTTTAGTCGCCTGTAGCCCAATAGATGATGTAATGCCGGCGGGGGCAGACACTGTGTCTTCAAGCTTTCCTGCCCAACACATGGTCACGCTTCCGGCGGTAGCAGGCGGTCTCCGGTTTTGCCCACTGAGCCCTAGTCCACTGAACTGCAGAGCTGAATTGTGAAGCTCCACACAAGTCTCTCCTCGGCGTGTGCTCCCCTGCGCACCCGCCAACAACTGGCACTCTCACTTGGCACTCGTCCCTTGGTACACCCGCCGGTACCTGAACACCTGTACCATGCTGCTTTACCTGGCGCCCGTCTCTCTGTGCGCCCAATGGTAACCAGAAGTCCTCACTGACCCCGTCCTGGGTCTCTGCTCTGCGTTTCAACTCGCTCCGCAGCGTGCAGCCGGTCCCTGCTCTCTCTCCCCTTCGGTGGGAACTTTCTCCCTTTTCCCGAGCTCGACTCTCTGTCTTCCCCCAGTTTACCACGCCCCTTCTCTCTAGGCCATGGGTCCTGTCCAGCTCCCATTTCCTTCCCCCCTGCAACACTGGACGCGGCCTCGGCACTTCCGGACATGGCATCTCAGAGGTACCCACAGCCTCTTCCTTACATAGTCATGTGCCGACTAGACATGCGTGGCCTCGCTAATTGAAAATTGAGTGATGTCGAACACATCTAGTTGGAATGTGGTCAGAAGTATACAAATCGCATACTTGTGCTAACATGACCGTCCACTCTTGCCACCAGCAAGGGAGAATCCTAAAAGTGTGAAGTGTGCATGCACTGTGAGAATTCAGAAGCCTGCAGTCAAATAAAGTGACTGCAGACTTTCATCTCAAACCTGGATGCACCCCTTAATTATAAAATGAAGTCTTGTAGCCAGTCTAACGGCATGTAATATCCTCACTGTCCGGATTCAGCTTTGCTTGTTGGTTCCAGGAGCTATCACATGGCCGCTTCACTCATATGTGATTTTCATACTTACAGTCATGAAGTATGTTTGGGGTCATTGCCCTGCTAGAAGACCCATGACCGAAGAAGCAAACCCAGCATTCTGACACCCGACACAACATTGCAACCCAAAAGGTATTCATTGTCAAAAGAAGCAAATAATCTCTGAACCTCCACTATATTTGACTGTAGGTACTGTGTTCTTTTATTTGTAAGTCTCAATCTGTTTTCGGTAAACAGTAGAATGATGTGCTTGCCCAAAAAGCTCTATATTGGTCTCATCTGTCCACAAGACCCTTTTAGAGAAGGATTTTGGCTTGCTCACCTACAGTACATTTTGGTAAACTGCAGTCTAGTTTTTTATGTCTGTTTGTCAGCAGTGAGGTCCTCTTAGGTCTCCTGCCATTGCGCTGCTTTTCATTCAAATGTCGACAGATAGTTCGCGCTGACACTGATGCACCCTGAGCCTGCAGGACAGCTTGAATTTCTTTGGAACTTGATTGGGGCTGCTTATCCACTATCCGGACTATCCAGCGTTTCAATGTTTCATCAATTTTTCTCTGATATTCACATCCAGCTAGATTAGTTACGGCGCTATTGGTTATAAACTTCTTCATTATGTTGTGCACTGTGGACAAAGGAACATCAAAATCTCTGGAGATGGTCTTGTAACCTTGAAATTGTTGATATTTTTAACAATTTTTGGTTCTCATGTCCTCAGACAGTTCTCTTCTCCTTTTTCTGTTCTCCATGCTTAGTGTGCACACACAGACACACAATGCAAAGATTGAATCAACTTCTCACCTTTTTATCTGGTTTCAGGTATGATTTTCATATTGCCCTGTGAGGGACGGCATGGAGGATACAGTTTATGATCCCACCGCTGCCGCCAATATGTGACAAACTGGTGGGGTTTGGTTGCCCCAGTTCCTTTTTCAGGGGAATTTATGATCCCACTTTCCAGTTCCAGTTTTGGAACTTGCAGCTCTCTGGCGCCCCCCTTACCCTCAGGTCAGTCAGGGAACTGCACCTAGGATAAGTAGTCGCCAGACAGGCCGCCTGGATGTGTACTGGCTATTAGGCACTCTGCAGTGAGGGCGATAACCTATTCCCGTCCCAGGCAGAATATACACTTATCAAACCCCGTCCGTCACTGCCAGAGTCTCCCAGATACCCCAGAACACACTTCGCCGCCACCAGCTCCTGGTTCTCTGAATATCATTTCAGGAGCCAGCCCTAATCAGTAGCATTGGCTTAATTTAGCACGGAGGTCGTGAGGATACGTTTATAGAGCAAGGAGAAACGAACCTAGCAATTTTATATTTTACTCCAAAAAGTAGGCAGTGTTTACAAAAGTATACAAGATATTATAAAGGGAGACAGATTACAATATGTACACAGCAATTACAAATAAAAAAAGATGAAAGGTGAAAAACTTACAGTAATCTCATATCATGGTTAGCCATGTGGTGTGTGGGGAGAGGGGTTCCCAAGGACCAGGATTCAGTCCACAGCAGGGATGGTATATGCTGTCCTCCTCCAAGCACTGAACACCCTGCAAAATGGCTGTCCCTGTTTTATAGTTGGTCCCTAAACTAAGGAACTTCCCCTGGGCTGACCCCACTGGGGGGGTTGGGGAACTCCCCTTTCTAAACAGTTATGAAATACTCTATTACCCATATCTCTTAGGGTGAACCTCGTAGAAGAAAGACAAAATTATCATTATGCTCAGCATGACATGGGGGTTCATTTAACCCCTTCCCGACCTGTGACGCCACGTAGGCGTCATGAAAGTCAGTGCCAATCCGACCTGTGACGCCTATGTGGCGTCATGAAAGGATCGCGTTCCTGCGGGTCGGGTGACCGGGGTCACTGAAAGGTCACCCGACCCGCAGGCACAAGACCCTTTGTGCTTCACCACAGGGGGGTTGGCTTAACCCCCCCGTGGCCACGATCGCTCTGATTGGCTGTTAAAAGTGAAACAGCCAATCAGAGCAATCTGTAATATTTCACCAATGAAATTGGTGAAATATTACAATCTAGCCATGGCCGATGCTGCAATAGCATCTGCCATGGCTGGACACCGAGAACCGACCACTCCCACACCATGTCACGGCGGTGATCGGCCGCCGCCACCGAAAGATGGCGGTGATCGGTCACCGCCGTCACTAACAGCTCCCCTCGTCCTGGCCTCCGCTGCCCCCACCTTCCGATCCCACCCCCTCACCTTCCGACCCCCATACTCACCTCTCCCGGTCCACCGATGTCTCTGGATCAGTCCCGGCGGCTGCCCGGGATTCTTCATGGGCGCCGCCATCTTGGAAAATGGCGGGCGCATGCGCAGTGCGCCCGCCGGCCGGCGCATGCGCAGTGCGCCCTGAAGAGTCCAGAAATTTATTTTGATCACTGTGATAAACTGTCACAGTGATCTAAATAAAAAAAAGTAAGTGAACCCCCCCTGTCATAGGTAGGGTCAAATAATAAAATAATTTTTTTTTTCCTATTAGGCCCTGTGCACACGTTGCGGATTTTGCTGCGAATCAGCAGCGGATTTTGCATTCACCCCATTCACCCCATTTGTGTGCGCATCGCAACGCATGCCGTGAAGTGGCATGCGTTCGCGACGTGTCGTCATTCAGTGACGGAGCCTTGGACGCAGGCTGCAGCGTCTGGGCTCCGTCACCACTAGCACAGATGAATCATCGCTGATTCCTCTGCACTAGCGGGTATAGCATAACACGATCGCGTTATACTATACCGTTACCAGCCTGTCAACGCTACGTGTTGAATGGGCTGGTAAAACGCAATATGAACCCTGCCTTAGGGTTAGGGTTAGAACTAAGGTTAGGGTTAGAACTAGGGTAAGGGTTGGAATTAGGGTTAGGGTTGGAATTAGGGTTAGGGTTGGAATTAGGGTTAGGTTTGTGGTTAGGGTTAGAGTTAGGATAAGTGTTAGGGGTGTTTTGGGGTTAGGGTTGGGATTGGGGTTAGGCTTGTGGTTAGGTTTATGGTTAGAGTTGGGATTAGGGTTAGGGGTGTGTTGGGGTTAGGGTTATGGTTAGGGTTTGTATTAGGGTTAGGGGTGTGTAGGGGTTAGGGTTGGGTTTAGGGGTGTGTTGGGGTTAGGGTTGGAGTTAGAATTGAGGGGTTTCCACTATTTACGCACATCAGGGGGTCTCCATACGCGACATGGCGCCACCATTGATTCCTGCAAATTTTGCGTTCAAAAAGTCAAACAGTGCTCCCTTTATTCCAAGCCCCGACGCGTGCCCAAACAGTGGTTTACCCCCACATATGGGGTATCAGCGTACTCGGGAAAAATTGCACAACAACTTTGGGGGTCTAATTTCTCCTGTTACTGTTGGGGAAAAAAAATTGGGGACTAAAAAAGTTATTTTTGTGGAAAAAAAATGATTTTTTATTTTCACGGCTCTGCGTTATAAACTTCTGTGAAGAACTTGGAGATTCAAAGTGCTTACCACACATATAGAGGAGTTCCTTGGGGGATCTAGTTTCCAAAATGGGGTCACTTGGGGAGGTTTCTACTGTTTAGGCACATCATGGGCTCTGCAAACATAACATGACACCCGCAAACCATTCCATCAAGTCGGCATTTCAAAACGTCACTACTTCCCTTCCGAGCCTCGACGTGTGCCCATACAGTAGTTTTCTCCCACATATGGGATATCAGCGTACTCAGGACAAATTGGACAACAACTTTTGGGGTCTAATTTCTCCTGTTAGGCTACTTTCACACTTGCGTTTTTTGGCGCAGCGCACCTTGCGCTATCGGACGCATGCGCAATGTTCCCCTATCTTTAACATGGTGGGCGCAGGGTCTAGCGCTTGCACGTGTTCATGTGCGTTTGTCGTGCGCTGTGCATTTTCCCGGTGTGCGCCCATACGCGCTAGACGCTACATGTGCATTTTTTTTTTCGGCCAACCGCTTTAAAAAACGCGTGCGCACGTGTGCGCATGTATGCGCAAAAAATAACATTGCAGTCTATGGGGGCGCTGGCGTGCGCATGGCTTTGCGCTCGTCAGCGCTTTTGCACGCACACAATTTTTCTGTAAATAATGGAGCCAGAGATGATGGAGCCAGAGATGATGGAGACAGATGATGGAGCCAGAGATGATGGAGCCAGAGATGATGGAGCCAGATGATGGAGCCAGAGATGATGGAGCCAGAGATGATGGAGACAGAGATGATGGAGACAGAGATGATGGAGCCAGAGATGATGGAACCAGATGATGGAGTCAGAGATGATGGAGACAGAGATGATGGAGACAGAGATGATGGAGACAGAGATGATGGAAACAGATGATGGAGCCAGAGATGATGGAGCCAGAGATGATGGAGACAGATGATAGAGACAGATTATAGAAATGTGACACATAGACAACGCATGCGCCAAAAAAACGCAAACGCATGCAAAAACGCATGAAATCGCAGACAAACGCTGCGTTTTTTTGTCGAAATGCGCATGCTGATGCGACTAAATATTGCAGCGTTTACAAGCGTTTGCATGCGTTTTTTTAATGCGCTTTATGTGCGCTCGAAACGCAGCGCAAAAAAACGCAAGTGTGAAAGTAGCCTTACCCTTGGGAAAATAAAAAAATTGGGGACTAAAAGATCATATTTGTGGAAAAAATATGATTTTTTTATTTTCATGCCCCGGCGTTATAAACTTCTGTGTAGCCCTTGGGGGTTCAAAGTGCTCACTACACATCTAGATAAGCTCCTTGGGGGGTCTAGTTTCCAAAATAGGGTTGCTTGTGGGGGGTTTCTACTGTTTAGGCACATCAGGGGCTCTGCAAACGCAACATGACGCCCGCAGAACATTCCATCAAGTCTGCATTCCAAAATGGCGCTCCTTCCCTTCTGAGCTCTCCCATGCACCAAAACAGTGGTTTCCCCCACATATGGGGTACCAGTGTACTCAGGACAAACTGTACAACAACTTTTGTGGTCCAATTTCTCCTGTTACCCTTGTGAAAAGAAAAAATTGCGGGTTAAAAAAATCAGTTTTTGAAGAAAAAAATGATTTTTTATTTTCACGGCACTGCATTACAAACTTCTGTGAAGCACGTGGGGGTTCAAGGTGCTCACCACACATCTAGATAAGTTCCTTGAGGGGTCTAGTTTACAAAATGTGGTAACTTGTGGGGGGTTTCTACTGTTTAGGCACATCAGGGGCTCTGCCCGCCCGCAGACCATTCCATCAAGTCGGCATTTCAAAGCATCACTACATCCCTTCCGAGCCCTGACGTGTGCCCAAACAGTGGTTCCCCCCCACATGTGAGGTACTAGCGTACTTAGGACAAATTGGACAACAACTTTTGGGGTCCAATTTCTCCTGTAACCATTGTGAAAATAAAAAATAGTGGGCTAAATAATCATTTTTTGAGAAAAAAAAATGATTTTTTATTTTCACGGCTCTGCGTTATAAACTTCTGTGAAGCACCTGGGGGTTCAAAGTGCTCACTGTGCATCTAGATAAGTTCCTTGGGGGGTCTAGTTTCCAAAATGGGGTCATTTGTGGGGGAGCTCCAAAGTTTAGGCATATAGGGGCTCTCCAAACATGACATCGTGTCCGCTAACGATTGGAGCTAATTTTCCATTCAAAAAGTCAAATGGCGCTCCTTCCTTTCTGAGCCCTGCCGTGCGCCAAAACAGTGGTTCCCCCCCACATATTGGGCACCAGCGTACTCAGGAAAAACTGGACAACAACTTTTGGGGTCCAATTTATCTTGTTACCCTTGGGAAAAAAAAATAGTGGGCTAAAAAATGATTTTTGAGAAACAAAAATTATTTTTTTATTTTCACTGCTCTGCGTTTATAAACTCCTGTGAAGCACTTGGGGGTTCAAAGTACTCACTACTCATCTAGATAAGCTCCTTGGGGGTCTAGTTTCCAAAATGGTATCACATGTGGGTTTTTTTCACTGTTTAGGCACACAGGGGCTCTCTAAAGGCGTCATGGTGTCCGCTAAGGATTGGAGCCAATTTTCCATTCAAAAAGTCAAATGGCGCTCCTTCCCTTCTGGGCCCAGCCGTGCGCCCAAACAGTGGTTTATGACCACATATGAGGTATCTGTGTACTCAGGAGAAATTGCCCAACAAATTTTAGGATCCAATTTATACTGTTGCCCATGTGAAAATGAAAAAACTGAGGCTAAAAGATAATTTTTGTGAAAAAAAAAAGTACTTTCTTTTTTTTACGGATCAATTTGTGAAGGACCTGGGGTTTCAAAGTGCTCACTATGCATCTAGAGAAGTTCCTTGGGGGTCTAGTTTCCAAAATGGGGTCACTTGTGGGGGAGCTCCAATGTTTAGGCACACAGGGACTCTCCAAATGCGACATGGCAACCGCTAAATATTCCAGCATATTTTCCATTCAAAAAGTCAAATGGTGCTCCTTCCCTTCTGAGCCCTGCCGTGCGCCCAAACAGTGGTTTATGACCACATATGAGGTATCGGTGTACTCAGGATAAATTGCCCAACAAATTTTTGGATCCATTTTATCCTGTTGCCCAAGTGAAAATGAAAAAACTGAGGCTAAAAGAAATTTTTTGTGAAAAAAAAGTACTTTCTTTTTTTTACGGATCAATTTGTGAAGCACCTGGGTGTTCAAAGTGCTCACTCTGCATCTAGATAAGTTCCTTGGGGGGTCTAGTTTCCAAAATGGGGTCACTTGTGGGGGAGCTCCAATGTTTAGGCACACAGGGACTCTCCAAATGCGACATGGCAACCGCTAAATATTCCAGCATATTTTCTATTCAAAAAGTCAAATGGCGCTCCTTCCCTTCTGAGCCCTGCCGTGCGCCCAAACAGTGGTTTATGACCACATATGAGGTATCTGTGTACTCAGGATAAATTGCCCAACAAATTTTAGGGTCCATTTTATCCTGTTTCCCATGTGAAAATGAAAAAATTGATGCTAAAAGAAAAATTTTGTTGGAAAAATTAAAATGTCCATTTTTTCCTTCCACGTTGCTTTAGTTCCTGTGAAGCACCTGAAGGGTTAATAATCTTCTTGAATGTAGTTTTGAGTAGCTTGAGGGGTGCAGTTTTTATAATGGTGTCACTTTTGGGTATTTTCTGCCATATAGACCCCTCAAAGTGACTTCAAATGTGAGGTGGTCCCTAAAAAAAATGGTTTTGTAAATTTTGCTGTAAAAATGAGAAATCGCTGGTCAACTTTTAACCCTTATAACTTCCTAACAAAAAAAAATGTTGTTCCCAAAATTGTGCTGATGTAAAGAAGACATGTGGAAAATGTTATTTATTAACTATTTTGTGTCACATAACTCTCTGGTTTAACAGAATAAAAATTCAAAATTTGAAAATAGCGAAATTTTCAAAATTTTGGCCAAAGTTCAATTTTTTTCACAAATAAACGCAAAAATTATCGACCTAAATTTACCACTAACATGAAGCCCAATATGTCACGAAAAAACAATCAGAATCGCTATGATCCGTTGAAGCGTTCCTGAGTTATTACCTCATAAAAGGACACTGGTCAGAATTGCAAAAAATGGCCAGGTCATTTAGGTCAAAATAGGCTGGGTCATGAAGGGGTTAAGTATAAGCACGAAGTGGCTACATGACCTGCTTACGGAGAAATCCCTTCCTCGGATTCTGTTGGTTCTGGGTCCTAGAGATTTCACTGGGGTGTAGGTCTACCGATGGGCATGCAAATATGTAACTTTCATATCTATAGCACCAACTGGGGTCAAGATATGCCCAAATATGATGTTTCTACATGAACAAAAGAGCACATGTCTTGGAGCGGCTTCAAACCAGCTTCAGTTGGTCATTAAAGCTACTCAGGGGCTGCTAGCAAACTAGTATCACGTTTCACAGAGTGTGTAGTGAGAAGGAGCTGGGGGGGTCAAAAAGCCCACAGCGTGTGTCTGCGGAGAGTGTCGGTGAAGACATGGGTTGTTCTAGAAATGTGTGATGATAAAGAAAACCATACATCATATTTATATTATCGTGACATGCCCACACTAGTATCACAGGTGGGTGTGAACGAGCATCACATGCTTGAAAAAAGTTGTCTACACACAATTTAGGAAAGGCGCCAACAATTTTGTCCCACCCATTATGGGGTTTTGTGTCAAATTATGTCCAATTTGCCTTTTTTTCTATTTTTTTTTTTGTGTGTGTCGTTCCAATACATAAAAGAGAAATAAACATGTGTATAACAAAACATGTGTAATTACAACAATTTTCTGGGAGAAATACTTCACTTTCTGCAACAATTTCAAGTGCCAAAACTTTCAGCCGTGATTTTATGACTTAATCTCATATTATAGCATCTGTACTTACATGTAACCCCCTTCTCCAGACTCTCATAGTATCCACAAAAGCAGATCTGCTGAAGCAAATTTGGATGAAATCTCTCGAAAGCTTTTACTTCTTTCAGACGGGCAAATATTATGTCTACATCTTCTCCTGAACGTTCCAATGGCCTAAAAAGCAATTAAACAAAAAAATATATATATCAAAATCACAAAAATAACACATGATTAAAAAATATTCAAAGAGTGCAACGTTTTACACTTGAGAGTCATAGCTTGGGTGCGTGTGAAGCTGAGACTGGGGCATCGAGGTGAAGTGGCAATTAGTAAGACACGATTTGACAGCTGTCAAGCCACGGAACAAATGGTGTAGAGAACGACAAATACACTGACCCGAGCTGCCAGATAGGACTAACCCTTCATTTCCAATACAATGACCGTGCAGCTATGTCATGAATATCTTAAATGGTAAGTTTTGACCTCGAATCTATATAAAGCATTTTCATCAACGCTGATCTTTAGGATAGGCCATCACTATGAGATCAGTGGGGGGCTAACTCTCTGGGACCCCCACCAATCAAGTAGAAGGTAGGGAGAATCCACATGGGTTTTTTTAATAAAAAAAAATGAGCAAAAACTTTACCGTAGACTGATAAAAAAAAGGGACATTCATCATACTATGACAATATAAAGGCTTTTCCTACGCGTTTCGATCCAAAATGCTTTGCTTCAAAATGCGTGGGAAAGCCTTAATATTTTCATCGTACCAGGAATGTCCCTTTTTTATCTGAGTCTACAATAAAGTTTTTGCACTTTTTTATATGAAAACCGGCCAGATTTTCCCTACCTCCTGCTTGATTTTTACCACCAAGCAGGAGTGTTTTTTATATGAGCAGAGGTTTGCTGGCAACTTCAACATGGGTGAGCGGAATCATGAACTTTTTTTTGTACCCCCACCAATCAGCAATGCTTGCTGGAACATTGTATCCCATTTACAGAGCTATCAGATACATATAACATGTGTCGGTACCAGCAATTATTTAGACCAAAATACCGTATGGAGTAGGTCGATTGGTGACAACCACCATTTAAAAAGTTATTCAAATGCGCTATAACTTTTTCAGGAAGTGGTATTCTGAAAATATTATTTAATGGATTGGTAGGGATGAAAAAGTTATCACCTGTTCGCAGGGTCAGTGGATGTCCCACCGCTGGGATCTATACCGTTTGATGACATTTTATCCCATTACAAGATGGCGCAGAAGGTTGGACGCTCGACAGCTGTTCCATTCATTCCTCATGGAAGTGCCGGTATAGGTCAAGAGTACCTGCGGCCAGTAATCAGCCTGGGATGCAGAATGTCTGATTGAGGCCTTAGGTTACACAATGAGATTTTGGTGGACTTTTGATATTGCAGATTTTCTTCAACATTTCTGCACCCATTAAATTAACATAGGTTACATGCATTGTTTTAAAAATATGCAGCATCAAAAACTCATCGTGGGAATATAGCCTTAAAGAGTAAGTACCAACTTTTGTCTTCAGGAGCGAATTCCTGGTTGATGAGGGAGGCACTCCCGATTGAGGGACAGTTCAGGCAGCAGTTGAAGTGAAGTTGTCTGGGATTAGGTACTAACGGCGTGCTCCTGCAATCACAACCAGCCTTAGGGCAGCACTTACAAGATGTGTAGGAACGATCTGGTAAGCAATGTGCATGTTCGTCCACCACTGACAGGTGGACGAGTTCAGAGCTCAGCAGCCACATAAATTAATGGGGTGCAGGTAACACATGCGCACTGCTGCTCCATTCTTAAAAGTTCCCCATTCTGCCAATCAGTGCAGGTCCTAGCGGAGTGGCTTGCACCCATCAACAAATTATAACCTATCCTTGGTGTGTAGCCTCTATTACAGCTAAATAATTGCCTCTGCATTGCTTCTGGAAACAGTCATCAAGGTGGTCACCAGACTCTTACTAACAGCTCAAGTGAACAGCTATTATGCAGTAGACCTAGAATTTGCTCCATTTGCAAAACATCATCACTGAAGAAGGAAGGGTCTCATAATCCCACGTGAATGGCACATCTGTACAAATTATTGCCTCAGTTCTAATCACTTCTATGGGACTGACAAAGCTGCTAACTCTGCAATCCTATAGAGAACGGAGCTCTATTCGAGCATGTCAAGAAATGGTTTATTCATCCAAGGGACTTTGGGACCCCCGTTTTTGAGATTGATGGATATTCCAACAGTCAGACCATCAGCGATCTTACATTATTCACCTATCTGGTGCATCGCTATTTTTCCCACCAAATTTCAGACACCATAATGGAGCCCAAGTGACCTTTCCGATAAGTCAATAAGATTTGTGGCAGTCATCATGGATCTGAAAATACATTGTGACTTCTGTTATAAATGGAGACCAAACCTCTGAGAAATAAAATTCAAAACAAATCCCCAAGAATATTTCATCCCAAACCATTACAATTAAAGGGGTTGGCTAATACTTGACAAACCCTAATTAATGAGCCAGGAAGGAGAAAATTTTTTTAAAAATGACCGTAAGGCTGTGGTTCCACGGTCCGGAACCACAGCGCTTTGGACGGAGCGGAAATTCCGCTCCGTCTAAGCCCAGCCCCCTTTCTGACGCGCGCTCTTTCCGGAGGTGTTCAGGACACCTCCGGAACACCTCCGGAAAGAACGCAGGGCTACATAGCCCTGTGTTAAATTCTGTTGCGGCGACGCACCGTCGCCGCAACACGCGAGGACATGCTGCGGTCTGAAAAGACGCGCCGCATGTCCGTTTACGCAGGTCTCCCGCCTGCGTGTTGTTACGCATAGTGGAGACGGGATTTCTTGAAATCCCCTCCACTATGCTGTAACATCTGGACGCTGCGTGTTTGGCGCTGCGCCAGCGCCAAACACGCAGCGTTTACTGATCGTGGAAACTCACCCTAATACTCATCTCCCAGACACTGTTTCTTTTGTCTCAGTTCAGACAAAAATGTGAACGCTTGTGTATAAGGCTGCTTTCACACTTCAGGCTTTTTGAATCAGGCGCAATCCGGCGTGTTTTTAAAAAAAACGGATCCGGTACCGGATCCGTTTTTTAGCATTGACTTACATTAGCGCCGGATCGCGCCTGATGTCACTGCGTTGCATCCGTTCTTGGCCGGATCCGTCGGAAATGTACATTCCGGCGGGCGGACAAGACGCTTGCTGCAACGTTTTTTTTTCCGGAGCCGCCTGACAGTGCCTGAATCGGCACTTCAGGCGGCCGGAAACAATGCAAACCTATGGCGCCGGACCAGTGTTTTGACAAATCCGTCAGAAAACTCATCCGGAGTCCAAGGTCTCTCTCTCTCTCTTTTTTAAAATCAGCGCTGGATCCGTCCTGACGGATTATGCCTGATTCAAAAAAACTGATGTGTGAAAGTAGCCTAAGGAGGAAAAAAGAGCAACTAGGTGGATATAGTAAAATTCACTTTTATTCAACAATTCATTATAAAGAAATCACAATACATGTAAACATCACAGAAACAGCAGAATAGTCCAGATGTACCACAGGGAAGTAGCAGTGCCCATTCGTGCATAAAAGAGTGTATAAACATGAGATAATATTAAAGTGCTAGTGCCTAAACATTACATGCATGTAGGAGAGTTCGGGGCTTTCCATACCCGGTCCGGGGTTGCTTGCAGTGCCCCCATACTTAGGTGAGTTCTTGGCTGGCTTAGGTCCCATATTGTTTGTGGACATTGTGTTATTATCCACTCTTAGGGCTCATACCCACTAGTGGGAAAAAAATCGGTCCGTTTTCTGGACGGAAAAAACGGTACGATTCTAGTAAAATGTCATGCGATTTGCATGCGATTTTAAATCGCACCATGTGTTTTCCATCAGTTTTCCATCTGTATGCAATGCGATTTTAACATGAAGTTTTACATAGAGCAGTTATCTCTATGTAAAAAGTCATGTAAAAATCACATTGTAAAAAAAAAATGTACACAAAAAGCAAATTATATATATATATATATATATATATATATATATATGTCATACACTTCTACATAGTATAATAGCCGCTAATTCATCCCTGGCTATACTCTAAAATCACACTGACAGCTTTAATAAAGAATAGAAACAATACATATACACACATAGAATACATATACATTATATATATATATATATATATATATATATATATGTCATTGTGACATATATATCTACATATATTTATAGTTCATACACTTCTACATACTGTAATAGCCGCTAATTCAATTGCTGGCTTTTGTGAAATCACAGAAGCCGACATGAAATGATACATTGTTTACACACAGTTAACCATGTCATTTCATGTATTTTGATATATGGTTTTAACTTACAATTACATAAGTGTATGTGTGCAAAATTTCAGACATGTAGGGGTTAATTAAAGGTGTAAATTCGTTGAAAAAAAATGCGTGGGCTCCCGCTGTATTTTCTCCACCAGACAGACAAAGCCAGCGAGTGGGGGCAGATAATAGCCTAGGGAGGGTACATTTTTTTTGTGCCCCCCTGGCTACTAACATCTGCCCCCAGACACCCCAGAAAGGGCAAATCTCTAATTAGATTAGCCCTTTCTGGCACTTTGCCCGTCTATTCCCATTGCCCTGTAGCGGTGGCGAATGGATTAATAAGGGGTTAAAGCCACCTTGCAATTGAAAGGTGACTTTAAGCCAGGTTAATAATTGACAGCTGTCAATTAGACAACTATCAATTATTAATCCTATTGAAGTAAATAAAAAAAACACACACACTTTAAGAATAAATAATTTTAATGAAATAAAAACACATTTTTTTGACCATCTTTTATTTAACTCTTAATCCCTGCGAAGCCCTTGATCTCCTATAATAAAGAAAAAATAATAAAACATTATTCTTACCTACCTGGCGATCTGTCACGTCCCACGCTGTAATCCTTCACAAAGGGTTAACTAGCTTTCAACCAAGCAGCGCAAGTAATGCTGCCTGCTCAGCTGAAAGCTCCTGAATGAATGAGCTTATCTCCTGCCAACAGGAGAGGATGTGATTAATGAATGAAGCTTAATTGATTGCGTCCCACTTTCACTTCAGGTCAGGTCAGGGTGACCTGACCTGAAGTGAAAGTGGGAATAAATCAATTAAGCTCCACTCATTAATCACTTCCTCTCCTTTCGCTGGGAGAGGAACTTATTCGTTCAGGGGGTAACAGCTCAGCAGGCAGCATTAGCTCCCTGCTAGCTGTAACCTGTTAACCCTTTCTGATGGATTACAGCGTGGGACCTGACTGTGCATCAGGATAGGTAAGAATAATTTTGCTTTTTTATTTTATTTTTATTACAGGAAATGGTTTTAGCAGGAAAATAAAATATGGTCAAAAACTGTTTGATTATTTCATTAAACTTCTTTTTTATTAAAGTGTGTGTGTTTTATTTTTCTCTCATACAATAGGATTAATAATTGATAGTTTTCTAATTGACAGCTCTCAATTATTAACCTGGCTTAAAGTCACCTTTCAATTTCAAGGTGGCTTTAACCCCTTATTAACCCATTCGCCACCGCTACAGGGCAATGGGAATAGACGGGCAAAGTGCCAGAAAGAGCTAATCTAATTAGAGATTTGCCCTTTCTGGGGTGTCTGGGGGCAGATGTTAGTAGCCAGGGGGGGCACAAAAAAAATGTACCCTCCTAGGCTATTATTATCTGCCCCCACTCGCTGGCTTTGTCTGTCTGGTGGAGAAAATACAGCGGGAGCCCACGCATTTTTTTCAACGAATTTACACCTTTAATTAACTCCTACATGTCTGAAATTTTGCACACATACACTTATGTAATTGTAAGTTAAAACCATATATCAAAATACATGAAATGACATGGTTAACTGTGTGTAAACAATGTATCATTTCATGTCGGCTTCTGTGATTTCACAAAAGCCGGCAATTGAATTAGCGGCTATTACAGTATGTAGAAGTGTATGAACTATAAATATATATATATATATATATATATTCACAATGACATGTATATTATATATTATATATATATATATTATATTATGTATTCTATGTGTATGTATCTAGTGTTTTGTGAGCTGTCAGTGTGATTTTACAGTAGCCAGGGATGAATTGCCGGCTTTTCAAAGGAAACTGGTGCGTATAAATCGGATAGCACTCGCATGGTGTGAGTGCTGTGCGATGATTTCTCGCACCCATTGACTTGCATTGGCGATTATCATGCCAAAATCGCATCAAATCGCAGCATGCTGCGATTTTTTTCTCACACCAATTTCGGCTGAGAAAAAAATTGCAAATGAGAATTCACCTACTGAATAACATTGGAAAGATTTGAATCCGATTTTTTTTTCGGCTGAATATCATCCGTTTTCGGCGCAAGTGAGTATGAGGCCTTAGGATGTATCTCCATCCGGAACTCTCCTACATGCATGTAATGTTTAGGCACTAGCATTTTAATATTATCTCATGTTTATACGCTCTTTTATGCTTGAATGGGCACTGCTACTTCCCTGTGGTACATCTGGACTATTCTGCTATGTTTCTGTGATGTTTACATGTATTGTGATTTCTTTATAATGAATTGTTGAATAAAAGTGAATTTTACTATATCCACCTAGTTGCTCTTTTTTCCTCCTTATACACGTCTTTATTGAACGGGTGCTCTTTTTCCCTGGTGTGGGATTATTGGTACTGTACCAATCGGCATCGTATATGCCACTGGGGCTTTTTGTGTATACCAAAAATGTGAACGCTGTAGACAATCAGCAATCAGTGACTGCTGACTGATTGCAGTGTTCACCATCAGATCAGAAGGGACTGTAGTACTTTCTACAGATGAGCACCACGGGTTGAGAGAATTATTTTTTTCTCACCTCTCTGGGCCCAATAATAATTCGTGGCTATCTATACAGTAGGAGAAAACCCCTTTAAGTTTATTTAAAGGTTCATATTTCATTGTTCTTCCTGAGTGCCTATGTTATGCCTTGATGATCATTTGGTACCTATTTCTCCTTCATTCTTTCAGCAGATGGTACACATGAAAATATTTTAGGCATTGTAATAGCACCTGTGTCCAGTTCAGCTCCGCTCGGCTACTTTAAGGATGATGGTGGCAGAATTCACTATTCTTGCTCGAGTTTTTGTTTGTTCTTAATTTATTTTTATACGTTGTTCTTTTGTCTTCCACTGTCTGTCCAATACTGTAGACTACAAGCAGTAAATATGGTGACAAGGATTACTACGCTGCTGTCAACACTAGATGTCCCCAGAATCTGTGCTAAATTATGTCTGAGGTCTGCATACAATTAAATTGTCAAGTCTCCACGCTGCTTGTATCGGCTTTGGTTACGTTACTTTTATTCCCAAAAATGAAGCCAAACTTTCCATTTGGGCCAAAGAGGTTCATTCACTGAACATCTTTTCAGTTTTTAATCTACATGCATAGTTGAAAAAACTTAACACACCGGTCCATCATATTCAACCTATATGGTGTCTTGTTGATTTGGAAAAAGGAAGGCAAAAACCCCAATCTTATAAGATAAGGGCTAATATTAGGGGACAAAAAATCCTTTCCTCCAAATCAAAATTAGGGATCATTCACAGGTCCGATTTTCAAGTACAACTGCTATCCATGTTTTTTACGAATAGTCCTCGCACCTGTGTCTATGGGGCTATTCACATGTCCGAGACAAGTCCGATTTTGATCCAAGGGTCGGAGCAAAATTGGCGATGCAAAGCAATGGCTTCATGAAATAAAAAAAAAAAATCGGACGACACCCAAGTGTTGTCCGATTTTTACGGACTGTCAGAATGGAGAAGGTAGAGAAATTTTTTTTTGTAATTTCTCCACGTACGAGAAAAATGGACGACACTCGGACCACACTCTGATCAAACTCTGATCACAGCCTGAACCCGTTTTTCTTGTACGTGGAAAAATCGAATTTGTGGTAGTGCCCTAAGACTTGGGCTACGCGGCAACATTACCCGCAACACAGGTTGCACGGCCAAGTTGTTCTGTACAGCCGCCAGACCCCCGTTGGGTATTACAAGCACGAGAAGCAAGTGGCAAAAATTCAGAACCAGTAGGATTATTTGCATCTTGCTGTTATGGGACACAACGATGTAGCAGAAGTATGGAGCGATGTTTGCCCGTGCGACCCATGTCATAGCTGTGTAAAGGCCACCACAGTCATCAGATAGCTGTTGGCCAAACGATGGTCAGGTCAATCATTTGGCCAGCAGTCATCTCGGCCATCTCTCCCACACACGACGCTCATTCAGCAGAGCGCTCCTGGGTTTTCTATCAGAGTCATCTCCTGTTTATTTCTGGGAGATAATAGAGTCCGAGGTTGTAAGTTGGACATGCCGGGTCAATATTTTCCCGCTCAATCAAATGTCCTAGAAACTCTGAAGTGGTTAAAAGAAGGAAGTGACATGTTTATTCTTCTGCCAGGAAGGCACCGTTGGCAGAGCCACCACAAGAACGACAGCAATGCTACCAGTAAAGACGTCTCAGGAAATCTTGGCGCCTCCATCAGCGTCTAGATCACGTCGTGTGCACATACCCTAAGGCCTCATTCACATGTCCATGTTAAAAACACGTACATGAAAAAATGGTACGGTGTCATCAATGTTTGGGATCATTGTGCCTTCAGTGTTCGGTCCGTGTGTCTGTCTTTCAGGGTGTCATCAACGTTTTTCACAAATGGATAAATAAATTACCAAATTTCTCCTACACTTTTAAATGTGACGCCATCCGTGTGCTGTACAAGTTTTTCATGGACCCATAGACTTGTATTGGCCCTTTTCATCCGTGATACCAGCAAAAAACGAGACATGTCTCCGTGAATTTCGTACGGACACACGGTCCACGAAAAAACACAGAATGTGAACAGCCCCATACGTTATCATGGATAAGTGCTGCATGCGTGAAAAATACGTGTAGAATAGGTATGAGCAACCCAGATGTCTGAATGAGGCCTAAAGGAGTGTTTACACTGAGATTTTAGAGTAGAAACTCTCCAAATTCTCAAAAAATGCTTGGAAAAATATTTAGACTTGAGAGTCCTCAGTGGTTGATACCTTTTAATGGCTAACTGAAAAGATGGTAACAAATTGCAAGCTTTCGAGACTACTCAGGTCTCTTCATCAGGCTAGGACACCTGAAGAGACCCGAGTAGTCTCGAAAGCTTGCAATTTGTTACCATCTTTTCAGTTAGCCATTAAAAGGTATCAACCACTGAGGACTCTCAAGTCTAAATATTTTTCTATCTACTGGCTAACACGGTACGAAGATACACATCTTTCCTATATCAAAAAATGCTTGGGAGTTTTGAGTTTTTGAGGAGGATTTGGAGAGTTTGTGCTTTGTTTTCTGCTTAGTTTCTACCCAAAAACTCAGTGTTAACCATAAATACTGCAGATTATAGCAAAGCAGATTATGACATCAATTCGTCAGTTGCAATTTTTTTTTACTGTTTTTTAGGTAATTTTCCTAGTTTTTTTACACTGACGGATGTTTCAACTAAATGCAACAAAATGGGCTCAAAATGTTTGCCGATTTGCCACAAATTCAAAAGTTACTTCTCTTTTTGTCTCTTTTGCTTTTGTAGCCGTTTTAGAGTAAAAATGTCACAGGATACCTACCTTTCAATAAGATTTAAAGAGTCACATGTTAGTCTTTAACCGCGCAGAATTTTTTTTTTATATATTTTGTACTCTATTAGGATACTGGATCATAGTGGCGTAAAATAAAATGTTGACATTTCTAAAAGTCGCAAATGATGAATTAAAACATCTGAATAATTAAAACCACGCCAATAATGCAGAACAAAAAAAAAACATGACCAAGCAGAGTTAACTTAAAACAAAGAGCATAATAATGAATAAGCAAATAAAAGAGAAAAGACCGACATAAAGGAGCATGTGGTATTACCGCTAAATATCGAACAGATCATGCATCAGCTATAACCGTGTGTTCAACCAAGATGAAGACATTAGCATAAAAAAAATGAAGAAAGTGGTGGCACAAAGATTCTATCTTTGAAACCGTTGAGGCGCAGACAGGCGCGAAACGGCCGTCGTACGCTACATGTGCCACTCTCTCCCTTGCCAGACTTTTTAGTGATGTGAATACGGTAAATCTTGGACTTTTAAACTTAACTGGTGAGTGCCACTACTTTCTTCACCTTCTCATTTAAACTAATCAATACCAAATAAAATAATTAAAAATAAAATAAAACACTATTAAAAACATTTTTACTCCAGAAAAAAAGGCATAAATGGAAAAAAACGAATCGTCACTCTTTATACATTCCCATGACGTAACGGACGAATCCACAACTACAAGAGTCGGCGAAGTTTTCAATGGCCACAAGATTTTTCCAGCAAAATCGCACAGCCAATTAACACTGTATTTGGAAAATCAGTCCACCATATATGCCCGCTGTTTCGGCTGCAGTAACATGAGAACGTAACACATGGGGGCACGGTTTACGTCCAGGTCTCCAACAACAGCAGCTAAAACTATATTTTAATAGGGTGCACATCAAAAAAGTCTATGGAAACCTACATGGTATCACACACATAAAAACTGTATATTACGTGTACTCTCCATAGTCTGCAGATTTCTCCAATACAGTCAATCAGGAACATGCAGGACCTACAGAATATGCTGCAGTAATTAAACCTGTCTTTTCATGCTTGTTTTATTTCATATGTCCATGTTGCTCTTCAGTGTGTCTATAACCTGCCGCGCCTCGGTGATAGATCTGCACAACGGTAGAAACAGATCACAGAAGTTCTGGGGACCATGCTGAGATACCGGGTAGCTGTAGACTTATAAAAAATTCATTCTTAGATATCTCTCCAGAGATACAAACAAGTCTCAGAACTGCTACAAGTTCTACTCATGCTACAAACATGCAGGCAACAAAGTATCACATTTCTGTTCATCATATGAATCTCTTTATTCAAAATCTTCCCACCTTAATCAGTTTGCAGTACAACTTTGCAGTATACACCGCATCCTGATTCTGAAGATGCAGGCCAGAACTTCAAGAAGTTTTGTCCAGGAATTGTTCCCCTGTGCATAGAAGTACATAGACTATTCTCCACATAAGAAGATGAGCTGCCCAGAACATAATTTGCAGAATGTGCATTAATCCTCCTTTGCAATTTGCAGAGTGATGTCTTTAGGACGTTTTGCTTTAATAAATGCATAGAACACCTTCAGGCAATATACGTCCCAGAGTTCTAGAAATGCTCTAAAAGTAATCATTCACTTTTAGGAATCACACATGATGTAGCAAAAATATCAGAAAGACAAACCAAGAGTTCTGCTCTAGTGTTCAACAGACAACCCAAACTTTAAGTTCCAGGATAAATATTTAATGTTTTGGAAAGCCTCAGCACTTTTTGATTGTGGAATCTCTCATTAGTACATATCTATTGAAATCATGGCAATTGCCATATGCCACCTGCGGGTATAACTGGAGTTCCCAAGTCGTGAAGAAGACAAGGAGCGAAGCTCATCAGTACATGTTGTGACTATGGCTACTCAATAATATTGATTTGACCGATAGCGTACATATATTTTTGGAGGTTTCTTTGAAGACCTTGCAACTGACGAGGTTTCTAAAACCAATAGTTAAAAACTATCCACAAAATAGGTAAAACGTGCTTTTTTTGCGAGGCGTTTCAGATTAGGTACCATTATGTGTCCCTACTTTGTATGAAGCAGTGACCGAGCGTGCACCTGCTGTGCCATTATAAGTTGATAGGGCGAACATATAAAAAGCCAAATACAATGTGTGGCTCTCTCCATCAGCCCAACAGGGTGCATGATTTATCACTATTCTATTTAGGTGGAGGGCAACGGACCACTTTTGTTGTGATTGGTGGTCCCAGTGATCAGACCCATTACTTATTCTATAGATAGGTGATAAGTGTTGATTCTGTGAAATGCCTTGAAATGATCAATGAATATAAAAAATAAAAATAAAAAAAATATCTATTCACTGTCCTGAAACTTTGTCCCATGATAGATTTATGGTAGGGCAAGTGCAGGCGGTCATATTCTTTCATCTGAGAAAATCGGGCCAATTATGCAAATGGAACTCTGATCAAACTCTAATCAGAGTGTGATCCAATTCTCTCGGATGAGGAGAAGATGGAGAAAAAAATTCTCCATCTTCTCCATTGTGTCAGTCCATGGAAATCTGACCGTACTCAGATGTCATCCGAGTGCAGTCAGAATATCGGCTCATGCAGCCTTTTTTGCGAGAGAAAATATCATTATCATATACGATGTTACTTTTGTCGGATCGCACTCGGACTGATAATACGGTCATCTGCACGAACCCTTATACCAACAATACATATTCATACTGTCAATACACTCTAAATTATTCATTCCAATATTCGTTTGTCTGTTGCAACACCATTTGCTTGGAGGAAGTGGTGTAAGTGATTAAAAAACAAAATACCGTGTATTGGTTGGAAGGGGCAGGAGAGGGGAAACTAGATTTGCCATACTGGATCATGGGAAAGCCGAGTGGCAACTTTTTGGAACTATAAATGTGGGCCATATAAAGGATCAAACATTCCAGGAAACACAAGCAAATAAGCAGAGGATAAAATATTTTTAACAACAGAATTACAGAAGAGACAACTCTGGACTTCATTTAATCATGGGGCTGTTTTTTCTCTAGTTTTAGGGGACTCAGTCATAGCTCAATGGCGCTCGCCTCAAATTACAGCATAAATATATATAATGCACTTCAGACAGAGTATGTAAGAAATAGATCACTTGTCTATATCTATATACAGAAGAGGTTCTGCAGCAGCTGGGCTATGTGGAATTTAAATCCAGTCCTTTACTAAGCCAAATAATTTCTCTCTACTAGAACAAGTTACACTTCACTTTCTTCCCACATTTCACTAATGCACATTGAGTATATTGATTTTTTTCAAGCATCTATATTGCTGGGACCTTGATTCCCAGGAAATAACAATGGACAAGGGCAAACTCCACACAGGAAGAGCGGCAGACAGATCAGCACCACTGGCTGTCTGGTATCACATGCATTACACGCAGGGGCCTGTGTGATGGCCACACATCACTATGCAGCACAACATGCGGACCTTCATTAGCATGCATGGGGCAAGAACAGCATGCATACACCATCACTGCTACATCTGTATGCAGCACAGCAGCTGCCATCATACATGCAGATGAGCAGTATCTTCATACATGCAGCACAACACTGTCATTATGCTATAAATACAGCAGAACGGTTATATTGTACATGTAGTACAGCAGTCACATCATACATGCAGCACCATAGCCACATCACACGTGCAGCACAGCGGACACATCATAGATGCAGCAGTCATATCACACATGAAGCACAACAGTCGTCACATCATACATGCAGCAGTCACATACATGCAGCACAGCAGTCACATCATACATGCAGCACAGCAGTCACATACATGCAGCACAGCAGTCACATACATGCAGCACAGCAGTCACATACATGCAGCACAGCAGTCACATCACACATGCAGCACAGCAGTTACATCATACATTCAGCACAGCAGTCGTCACATCATACATGCAGCACCAGTCACATCATGCATGCAGCACAGCAGACACATCATACATGCAGCACAGCAGTCACATCATACATGCAGCACAGCAGTCACATCATACATGCAGCACAGCAGTCACATCATACATGCAGAACAGCAGACACATCATACATGCAGCACAGCAGTCACATCATACATGCAGCACAGCAGTCACATCATACATGCAGCACAGCAGTCACATCATACATGCAGAACAGCAGACACATCATACATGCAGCACAGCAGAAATATCATACATGCAGCCAGCAGACACATCATACATGCAGCACAGCAGTCACATCATACATGCAGCACAGCATACATGCAGCACCATAGTCACATTATGCATGCAGCACAGCAGACACATCATACATGCAGCACAGCAGACACATCATACATGCAGCACAGCAGACACATCATACATGCAGCACAGCAGACACATCATACATGCAGCACTATAGTCACATCATGCATGCAGCACAGCAGACACATCATACATGCAGCACAGCAGACACATATACAAGTAGCACAGCAGATACATCATACATGCAGCACAGCAGTCACATCATACATGCAGAACAGCAGACACATCATACATGCAGCACCGCAGACACATCATACATGCAGCACAGAGACACATCATACATGCAGCACAGCAGACACATCACACATGCAGCACAGCAGACACATCATACATGCAGCACAGCAGACACATCATACATGCAGCACAGCAGACACATCATGCATGCAGCACAGAAGACACATCATACATGCAGCACAGCAGACACATCATACATGCAGCACAGCAGTCACATCATACATGTATCACCATAGTCACATCATACATGTAACACCATAGTCACATCATACATGCAGAACAGCAGACACATCATACATGCAGCACAGCAGTCACATCATACATGCAGCACCGCAGACACATTATACATGTAGCACAGCAGTACACATCATACATGAGCCCAGCAATCAGATCATACATGCAGCACAGCAGTCACATCATACATGCAGCACAGCAGTCATATCATACATGCAGCACAGCAGACACATCATACATGCAACACAGCAAACACATCATACATGCAGCACAGCAGTCATATCATACATGCAGCACAGCAGATACATCATACATGCAGCCAGCAATCACATCATACATGCAGCACAGCAGTCATATCATACATGCAGCCAGCAGACACATCATACATGCAGCCAGCAGACACATCATACATGCAGCACATCAGACACATCATACATGCAGCCCAGCAGACACATCATACATGCAGCCCAGCAGACACATCATACATGCAGCACAGCAGACACATCATACATGCAGCACATCAGACACATCATACATGCAGCACATCAGACACATCATACATGCAGCCCAGCAGACACATCATACATGCAGCCCAGCAGACACATCATACATGCAGCACAGCAGACACATCATACATGCAGCACAGCAGACACATCATACATGCAGCACAGCAGACACATCATACATGCAGCCCAGGAGACACATCATGCATGCAGCACCGCAGACACATCATACATGCAGCACATCAGACACATCATACATGCAGCCCAGGAGACACAATCATGCATGCAGCCCAGCAGACACATCATACATGCAGCACAGCAGACACATCATACATGCAGCACAGCAGACACATCATACATGCAGCACAACAGACACATCATACATGCAGCCCAGCAGACACATCATACATGCAGCACATCAGACACATCATACATGCAGCCCAGCAGACACATCATACATGCAGCCCAGCAGACACATCATACATGCAGCACAGCAGACACATCATACATGCAGCATCACAGATGAAGAAGGTACCTTTTATCTAGACAGGCAATCCACTCTGCAGAGGAGGAGGAATGGGAAGCGTGTGCAGCAACCATGTTGGGAGCTCTGCCAGCTCAGGCTCGTGTGAATCTGTCTACACTGCTACTAGTCCTGCACTGAGGACACCACAAACAGGAGGGCTTTTTTTTTTTTTGCTCTTTTTTTTGCAACCAAGAAATGAGCCGGGTGTGATCAGCCTGTAGCCTCCGTCCTGGGGTCTGCACCTCACATAATAACAGCAGGTGCTGAGTGCACAGCAGCGGAGACTGACACCACTGCAGAGACAGGGAACTCTGCTGCACAGAGGCAGGCGGGGGATGGGTGAGGTGCTGCAAGCTCTGGCTACAGGACCTCACACAGTTCAATCTTTCCCAATGTCAGCACAGAAATAGCTTTGCTTTTTTCCTTGGCAGTCTGGCACTAAACCCAGGTACAGAATGTATTGTAAACACTCAAATATAAATATACACATATACTGTATATCTACAGAGCACAAACATACAGATACAATGTGTACACATGTATAGAATATTTATAAAACACATAGATGATAAATAAACTGTCCACACATTGGTCCATGCACATCTGTCTAACATAAATATACATATATACCTATATGGCTAATAATTCGATATAAAATAATGTGGTTGTGTAAGTGTGAGCGCCCTCGTATAATTGGGGATGTGGTTGTTTTCTGAATTAGCCAATCAAATTTAAACTCATGCTAAATGGTAGTCAGCGCACGGCTGCCATAATTTACAGTGATTCTGATTAACTCCATATAAAGTTTAGCTGTTCTAGCAGCATTTTTCTGACACTTTCTTAGTGGTATTTTAACCACAGTCTGTAAAGAGCTTACAACACAGCAAAGGGATCTCATTGTCGAAAGTTATCATTCAGGAGAAGCATGCAAAGTTTTCCCAAAGCATTAGGTATACCATGGAATACTGTGAAGACGGTCATTAAAAAGAGACCTAAATTTGGCACAACATTGATATTAATTAGAAAAATGTACATCCCTCAAAAATTGATGAAAAGACAAAGACATTTGGCCCAAGAAGCTGCTAGAGGCCTACAACAACATTAAAGGAGCTGCAGGAATCTCTGGCAAGGACTGGTTGCGTACTGCATGTATGTACTGCATGTGACAACAATCTCCTTTATTCTTCCTATGTCTGGCCTTGCGGTAGCGTAGCAAGACGAAAGCCTTTTCTTCCAAAGAAAACATGCAAGCCTATATATGGCTATATTTCACAACAACCTACATCAAGTCTGCCAAAAGCATGTGTGAAAATGTATTATGGTTTGATGAAACCAAGGATAAACTCTTTGGCCATAATTCCAAAAAGTATGACACAAAGCCAAAACCCTGCGCATCACTAAAAGAACACCATACCCATAGTGAAGTACAGTGGAAGCAGCATTATGCTTTGGAGCTGTTTTTTAGCAGCTGGGACTGGGGGTTTAGTCAAGGTGGAAGGAACTATGAACTGTTCTAAATATCAATTTTTCAACAGAGCTTTCAGGCATTTGTTGAAGAGCTGAATGCAAAGAGGAATTTCATATTTCAACACAACAACTATGAGCTACAGTACCTCTAAATGAACAAAAGAATGACTTCACCAAAAGAAGTTTAAAGTTTTGGAGTGGCTGAGCCCTTTCCCAGATTTCAAGCCAGTAGTACATCTATGGGTAATCTGAAGAGGGTGCTGTGTACAGGATTTGCCATCACAATCTGACAGATTTGGAGCTACTGCAAGGAAGAGTGGACAAAGATTGCGAATTCTAGATGTGCCCTGCTGATAGACTCCTACCAAGTAACTGAATGCTGCCATAAATTCCAAGGGGACTTCAACAAAGTATTGGTTTAAGGGTGTGTATATTTATGCAACCACAATATTTTAGTTCTTTATGTTTATTTTTCCACCTGAAAAGATTTCAGCTTATTTTTCAATTGAATTTTACAGATTATGGGCAACACTGAAAGTGGGAACATTTCTGAGATTATTCTCCTTGCTATAATTTTTTTTACATGACAGAGGCTTGTGTAGACTTTTTATATCCATTGCACATACTGTATTGTATATAAATATATATATTTATTTGGTTTATATTAAAAACAATCTAGAATAATTTTATTCTATCCAAGTGATATGGAAAAAAAAAACCATTTATTTGGAAACAAATTTAATGAGTAAATAGGGGTCTTGGTCCAGAAAAAAAGTTATAGTCCACCTAGTTTCTAAAGAAAGCCATACACATTAGATTGATGTTACCTGAAGCAGTGCTCTTCCATTGGTGTGTACGGGGGGGCAAGTAATAGAACTAGAAGCTTGTGGGCTCCAATACAAAATCTTCAACAGGTCCCTGGGGTCTTTAATAGTCTTAGTCTTCTCATATTTGCTGAAAGAATCCCCCCTAAGCCCTGCATGTATTGCAACTGTCGAACAGCCGGGAGACATGCAACAGTGGGGTCTCAAACATATTTTTCAAGCGCAACCGAAGACACTCGGTTAGAACCCGAGCATGCTCAGATAACACCTTATCGGAGCATGTTCGCTCCTCACTAACAGGCATATAACGTAGGTCCATACAGTACCTCTGAGGCACGATTTTGAAGGAACCAGTAGCGTAGCTACGGGAGGGGCAGAGGGGGCGGTGGCCCGGGTCCCGCGCTCTGAGGGGGCCCACCCGGAGCTACGCTACTGTAACTGCCGCCGGCCGCTATGGGGCCTGAACAGGCGTTGGGGGGCTCTGTGCCAGCAGTGGGCCCCCCGCCCGTCATCAGAGGGTCAGCTGTATCGGCAACTAGCAGATACAGCTGACCGCATTGATGGAGAAAAGGAGCGAGCACTCCTTTTCCCATCATCCCCCTCTCAGCGTCTGACAGCGGGCGCAATGACGTCACTGCCCGGTGCCCGCTGTCAGATGCTGAGAGGGAGAGCAGTGGAGCAGCGCAGGAGCCAGGAGCAAGAGAGGTGAGTACAGGATTTATTATTTTTGTAATGGGGGTACATTATGCTACAGAGGCTCCATATAGGGGAGTGCATTATACTACAGAGGCTCCATATAGGGGAGTGCATTATACTACAGAGGCTCCATATAGGGGAGTGCATTATATTACAGAGGCTCCATATGGGGGTGCATTATATTACAGAGGCTCCATATGGGGGTGCATTATATTACAGAGGCTCCATATGGGGGTGCATTATACTACAGAGGCTCCATATGGGGGTGCATTATATTACAGAGGCTCCATATGGGGGTGCATTATACTACAGAGGCTCCATATGGGGGTGCATTATATTACAGAGGCTCCATATGGGGGTGCATTATACTACAGAGGCTCCATATGGGGGGTGCATTATATTACAGAGGCTCCATATGGGGGGTGCATTATACTACAGAGGCTCCATATGGGGGTGCATTATACTACAGAGGCTCCATATGGGGGTGCATTATACTACAAAGGCTGCCTATGGGGGTGCATTATACTACAGAGGCTCCATATGGGGGTGCATTATACTACAGAGGCTCCATATGGGGGTGCATTATACTACAAAGGCTGCCTATGGGGGCTGTATTATAATATAGAGGCTACCTATGGGGGTGCATTATAATACAAAGGCTGCTTATGGGGGTGCATTATAATACAGAGGTTGTCTATGGGGGGCTGCATTATAATACAGAGACTGTCTATGGGGGGCTGCATTATAATACACAGGCTGTCTATGGGGGGCTGCATTATAATACAGAGGCTGTCTAAGGGGGGCTGCATCATAATACACAGGCTGTCTATGGGGGGCTGCATTATAATACAAAGTCTGCCTATGGGGGTACATTATAATACAAAGGCTGCCTATGGGGGTGCATTATGCTATATTGAGGACTATCTAGGGGCCATCATACAGTGTTGGAGCCATTAAATAGTTTGGAGATATTAAGGGGTCAGTATATATACAGTGAGGGCCATTATATGGTGTATAGGGGAGCTGTACAGGGGGGAGACTCTGTACATTATTAAATGTAAAGTGGGCACTTATTGTTATAGGGGAACTCGGGTTACTGTGACTGTCAAAGGGGCACACACAGGGCAATATTACATTCTAGGGGACAAAATCTGGGCGCTGTTTTCTAGGGCACTTGCACCTGGCATTACTATATTCTAGAGAGTTGCTTTAGAATTTAGAGGTCACACAGAACCACACAAAAGGCGCAGTAATAGGGACACATACGGCAGCAGCGGCTCAGTATTGGGGTATCAGGTGCAGTAATGGGGACACATACAGCAGCAGCGGCTCAGTATTGGGGTATGAGGTGCAGTAATATGGACACATACGGCAGAAGCGGCTCAGAATTGGGGTATGAGGTGCAGTAATAGGGACACATACGGCAGAAGCGGCTCAGTATTGGGGTATCAGATGCAGTAATAGGGACACATACGGCAGCAGCGGCTCAGTATTGGGGTATCAGGTGCAGTAATAGGGACACATACGGCAGCAGCAGCTCAGTATTGGGGTATCAGGTGCAGTAATGGGGACACATACGGCAGCAGCGGCTCAGTATTGGGGTATCAGGTGCAGTAATAGGGACACATACGGCAGCAGCGGCTCAGTATTGGGGTATGAGGTTCAGTAATAGGGACACATACGGCAGCAGCGGCTCAGTATTGGGGTATCAGGTGCAGTAATAGGGACACATATGGCAGCAGCGGCTCAGTATTGGGGTATCAGGTGCAGTAATAGGGACACATACGGCAGCAGCAGCTCAGTATTGGGGTATCAGGTGCAGTAATAGGGACACATACGGCAGCAGCGGCTCAGTATTGGGGTATCAGGTGCAGTAATAGGGACACATACGGCAGCAGCGGCTCAGTATTGGGGTATGAGGTTCAGTAATAGGGACACATACGGCAGCAGCGGCTCAGTATTGGGGTATCAGGTGCAGTAATAGGGACACATATGGCAGCAGCGGCTCAGTATTGGGGTATCAGGTGCAGTAATAGGGACACATATGGCAGCAGCGGCTCAGTATTGGGGTATCAGCAGGATGAGGAGTTTGTGCAGGTTGAGAATAGTCCAATTGTTGACCGTGACAGTGCTGAAAATATGAGAAGTGAAACGTGTCTTTGTTGTAATCTCTGCAGCCGAGTCCTGGCTGGAGGAGTCGTTATGTCGGTCTGGGCCAGATAGAAAAGATATAAAAAATGAACGATTCCATCAGAAAGAACGTCAGCGGTAAGTCATTATATGTAACTCTGCTATGATCTCTTATATGTTCTGTAGGACTGGTGTTATTTACCACTGACCATATGGCGGTGATATCAAAAATGGTCTTTTTATATATAGATAATTTTTGGCAACAGCGTGGTCATTTGCTGAGGTTCTCTGGTTAGGGGCCCACTCAGAAGTTTCGCCCCCCCTAAACCAAAACCCTAGCTACGCCTCTGGAAGGAACCATTCAATCTAGCAAGCAAAATATAATTCACAAACGTGGCCTGACCTTGGTGTTACATGAACTTACACAGAGCATGATATTGAAATGATTTTCAACAATTTATAGCTTCATCTTATATACAATATTCATCACTGAATGCAATCGCTGAGTGCAAGTGGGCTTTCATTTCAGCACCATGGACAGCGAAGCATGGAGAGTTGGAACATAAGTTGCCAGTAATCAATGGATAAAATGGATAAATCCATCTGAAAATGAATACATTGATGACCCGCAGGGTTCAGGAGCTTTATTCCCTGCTAATTCCCCATATTAAGCATTGGCAGGAGTCTATGGAGAAGCTAAACTGCGTCAAACATAGGTGTTTTATGATTCAGGACAATGATCGTTCTTTGAGAAATACAAAGAGAAGTGTGTTCAAAGAGGGTTAAACACTTTAAAGAAGACCTCTCCGCTATGCCGACATCTGTCTAAGTGAATATTCGCATTCTTCATCATTTTACAATTCTGAAGCATCTGTACATTGTGCTGATCCTCAGTTATTCCTCCAGGAAATTGATAACTTTGTGAGGGGCATATGTGACATTTCAATCGCTTTTTATTTTATTTTTGCGATGGTTGAATAACAGCTATTCTGGCACAGGGATAAATAATGCTATATTGATAAAGTTTGTAAATTCATACAAGCGGTTGTACATTTATTTTTCTTTACTTTTTTTTATTCATCCCCTTAAGGGACTCCAGTCTGGAGGAGGTTTTAAATACAATTACCAGCTCAGGAGAGGGAGGCCCTACCCCGGCTTGCACAGAATGCAAAAATACAAAGAAAAAAACACAAAAATTGAGCTTGGTCTAGTTGGTGTGCATGCAGTACATAAACGCATGTTCACATTGTCCATAAAGCATATAAAACCGACAAGAGACAAAATAAGCAAAAACCCTCCTGAGCTGGTAATTGTATTTAAAAGCTCCTCCAGACTGGTGTCCGCTGTTTGGGATCTGGTCCTTTTGTCTGCCCTTATTCACACACTGAGGTCAACTTTGACACATGGTAAGATTTTTAATATTAGACAGTGAAGGACCGTCCCGATCAGAGTCAGCTTGTCGAGGTGGGATGGCTGATATGCTATTTTTGATCAAAAACAGTATTACTAAGAACTCTGTGTTGTTTAAGTGCACTTTTGCTTTTTATTTACTTAGTTACAGCAGGGTTTTTGCTCATTTTGTCTCTTGTAGATTTAATATGCTTTATGTCCAATGTGAACATGCGTTTATGTACTCCATGCATACCAACTAGACCAAGCTCAATTTTGGTGTTTTTCTTGTGTAAGCTTTTCAGGGGATATAGCTCTGGGATCGCCGTCCGGGTAGAGAGAATGGCATAGAAACAGTTCATTCAGAGACAGCAGTTCTGGTAAAAACTGGCCGCAACCAGTTTTATTAAAGTCCACAGCAAACAAGACATAAAACAAAATCATAAACAGAAGACCTAGGCTTGTCTAGCCACTAATTACACTTAGATAGATTTCCCTATCTATCCGAGTCCCGACTCTACCAGCCGGGGCCAAAACAACACATATGTTCAGCATTTACCAGCATTTACCAGCATTGAGGTTCACAGAGTCTCCTCCTTGTGTCTGAAGGCACCTTCAACGTCCAGACTTGAGAGAGCTCCCCTCCTATTCAGCTGCTATCCGCATGGATTCTCACAGAGACTACTCCTGTGTCCGGGGTACATCGAGCACCCAGACTGAGATAGCTCAAACTCCTGGAGACACCTTCTGTGCCTGGACCCCTCCTGTGTCCAGACTAAACGTGCTCTCTGACTGTGTTCGCAGACACCTACTTCTAGTCTCCTAATTAACACCTGAGTAGTTTCAGGCCTGAGCTGCAAGTGTGTAATGAATGTAAGGTGTAGTGACCTTTCTCTACCACTAGGTTTACAAAGCCACACATTTCCCTTATACCATACAGCACAGTACCTAGGTGAAATGTACACCCCATTGACACATATTCCTTAACTGTCTCACATATCTCCTCCCTCTTCTCCAGACCGGAGGGCTGGTCATCCAGACCGGAGGGCTGGTCAACAATCCAAAAGAGACAGTGAACTCTGGACTAGTCATGGCCTTCATCAGCTTCATCTTCACTACTGTCTTCACTACTGTCATCTGTATCTTCACCTGAGCCATAGTCAACATCAGCTTTCTCTTCATCTGAAGCGTCCGCACTACCCTGTACCCTCCCAGGCCTATGCTCTCTGCGGGCCTCGGGTATCCTGCACGGTTTCATCTTAACCTTAGGGCCGGGCTCAGTTTCGATATAGTGCCTGGCCAGAGAAGTACGACCCGGCACATCAGAACACTTCTGCTGACTCTTTCTCAGAAACTCACGTACCTCCTGTCCCTGGTGCACTGACCATGTGTCACCAACTATCACAGAAGGTATAGGGGGTTTTTCACTTTTCTCCAGTTCCCCTTGAACCTTCTTTACTTCATTGAGCTTCTCCAGAAGATGCTCATGGCTCTCATCACACTCCTTCATCACAGTTTGGAGTTTTTTCTGAGAAGTAATCAATTCATCTTGTACCTGTTGGACGTCCTTTATGTCTCAGCCCCTTCTTCAGGCTCTTCTGGTAGGACATGCTCAGAAGCCCTACCGTCAGTCTTAAATTCTACTTCTTCATTCACATCATTATGGTCTCCAATATCTCCATTTATTCCAGCTTTCAAGTTCTCCTTGATAGCTGCATCTGTATACTCAGAACCCGCCAGATTCTTCTCTTCCACCACGTTCTGCATCCCATCTGAGCTCCCGTGTGTCTGCAGCGGCAACGGAGTGACACATCGCTTTTCCCATTTGTTGGGACGTGGCTCCGATGTAGACTCCATGAAAGTGCGCTTGAGCTCACCAACGCCAGCCTGATGTCTCAAAATCTCATCTTGTGATTTATCCAGATCCTTGATATCACTCAGGAACACTGCTGGGGCTCCGGGCGGCGAACTTCCAGCCTGAGCTTCACGAGTTGCAGCTACTGATCCGGACCGTAACCTGTCCACGCCGCTGTCTTCAGCAGAAACAGATTCCTGGACAGAGTCAGTCCCCATATCTTCAGTCTTGTTCCTCACAGCTTCACTTGAGACCTCAGCTTCTGATGAGGCATCTGGCTTGGTGACCACCACTTCCATGGCTTTTTCCACCTCTGCAGCATTACCTTCAGAGTCCTGGGCATGATGCAGCTCCATACCATACATTGATAACTTCTCATCTTCAACAGCATCCACTTGTGCTGTGTTCAGTTCCAGAGTCCTGCCTTTAAAGCTCAGCTCTCCCCCTTTCACCTTAGTCTTCGCCAGGGAACCGGCCAACTGTAAAACATCTTCAGATGCCATCTTCTGTCCAGCTTTCTTCTCAGGACTCTCAACCTCCTCTGCTACCATGCCTTCCTCATTTGCACTGGTTGCTTTATGGTCATCAGATGATTCACTATCACTACCCCTGTCTGACCCCTTTTTCTCAGCCATATCTGGCTCACTTTCAGGGTCATACACTTCATTTTCATTCGCATCCTGCTCACTGTCAGGGTTATACAATTCATTCTCATTCACATCTTGATCTGGAACCTTAGTTAACATGTCATCCACAACATTAACTTCACCATCTGGTCCCTCAAGTATGTGACTATGTGACAACCCCAGCACTATACTTCTATATAGCTCAGGTACTAGGAGCTGGCTCACGACCTCTCCCTGGACTTCAGTGTCCCTATACAACAGGTGAGTGTTTATGGCAACATGAGGTAACCTCTCCTCAGAGCCAGGCTCTTGGGAAACCTTATTTAGAACATTTATATTTTCCTGGGCTGTTTTAAGAGAGGGGTCTCGCCACTGCTCACTCTCAAAATTGTCACAGGACACAGGTAAGTCAGGGACACTCGGTTCCCGAGAACCACCATCCTCGTCTCCCAACATCACCTGCAAAGGAATTTCATCACTATCACAGTCATCATTATTATCAATATCATTATCATGATTATGATCAGTATCATCATCACTATCATGATCATCATCATTATCATTATCAGCATCAGCATCATTATCATGATCATCATCATCATATATCATCATCATCATTATCATCATCATCATTATCATCATCACATAAGTTTAACGTCCCCCTAGCATTGTGTTCCGCCCCTCGGGACTGCGCACCCTCAATAGGAGCTTCATCACACTGTCCATCAGAAACATTTTTCCCCCAGAGATCCTTAGACCGGGGAAAGTCATTACCCAATATGACGGGGTGCACCAGGTTCTTCACTACCCCCACTTCATATGAAACCTCCCCGAGTTTGGGGACCAAGTCCACGGCAGTCTCTGGGTAGACTTTGGTGTCTCCATGGATGCACACCATACTCAGGTGCTTATCAGGGATGAAGTCCCTATCAATCAGGCTGTCACATACGGAAGTCACTGGACTCTCTGAGTCCAAGAGGGCCTGTGCTGGGCAGTCATTTACAACCACCGGGGACACCTGTGGTCCAGTCTCTTCGGCTGAGGTGGACACACACACAGGTTCTGCGCAGAGAGAGAGGGATCTGCCAACATCACAATACATAGGCTCCCCCTCTATTGGACAGTTGGCTGCAATTTCACGACATCTCCAACCCTGTCCATCACACTTTTCCACCCACATGTCCCCTCGGGCCTGAACCCACTTATCAGCATACCCCATGTCCCCAACAGCTGGAACGCTCTTACCGCGAGAGTTCAGCGTCCGGGAACTCTGAAGTGACGACCTCTCAGACGGCTGGTCACGGAGACAGTCTTTGCTGGCGAAGGCCTTCTCCATCAGGCTGACCAGACGATTGGCGTCCTGGTGGTCTCCTTGTCCGACCTCTGGCTGTACCTCAGGAGGACATGCTCGGGTGTAGCGGTTCACTATCACCTTTTCAACTCCATAATCAGGTTTGCTGACTGCAGACTCCCAACTGCATCTCCAGTCATGAACTCCCCTGGCACGGGCTGTCACCGTAACACCCAGCCGGGTAAGAATCTCCGCTTTCAGCTTGGCATAGTCTTGGCTGTCCTGCTCGCTCAGGTCAGCATAGGCCCTTTGGGGCTCTCCAATCAGATAGGGTGCGACCATCATGGCCCATTCAGATAGGGGCAGATTCTCCTTCTCTGCCAGTCCCTCAAACCTAGTTAGATATACCTCCACATCATCACGAGGTGTCATCTTTTTCAGGGACCGTCTTACCGCCTTCTTTACAGCGGACAAGGCAGGTGCCTTCACAACATTACTCTGGGACGAGGTGCTGAGAGCTGCAATCTGCTCCAACAACCGGTTATTCTCTGCTGCTGCTGCTGCTGCTGGCACTGCAGTTGCATGCTCTGCTGGGCCTGTACCAGGTACTCAATGAGCTCCTCCATACTGCCGGACTTATCTGTCTCAACCACGGCAGTCTTATGTTGCACATCAACTTGCGCCATTTGTTCAAACAGCGCCTCCATGCTGTCATCCATGCTGTCAGACTTCTCTGTCTCAACAACGGCAGTCTTCACTCAAGACATACACACTCCACATTCTTTTCCACAGAAAATTCAGCCTTGCTGTGCAGACACTTTTTTTTTTTCTCTGCAAACTCTATTAGGGCCACTGTCTCTTTAAGACTGCTCCAATAGACGTTTCTCTTTTGCTGCTGCACACTCCAGTCTTTTCCACAACAAGTTAGCTTTGCTGTGCAGACACACTTTTTTTTTTTCTTTTGCAAACTCTATTAGGGCTATTGTCTCTTTAAGACTGCTCCAATCAGACGTTTTTGCTGACACACTTTTTTTTTTTTCTCTGCTGCTACTTCAACAGACTTCACCTTTATTGCTGTCTCTCGCCACTGTGCTGCACGCACATTCCAGCACCAATTGTATCAGCCACTGTGCTGCCCCAGCATTCTCCGCCAATTGTACGCTTTTCAGGGGATATAGCTCTGGGATCGCCGTCCGGGTAGACAGAATGGCATAGAAACAGTTCATTCAGAGACAGCAGTTCTGGTAAAAACTGGCCGCAACCAGTTTTATTAAAGTCCACAGCAAACAAGACATAAAACAAAATCATAAACAGAAGACCTAGGCTTGTCTAGCCACTAATTACACTTAGATAGATTTCCCTATCTATCCGGGTCCCGACTCTACCAGCCGGGGCCAAAACAACACATATGTTCAGCATTTACCAGAAATTACCAGCATTGAGGTTCACAGAGTCTCCTCCTTGTGTCTGAAGGCACCTTCAACGTCCAGACTTGAGAGAGCTCCCCTCCTATTCAGCTGCTATCCGCATGGATTCTCACAGAGACTACTCCTGTGTCCGGGGTACATCGAGCACCCAGACTGAGATAGCTCAAACTCCTGGAGACACCTTCTGTGCCTGGACCCCTCCTGTGTCCAGACTAAACGTGCTCTCTGACTGTGTTCGCAGACACCTACTTCTGGTCTCCTAATTAACACCTGAGTAGTTTCAGGCCTGAGCTGCAAGTGTGTAATGAATGTAAGGTGTAGTGACCTTTCTCTACCACTAGGTTTACAAAGCCACACATTTCCCTTATACCATACAGCACAGTACCTAGGTGAAATGTACACCCCATTCGACACATATTCCTTCACTGTCTCACACTTGATATAAAATTGTGTAAGAAAAGATTCAGTATAACTTGTGTTTTAATAATTTAAACGTTCACTTTTTATGGGATTTTGGATCCAGTGGGCGGTCCTATCAGTGACTGACAGCTAGCGCTGTATGCAAACTTATAGAAAGAAATCTGTCAATCAATGATAGGACCGCCCACTTGACCAAAAATCCCAGAAAGTGCAGGGGCTTAAATGATTAAAGAACGGTCCAGTAATTTCTTAACGTTGGCAACCTTCATTGGATCTTCTAGAAAAAAAATTCACTTGAAATACAAAATGTTTTGTCTGGATGCGGGTTATCCCCCGAAATTACCACGTGTTTTTAATGGATTTGTGATTTTTTTATTTTCTTTGAATATTATTAATATAAAGGCTTTTTATAGTTTTTTTTGTTTCTCAATTTGACATTATACTTTCTGATAATGAGTGTAAAAAAAAAGTTTAATTGGACCCATCGTGAATATGTGAAGTCTAGAAACATGTTGAAGTTTATTTCCACAATAGTCGGACAAGCACAGGCGTATTACCGTATATACTCGTGTATAAGCCGAGATTTTCAGCACCTTTTTTCGTGCTGAAAATGCCCCCTCGGCTTATACACGAGTCATAGGGCAGAAACCAGCGGGGGAGGGGATGCCGCGGCAGGAGCCGGTGGCTGGGGCATCATACTCACCCCTCCCCGTGCCATCGCTGAGGGTCCCTGCAATCCTGCGTTCTCCCCGGCTTCCTGCAGTTCTCCAGCGCTGAGCGGTGACGTAATACCCGCTCATTAAGGTCATGTAATATGGACGCGACGCCACTCCCATAGGCGTGGCGTCCATATTCATGGCCTTAATGAGCGGTATTCACCTGGTGAGAGCTGAAGGAAGCCGGGGAGAACGCAGGATTGCAGGGACGTTCAGCGATGGCACGGGAGGGGTGAGTATGATGGAGGAGAGGACAAGGAGCACGGAGCAGGACTGGGGGGGAGAACAGTGGACGGGGGAAGCATGGAGGACGGGGAGAACGGAGGACGGGGGAAGCATGGAGCAGGACGGGGGGAGAACGGTGGACGGGGGAAGCATGGAGGAGGACGGGGGGGAGAACGGAGGAAGCATGGAGGAGGACGGGGGGAGACGGAGGACGGGGGAAGCATGGAGCAGGACAATGAGCACGGAGCAGGACGGGGGAGGATGGAGGGCACAGAGGAGCACGGAGCAGGACAGGGGGAGAGGATGGAGGGCCCAGAGGAGCACGGAGCAGGACGGGGGGGACGGAGAAGGAATGGGGGAGACAGCGGAGGACGGAGCAGGAGGGGGGGGAGACAGAGGGAGGGGGAGCACAGAGCTGGATGGGGGAGCAAGGAGCAGGACGGGGGCAGCACAGAGCAGGAGGGCAGTTTATACACCCGGCTTATACACGAGTCAGTAAGTTTTCCCAGTTTTTTGTGGCAAATTTAGGGGGGTCGGCTTATACACGGGTCGGCTTATACACGAGTATATACGGTAAGCTTGATTTTAGTGTACCCATTATGTACGTATGTGTGCGCACAACCTATTGCGATGTAATTACTTAATTAGGGAGTCGGCTGTTGTGACATACGTTTGAATCTAAAGTTTACTGTGATTCATTAACTCTCTTTGTTTTACGCTCTCAAGCAGCGCGGCGATGAGATAAGTAGCGGCTCCGGTATCAGTTTCCTTGGAGATCGCTGTTAGTGGAACTTCGCATTACACACACAGAAATGAGTCCATAGGGCGGCATTTTTCCTTAAATAGACCATTATGACATCAGTATGTGCTGTGGATAATCAAAAAAGTGGGTGAGTCAGACAAAGATGACATCTTGGCAACCAAAAGACCAAGCTCAATACTTCCATCGGGGAAACTATTTTATTTCTAATGAATTCAGCGCAACTTTGTTGATGTAAAGTTTGAAATTTAAATAAAAAATGTCCTTTCCTAGATAATGACATTAACTTGCAATCATTATTTCACGATTTTATGACTTTATTAAAGTATCAAAGCCAAAATCAAGCACACACCACTTTTTTTTGGGTACCCGGGTGTTCCACAAACTAAGGGATTTTATTACAAAGATAGAATCAAATTAATCAAATAGAAAAATAGAATCAATTAAATTAGAATCAGTTGCTTTTTGTTTGTTTTTTACCCAAAAATTATCCAGCATTAACCGTTTTGGGACCATTTTTATTTTTTGCATATTATGTACTATGTCATTTATAAGTGCTGAAAAACGGGCAAAAAATCCAAGTGGGATGAAATGTTGAAGACAATGCAATGGTAAAAATATATAGTATGTTTGTATGGTCATATACAGTATGTAATAATTAGAGATGAGCGAACTTATTTGGAAAACGGTCGCCGAACCCGAATGTGCCATATTTTGTGCCGAATTTATGTTTGGCGATCGATTTTCGAACATGTTCACACATAAAAGTAGATGAGTGGATCTGCTCGGAAACGATCGCCAAACATAAATTCGGCACAAATATGGCACATTCGGATTTGGTGACCATTTTCCGAATATGTTCGCTCATCTCTAATAATGACCAGGCAATATGATTCTTCAGGTCAGTATGAATGCGACCAGACCAAAGATGGATTTTTTGTTTTTATTGGTGTAAAAGAATTTTGGAATTTGTAAAAAAATATATATATAAATTTTTTTTTTAATCAACATTTTCTGAGACTCGTAATTTTTATATTTTTTGGGGAATGGAGCTGCGTCAGGGCTTCATTTTACTATTTTAGGGTATACAATGCCTTGAAAAAGTATTCCTTCCACGTGAACTTTTCCACATTTTGGGATCTTAACCCTTCCCAACATGGTGATTTTTCATTTTTGCTTTTTCAGTTTTTCCTCCCTTTTTTAAAGAGCCATGTTTTTACTTTTATATAGCCACATGAGGGCTTGTTTTGAACGGGACAAGTTGCACTTTTAAATAACACCATTCATTTTATCATGGGATGTATTTTTGGGTTTTGTTTTTACAGCGTTCATTATACGGTAAATATGACCTGGCGATATGACTGTGTCAGCCGGCTTGGACTGGCCTATAGGAGAGCAGGAGAATCCTCTGGTGGGCCTCTGTGTAACAGTGGGCCACCAACCTCTTATTTGAGCAGTACTTGGCACAATTCACTTGAGTACTTGAATCACTATGTACAGACAGAGGCTGCATCTTATTCATTTAACACTCTACACAGTTCATTGTATATACATTTTTGATTGAGGATAATGTCACATTTACATGTAGCTGAAAAGTGTGGCCCTTGGGTTGGGTACTGGTGGGAACTTGGCACCCCAGTCTGACACTGTAGGTCAGTACAACCTAACCTCGACTGTCATGTGAATCCAACAGTGTCCCGTTATCGTAGTAGGGCTAATGGGCCCCTAGAACAGTGTGGCCTCTGGACTGCTTGTGCACTTTAAATTCCCTTGTTGGAGATTAGCAGCAGCATTTAGCAGGTTAGCAACCACAGACAGAGTTCTGCTCCACCTGTGCCTATTAGAGTCAGATGATGGCTTAATAACACAGCCATCATCTGCCAGGAATGATGCACTCTAATTTCCTGAGCCCGTGTCAAAGAAAGGAATGCAACATTGCACGTACCAGTATGTCCTATGTTGGGTAGAGGTAAAGGGGAACATATTTAAATTAGCAACCATTCCTTGCCAATCTGAGCACTGCATTGCAGTACATTTCCATGTATCTAAAACAAATGTATAGCGACTTTACAAATAACATTGATTAAATCTATCATTTTGTTTATAGCTACTATGCAGAGCTATGCGTTTCTATGGTTACAGACTACAGACTAATCCTGTGTAGTCAGATCCTAAAGTCATTCTCTCTTAATTACTTTTCAGAATGGCTTACGAATAACATTCGGTAGAGTAGTAAGAAGTGAAGGGCAGAGAGAAGATGAAATAAAAACCTGAGCTGATTTAATGCTCCATTCAGTGATACAATCAGAATTCCTGTTTTGTTAATAGTTGTGTAAATGAGGTCTTTGTTCCTATGGTAACAGTGCAGTATTGTAAAAGGGGAGAAGTGTTGTCATAGGGCCTAGAATTTAATTACATTTGGGGTAAATTATTATAAAGTTCTTTATCTTTTTCAGACACAGTAAATGCATTTTACTTTTGAGAACTTTCCCTTAATCGCCCGGCTCCTCCAGCCTTGATACTGACCAAAGTGATCTTCCATATTATTACTACTCGTTATCAATATTAATTAACACCTGTGGAGATATCACTCATGGTCATATGTGACATCATCAAATACAGGAGGCCATTGTTACCTCACAGCATGACCTCACAATGACTGTGGGTCATATGTGACATCACCAAATACAGGAGGCCATTTTACCTCACAGCATGACGTCACAATGACTGTGGGTCATAGTCTATAAAACAGGAGTTTTCAGGGCGCAAAATGCTCGTGTTCAGAAGGATGAAGATGAGAGGAGAGCGGAGGATCCAATTTGAGGACACAAATTCTCATGTCAGGAGATGAAGACGAGGAGAATGGAAGTTCATGGATTGAGAATTCAGGTAAATAAGAAACCTTACAGGGATTCAATTTAGTGAACTTAGCGCCAACATGGACCCTCCAAGTCTACAGATTGTGGCTATAAGGTACTAGGTTTCTTCAGTCCTTGCTGGTAGAATCTCTCGACTTCGGTGATGAAGGTTCTTTGTGAGGTCACACAGCGGAATGTTGGACACTGAGAGTTCTATGCAGCAAACATGGGGACATCCCTGGGGGCATCAGAGAGGCCAACACAAGATGGCACCTCGGATGGAGACACTACAGTAGCTACTACGGTCAGCGACACTTAAGTTTTATCTGTGGCTGGCACAGATTGTGTTGGTAGTTCTGTCACTTTAATTTAAGATTATTGAGGCAAAACAATCTACCATTATTCCCCCACGTGGGAGAGAGGTTGTTACAGATACATTGGGTGAACATATAGTTATTTAGTTTCTTTACTTTCTATTATTTTTCCATTGCATTTTAATATTTATTTTACTTTTATATAACTGCATTTGCCCCCATTTTTTAAATCAAATTTATTACACCATTTTTAAATATCTATGTCAAAACTTAAAAATGTGGAGAACAGGGAGTGTGGATAACTTTATGACATAAAGTACAATATATTTATGACTCCTTTTCTACAGGTTTTATACTGAAACTTCTCATTTTATTTATTTTTTTTTATCAGGGAGAGAATCTGGATCCTGAAAGGAAAACTGAAGAATCTAAAGAGAGCCACACGATTATTTAGTGTTAATCATTTAATATGTCTGTGCATTATATTTGTTGTGTTATGATGTCATTTACTGATTATATGGATCTAATTCTGGAATCAGTGCATTATGACATCATATTGTTAAGGTATCTACTGTATCAAACTGTATAAGGGTCCTGATATGATAGAACTGTGCTATGTGTGTATATTATGGGGTAGTGTTTGTAGGGTAGTGTTCTGTATATCGGGGTAGTGTTTGTGGGGGTAGTGTTCTGTATATTGGGGGGTAGTGTTTGTAGGGGGGTAGTGTTCTGTTTTTTTTTTACAGGGGAGATGAACGTAGTCAAGCTATGATCTCCAAGGTCTGATCTGATGAGGAAAGGTGAGGCGTGTTACCTGGACAAAGAAGAACTGCTATCCGGAAACGAGTCGCCATATTGAATATTATTGCTCTATATATATCAGTCAGTTAGTTGTAGTATGGCCTTGGTCCAGGGTTCTTGAACTGATCGCCTTTTCTCGGGGTCAAGAAGGAATTTTTTCCCTGTAACACACATTGGCTGAACGTGTCCAGGTTTTTTGCCTTCTTCTGGATCATTGGTCTTAGGTAAAGGTAAAGATTGTATTTAATAAAATATGGTTAAAATCAATGATCGGTCTCCTTATGTCTTTATTTTATACTCAGGTAGTTGTATATGTTAGTTCTCATTTTTATGATCCATGACTGCCACAATATGACGGCAAACAGAAATAGAAATGTGGTAATTATGTGTCTGCTAATGTAATGTCTGTAGCTATGATGCATAAAATAGAGCCACACACAAGATATCTGCAAAGGTGGGAATTATTATCCTCATAGAAAAAAAATGCAGAGTCAATTTACCATATCACACTGAAGAGAGCGACAAAGCAAAACGTTCCTCCTCAGAAGCTCCCAAAGCCCCTCCCCACTAAAGGTACAAATCTGTGGATGGAGACCTTATGCACCAAAGAATGGTAACCTGCCGGTAGATTCTTGGCGATGATTATTAATAGCAAACTCGGCCAATGGTAAGATGCCAAATCCTCCTGGTCTTCAGAGATAAAACACGTGAGTTAAGTCTCCAAATTCTGAATAATGCGCTCGGTCTGTCCATTCGACTGAGCATGGAAAGCAGGGGAAAAGGACAGCTGCACCCCCTTTACAGACTGTTTTACAGAATTTAGATACAAATTGGGTCCCCCGATCTGACACCACATTGGAGGGAACCCCATGAACCTTCACGATCTCTTTAACAAAAACCTGAGCATGAGTCCTGGCATTTCAGAAGTGCCGGTAAAGTGATGAAATGCACCATTTTACTGAACCTATTTACAACCACCAGAACCACTGTCTTGCCTGCCAATACCGGTAGGTCAGTGATAAAATGTTAGGGATGGGTAGTGAAAGAAGAGGTCCAGACCAACGGGTATGCGATACTTTAGAATGCGGGTAAACACTGCAAGCAGACACCTGTTCAACCACATCCAGATGCAAGCCCGGCCACCAAAAACAACGAGAAAGTAGGTCCTTGGTTGCCTTACCACCTGGATGACAAGCAAGTATGGAACTATGATATTCCCTAATTACGGTGCAAATCAGATGGTACGAATAACCTCCCCGAAGGGCTAGAGGTAGGGGCATCCCCCTGAGCCTCCAACACCTCACCCTTCAGGTCAGGGTATAAGGCCGAGATGACTATCCCCTTCTGCAAAACTGGGGCAGAGTCCTCATGGTCACCACCACCTGAGAATCTCCAGGACAAAGCACCCGCCTTGGTGTTTAGACTCCTGGACAGAAAGTGACCACAAAATTGTATCCAGTAAAAAACCAGGTACCACCTAGCTTGTCTAGGGTTCAGATGTTTAGCCAATTGAAGATACAACAGCTTCTTGTGGTCCGTGATAACAGTAACAAGATCTACTGCCCCTCCAACTAATGTTGCCATTTCTCAAATGCTAATTTAATCACCAAAAGCTCCCTACTACACATGTCATAATTTCGCTCAGCCAGGATAATTTTTTGGAAAAGAAGGCGCACGGATGCCATTTACCTGGGGACGGACCCTGAGACAACATAACCCCAACCCCCACTTCCGACGCATCCACTTCTACGATAAAAGATTGCGAAACTTCAGTATAGGTTTTTGTGTCAAAACAACTCTTTGAGGAGGAAAAATCCTGCTGAGCAGTGTCCGACCATTTGTCATGTCAGTAAGAGGTTTCACCATTACCGAATAATTTTAAATAAACTTCCGGTAAAAATTAGTAAAATCCAAAAAACACTATAATGCCTTCAGGTTCTTGGGATGGTCCCAATCGAGTACAGCCGGGACCTTTTATGGATCCATCCGAAAACCCGAAGATGACAACACGTACCCAAAAAACTGCACCTCCTGGATGGTGAAAACACATTTCTCTAGTTTGGCATAAAGATTTTTATCCCTTAATATCTGAAGCACCTGTCTGACATGCCCCAATGTGTCTCCAAATCAGTTGAATAAACCAAAATATCATCCAGATAGACTACCCCAAACCTGCCCACCAAATGATGAAAAATATCATAAATGAAATGCTGGAAAACCGCTGGTGCATTGGTCAGACCGAAAGGCTTAACCAGACTCTCAAAATGTCTCTCAGGGGTATTGAACACCGTTTTCCATTCATCTCCTTCCCTGGTTCTAACCAGGTTATAGGCCCCCCTTAAATCCAACTTGGAGAAAACCTTAGCTCACACCACCTGGTTGAATAAATCAGGAATCAGAGGAAGATATGGCTTTGGGATAGTAATTAGATTCAATTCCCGGAAATCTAAACAGGGACGGAGACCGCCATTTTTCTTTTTGACGAAAAGAACTCTTCAGCCACAGTCGAAGATAAAGGTCTGATATGTCCTTTCTCAATATTCTCAGCAATAAAATATTTCATGCCTTGTCTTTCAGGACTGGACAGATTGTATAGTCTGGACTTGAGTAGATTAGCTCCGGGAGTCCGATTAATAGGACAGTTATATACCCATAAGGGGGCAAATCCAGACACCTCTTCTCAGAAAATACATCCTCAAAGCCCAACAAAATGCTGATAAGGTCTCCATGGATACTGTAGAATAGATGAAAAGAACACCCAGTATGTGGAAAGGGATAACCCAGTGATTGGGAAAAGACAACGAGACCAAAAGTGTAATAAAATATTGCCTTTATTGTACAAAAATTGGCTACACAAAATAAAAAATGAAATTAAAAACCATGTAAACAAGAAAAGAGAAATAAAAATTGGACACACCACACATAAATATGCTATATAAGCAATATATATGAAAATGGGAATAATTAGTATAATATCAATATAAATATACAGATGCTCAATTAGTAACCAGGTATAAACATGGTGCAATGGTGCAATAATACAAAAACCAGTTTGTGCAATAATGCAATAAAGGGAGAGAAAAAAAAAAAAAGGAAAAAACCGGAAAGAAACCGTCTGTATAGTGCTGATAATTACAACAAAAGTTGGACAAAGAGAAAATAAAAATGCTGAACTATGCAGCGTGAAATGAAAATCTCAGTGACCGTGCTGACCATAAATGTGTACTAATACATGTGAGCAAGAACATAATAATGATGAAAACCAAATACCAGTGCTCACAAAGACCGAAAGATGTCAAAAAAAGATATGCCACATAACTGAAATAATACCTGGGAGCTAATTCACGTGTGGTGTGCCAATGGAAAACGCGCCCCGACGCGCGTTTCGGAAAGATTCCTTCGTCAGGAAGGAATCTTTCCGAAACGCGCATCGGGCGCGTTTTCCATTGGCACACCACACGTGAATTAGCTCCCAGGTATTATTTCAGTTATGTGGCATATCTTTTTTTGACATCTTTCGGTCTTTGTGAGCACTGGTATTTGGTTTTCATCATTATTATGTTCTTGCTCACATGTATTAGTACACATTTATGGTCAGCACGGTCACTGAGATTTTCATTTCACGCTGCATAGTTCAGCATTTTTATTTTCTCTTTGTCCAACTTTTGTTGTAATTATCAGCACTATACAGACGGTTTCTTTCCGGTTTTTTCCTTTTTTTTTTTTTCTCTCCCTTTATTGCATTATTGCACAAACTGGTTTTTGTATTATTGCACCATTGCACCATGTTTATACCTGGTTACTAATTGAGCATCTGTATATTTATATTGATATTATACTAATTATTCCCATTTTCATATATATTGCTTATATAGCATATTTATGTGTGGTGTGTCCAATTTTTATTTCTCTTTTCTTGTTTACATGGTTTTTAATTTCATTTTTTATTTTGTGTAGCCAATTTTTGTACAATAAAGGCAATATTTTATTACACTTTTGGTCTCGTTGTCTTTTCCCAATCACTGGGTTATCCCTTTCCACATCCTGGGTGTTCTTTTCATACATGCTCGGATGGTCTACCATCCCAATTTCTTCAGGTCATATGGGCACATATTTTGTTTGCCATTATTTTTTATTATTGTTATAAATTAGGCATAATATACATATTGTGTGTATCCTATATTTTCTGTTGATATATTTTTTTATACTGTAGAATAGGAAATGTTTACGCAGTTATCATGACAGTAATCTCCCCACTCAATTTCTCTGGATTGCCAATCCACTATCAGATTATGCTTCACCAACCAGGGTAAACCCAGAACAATAGGTGTGGGGAGACCCTCCAGGACATAACAAGGAATTTCCCCATAATGAAAAGACCCCACCATCAGTCTTATGTTATGTACAATCTGTGTCAGTGCTCTCTGTGCAAGTGGTACTGAGTCAATGGTGTGAATAGGGAATAGACTTTTTTGTTATTTTGACCATTTCTCATTTTCTGAAAATAAATACAAAATTTATTGCTTGGAAATTAGGAGACATGTTGTCAGTAGTTTATAGAATAAAAAAGCAATTTACATTTTACTCAAAAGTACACCTATAAAGAGAAAAATCAGACAAACTGAAAATTTTGCAGTGGTCTCTTAATTTTTGCCAGAGCTGTATATGTGTGTGCTAGAATGATCCCTTGAATATTAGGTGGTGCCCTCATATCCATTGCTATTCACTACATATGCACTTTGCTTTTGGACTTCAAGAGGAAACCAGAATATGATGAGGAAATTGAAACAAACACAAGTAGAAGATACAAACTCTTGTGGGTTTTTCACAAGAACACACGGTCCGTGTGAAAATCCTGACATGTGCGCACCATCATGAAATACAATGATTAGCAATATATTCATTAAGCACATATTAAACAAAATCCACCCAGAGGTGGAAAATCCATATAAACCGTATGCGTATGGGCAATACTTGTCACTCCACAAACATGCTTGTAGCAATAAGAAACCAGGAGATTTATGACAAAAACAAGATAATTTTATATAGAAATGACAAAGAAAATTAAGTGACATATAAGTGAATAAAATCATGAACAAAGATGACAAAAGACCATAGTAGTACACAGATATCCTGGCGACAAATGGTTGATAAGTACAATCAATGAAATGAATTTGATGACATCTACCTAGGGCAGGCGAGAGCATTGACAATACAGATTACGCATATAATAATGCTAAGTTAAAGTTTTCCAAGCAGCTGCCATAAACGTAAGCCCAACACATTGTATATAGACAATTCTCTCTTCAGCGCAGTTTGTAATTCCTCTATTTCACTTTCTAAACCTCTGAGTGTCGTCTGATTAAGGCTTCGCAATAATTGCATAAAGCCCTTAGAGCAGGCATTTGCCATGTCCTCCCATCTAGTTTTAAAAATATCATCGTATTAGCCCAAAATAGATGAATAAAAAAGGATCAATACAATATTATGCACATAAACAAAATGTTTTTGTGTGCAAAAGTAGAAAAACATTAAAAAGTCGTATATTATTCTGGTCTCTCTGCAATTGCACTGACCTAAAGAATAAAGCTGTCATCACTTATACCGCACAGTTAACCCCTCTCTGCCATCAGACGTACTATTCCGTCCATGTGACCCTGGACCTAATTCCCATGGACGGAATAGTACGTCATAGGCGATCAGCTGCGCTCCCGGGGGGAGCGTAGCTGATCGCCGCCGGGTGTCAGCTGTATATCACAGCTGACACCCAGCACTATGTGTCAGGAGCGGTCACGGACCGCTCCCGGCACATTAACCCCTAGCACACCGCGATCAAACATGATCGCGGTGTGCCCGGGGCACAGGGGAGGATCGCGCAGGCAGAGGCTCCCTGCGCGTCCCCCCTGAGACCCTCAGAGCAGCGCGATGTGTCGCGCTGTTCCGAGGGTCCGTCCTCCCTCCAGGTCCCCGGATCCAAGATGGCGCCGGGGTCCTGCAGGGAGGCGGCTTCCTCAGTGCCTGCTGAGAGCAAGCGCAGAGGAAGCCTGCAGCGATGCTAGAGCGATCGCTGGTGTAACAGAGTGCTGTGCACACTGTCACACCAGCGATCTGCTAAAATACTGTGATGTCCCACCCTGGGACAAAGTAAAAAAGTAAAAAAAATAAAAAAAAAAGTGGTAAAAAAAATCATAAAAAAAAAAAAAATATTCCCCAATAAATTAATTTCTTCCTGTAAATAAAAAAAACAAAACAATAAAAGTACACATATTTGGTATCGCCGGGTCCGTAACGACCCCTCCTATAAAAATGTCCCACTAGTTAACCCCTTTAGTGAACCCCTTAAAAAAAAAAAAAAAAACTAAGCAAAAAATCAATGCTTTATCATCATACTGCCGAACAAAAAATGGAATAACACGCGATCAAAAAGACCGATATAAATAAACATGGTACCGCTGAAAACGTCATCTTGTCCTGCAAAAAACGAGCCATCATACAGCATCATCAGCGAAAAATTAAAAAAGTTATAGCTCGCAGAATAAAGCGATGCAAAAATAATGATTTTTTATATAAAATTGTTTTTATTCTATAAAAGCGCCAAAACATAAAAAAATGATATACATGAGGTATTGCCATAATCGTACTGACCCGAAGAATAAAACTGCTTTATCAATTTTACCACACACGGAACGGTATAAACGCCTCCCCCAAAAGAAATTCATGAATTGCTGATTTTTGTTCATTCTAACCTCCCAAAAATCGAAATAAAAAGCGATCAAAAAATGTCACGTGCTCAAAAATGGTACCAATAAAAACGTCACCTCGTCCCGCAAAAAATAAGACCTCACATGACTCTGTGAGCCAAAATATGCAAAAATTATAGCTCTCAAAATGTGGTGATGCAAAAAACTACTTTTTGCAATACAGTCATGGCCAAAAGTTTTGAGAATGACACAAATATTATATTTTCACATGATCTGCTGCCCTCTGGTTTTTATGTGTGTTTGACAGATGTTTTTATCACAGACAGAAATATAATAATTGCAAACATATGAGTAACAAAAGCTTATATTGACAGTTAGAATGAGTTAATGCAGCAAGTCAATATTTGCAGTGTTGACCCTTCTTCTTCAGGACCTCTGCAATTCTCCCTGGCATGCTCTCAATCAACTTCTGGACCAAATCCTGACTGATAGCAGTCCATTCTTGCAGAATCAATGCTTTCATTTTGTCCGAATTTTTAGGTTTTTGTTTGTCCACCCGTCTCTTGATGATTGACCACAAGTTCTCAATGGGATTAAGATCTGGGGAGTTTCCAGGCCATGGATCCAAAATCTCTATGTTTTGTTCCCTGAGCCATTTAGTTATCACCTTTGCTTTATGGCAAGGTGCTCCATCATGCTGGAAAAGGCATTGTTGATCGCCAAACTGCTCTTGGAGGGTTGGGAGAAGTTGCTCTTGGAGGACATTCTGGTACCATTCTTTATTCATGGCTGTGTTTTTAGGCAAGACTGTGAGAGAGCCGATTCCCTTGGCTGAGAAGCAACCCCACACATGAATGGTTTCAGGATGCTTAACAGTTGGCATGGGACAAGACTGGTGGTAGCGCTCACCTTGTGTTCTCCGAATGAGGCATTTTCCTGATGTCCTAAACAATCGAAAAGGGGATTCATCAGAGAAAAAACTTTACCCCAGTCCTCAGCAGTCCACTGCCTGTACCTTTTGCAGAATATCAGTCTGTCCATGATGTTTTTTCTGGAGAGAAGTGGCTTCTTTGCTGCCCTCCTTGAGACCAGGCCTTGCTCCAAGAGTCTCCGCCTCACAGTGCGTGCAGATGCACTCACACCTGCCTGCTGCCATTCCTGAGCAAGCTCTGCACTGCTGGAAGCCCGATCCCACAGCTGAAACACTTTTAAGAGATGGTCCTGGCGCTTGCTGGTCTTTCTTGGGCGCCCTGAAGCCCTTTTGGCAACAATGGAACCTCTCTCCTTGAAGTTCTTGATGATGCGATAGATTGTTGACTGAGGTGCAATCTTTCTAGCTGCGATACTCTTCCCTGTTAGGCCATTTTTGTGCATTGCAATGATGACTGCACGTGTTTCTTTAGAGATAACCATGGTTAACAGAAGAGAAACAATGATGCCAAGCACCAGCCTCCTTTTAAAGTGTCCAGTGGTGTCATTCTTACTTAATCATGACAGATTGATCTCCAGCTATGTCCTCATCAACACCCACACCTGTGTTAATGGAGCAATCACTGAAAAGAGGTTAGCTGGTCCTTTTAAGGCAGGGCTGCAATGATGTTGAAATGTGTTTTGGGGGATAAAGTTCATTTCTAGCCAAATATTGACTTTGCAAGTAATTGCTGTTAAGATGATCACTCTTTATAACATTCTGGAGTATATGCAAATTGCCATTAGAAAAAGTGAAGCAGTAGACTTTGTAAAAATTAATATTTGTGTCATTCTCAAAACTTTTGGCCATGACTGTAGAAAGCTTCTTTTAGCGTGACAGCTGCCAATCACAAAAACCCGCTATAAATAGTAAATCAAACCCCCCTTTATCACCCCCTTAGTTAGGGAAAAATAATAAAATTAAAAAAATGTATTTATTTCCATTTTCCCATTAGGGTTAGTGTTGTTGCTAAAGTTAGGGTTAGGATTGGCGCTAAAGTTAGCATTAGGGTTATGGTTGGGATTAGGGTTAGGGGTGTGTTAGGGTTAGGTTTGTGGTTAGGGTTGGGACTAGGTTTAGGGGTATGTTGGGGTTAGGGTTGGAGTTAGAATTGGGGGGTTTCTGCTGTTTAGGCACATCAGGGGCTCTCCAAATGTGGCATGGCGTCTGATCTCAATTCCAGCCAATTCTGCGTTGAAAAAGTCAAACGGTGCTCCTTCACTTCTGAGCTCTGCCATGCGCCCAAACAGTAGTTTACCCCTGCATATGGGGTATCAGCGTACTCTGGACCACAAGAGTTATTGTGCAATTTGTCCTATTTATTCTGTTACCCTTGAGAAAATAAAAAACTGGGGGCGACAAAATCATTTTTGTAAAAAAAAAAAAGATTTTTTTGTTTTTACGGCTGTATGTTATAAATTTTCTGTGAAGCACTTGGGGCTTCATAGCGCTCACCACACTTCTAGATAAGTTCCTTGTGGGGTCTATTTTCCAAAATGGGGGTCACTTGTGGGGGGTTTCCACTGTTTAGGCGCATCAGGGGCTCTCCAAATGCGACATGACGCCCCCAGACCATTCCATCAAAGTCTGCAATCCAAAACGTCACTACTTCCCTTCCGAGCCCAGACGTGCACCCATACAGTCGTTTTCTCACACATGTTGGGTATCAGCGTACTCAGGACAAATTGGACAACAACTTTTGGGGTCCAATTTCTCCTGTTACCCTTGTGAAAATAAAATATTGGGGGCGAAAAAATCATTTTTGTAAAAAAAAAAGGATTTTTTATTTTTACAGCTGTACGTTATAAACTTCTGTGAAGCACTTAGGGGTTCAAAGTGCTCAACATACTTCTAGATAAGTTCCTTGTGGGGTCTATTTTCCAAAATGGGGTCACTTGTGGGGGGTTTCCACTGTTTAGGCGCATCAGGGGCTCTCCAAATGTGACATGACGCCCCCAGACCATTCCATCAAAGTCTGCAATCCAAAACGTCACTACTTCCCTTCCGAGCCCAGACGTGCACCCATACAGTCGTTTTCTCACACATGTTGGGTATCAGCGTACTCAGGACAAATTGGACAACAACTTTTGGGGTCCAATTTCTCCTGTTACCCTTGTGAAAATAAAATATTGGGGCCGAAAAAATCATTTTTGTAAAAAAAAAAAAAAAGATTTTTTATTTTTACGGCTGTACGTTATAAACTTCTGTGACGCACTTTGGGGTTCAAAGTGCTCACCACACATCTAGATAAGTTCCTTGTGGGGTCTATTTTCCAAAATGGGGTCACTTGTGGGGGGTTTCCACTGTTTAGGCACATCAGGGGCTCTCCAAATGCGACATGACGCCCCAGACCATTCCATCAAAGTCTGCAATCCAAAACGTCACTACTTCCCTTACGAGCCCCGACGTGCGCCCATACAGTAGTTTACTCCCACATTTTGGGTATCAGCATACTCAGGACAAATTGGACAACAACTTTGGGGTCCAATTTCTCCTGTTACCCTTGTGAAAATAAAATATTGGGGGCGAAAAAATAATTTTTGTAAAAAAAAAAAGATTTTTTATTATACGGCTGTACGTTATAAACTTCTGTGAAGCACTTTGGGGTTCAAAGTGCTCACCACACATCTAGATAAGTTCCTTAAGGGGTCTAATTTCCAAAATGGTGTCATTTGTGGGGGGTTTCCACTGTTTAGGCAGATCAGGAGCTCTCCAAACACGACATGGCATCCAGCCAATTCTGCGTTGAAAAAGTCAAACGGCGCTCCTTCCCTTCCAAATTCTGCCATGCACCCAAACAGTGGTTTACCCCCACATATAGGGTATCAGCGTACTCAGGACAAATTGCACAATAACTTTTGGAGTCTTGTTACCCTTGGGAAAATAAAAATTGGGGTGAAAAGATCAATTTTGTGGAAAAAATATGATTTTTTAATTTTACGGCTCTACGTTATAAACTTGTGTGAAGCACTTGGGGGTTCAAATTGCTCACCAAAGATCTAGATAAGTTCCTTAGGGGGTCTAGTTTCCCAAATGGGGTCACTTGTGGGGGGTTTCCACTGTTTAGGCACATCAGGGACTCTCCAAATGCAACATGGCGTCCAATCTCAATTCCAGCCAATTTTGGTTGGAAACAGTCAAATGGTGCTACTTCCATTCTGAGCTCTGCCATGCGCCCAAACAGTGGTTCCCCCCACATATGGGGTATCAACGTACTCAGGACAAATTGGACAACAACTTTTGAGGTCCAATTTCTCCTGTTACCTATGGGAAAATAAAAACTTAGTGACTAAGAGATAATTTTTGTGGGAAAAAAATAGGATTTTTTATTTTCATGCCGGGCATTATAAACTTGTGTGAAGCACTTGGGGGTTCAAAGTGCTCACCAAAGATCTAGATAAGTTCCTTAGGGGGTCTAGCTTCCAAAATGGGGTCACTTGTGGGGGGTTTCCACTGTTTAGGCTCATCTGGGGCACTACAAACGGAACATGACCCCCATCAATGTTTGCATTCCAAAACGTTACTGCTTCCTTTCCAAGCCCTGCCGTGCGCCCAAACAGTTTCTCCCCCCCCACATATGGGGTATCAGCGTACTCAGGACAAATTGGACAACAACTTTTGGGGTCCAATTTCCTTGGGAAAAATCAAAAATTTGGGACTAAAAAATCATTTTTGTGGAAAATTGTTTTTTTTTTTTTTCACACCCAGGCATTATAAACTTTTGTGAAACACTTTGGGGTTCAAAGTGCTCACAACAGATCTAGATAAGTTCCTTAGGGGGTCTAGTTTCCAAAATGGTGTCACTTGTGGGGGGTTTCCACTGTTTAGGCGCATCAGTGGCTCTCCAAACACGACATGGCGTCCAACCTCAACTTCAGCCAATTTTAGTTTGAAAAAGTCAAACGGCGCTCCTTCCCTTATGAGCTCTGCCGTGTGCCCAAACAGTGGTTTTCCCCCACATATAGGGTATTGGCGTACTCAGGAGAAATTGCACAACAACTTTATCTGCCCATTTTCTCCTTTTACCCTTGTCAAAATAAAAGAAAAGTTTGTAAAAGATCATTTTTGTGGCTAAAAAGTTAAATATTAATTTTTTCCTTCCACGTTGCTTCAGCTCCTGTGAAGCACCTGAAGGGTTAATAAACTTCTTGAATGTGGTTTTGAGTACCTTGAGGGGTGCAGTTTTTAGAATGGTGTCACTTTTTGGTATTTTCTGCTATATAGACCCGTCAAAGTGACTTCAAATGTGAGGTGGTCCCTAAAAAAAATGGCTTTGTAAATTTTGTTGTAAAAATGAGAAATCACTGGTCAACTTTTAACCCTTATAATTTCCTAACAAAAAAAAATGTTGGTTCCAAAATTGTGCTGATGTAAAGTAGACATGTGGGAAATGTTATTTCTTAACTATTTTGAGTGACATATTTCTCTGTTTTAAGGGAAAAAAAATGCAAAGTTTGAAAATTGCAAAATTTTCAAAATTTTCGCCATATTTGTGTTTTTTTCAAAAATAAACGCAAGTTATATCGAAGAAATTATACTTCTAACGATTCTTCAGAATCGCGAAGATCCGTTGAAGCGTTCCAGAGTTATAATCTCATAAAGAGACAGTGGTCAGAATTGTAAAAATTGGCCCGGTCATTAACGTGCAAACCACCCTTGGGGTGAAGGGGTTAATATCATCAAAAAAATTAAAAATTCTTGAACTTTTATTCACATTTATCCTGTGCTTTACGCTGAGAACGCTGTGAATTGTAGTTTCACAAAACATGGAATGTCCATAGTTCCTGCACCTACAAAATGTGTGAAAATGTGAAACAATACGAATTGTTTCTCTCATGGACAATGATTCCTGCTCTTTTGAAATTTGTGCATTGCTAGATGTATCACCAGCAAACAAAACACTCGATGTTCTTGTTTTAAGGCCTTAAATACACTAAAGAATGAATTAGAGTGGTTTGTTATGAATGGCTAGAGATGGTTTCTGAGAAGAGGCTCCCTCTCTTGGTTACAGACAGTACTGAACCTTTCAGCGAGGAGTGGCAATCAGGGATCACGGACTGGTCTGAAATAAGGGAGGTTCCCTCCCATGATGGTGGCCGGTGATACTGTTATGTTTCGGTAGCTGAGGAGGACAGGAACAACAGCAGGGCAGCCGAACACCTGAGATATTGGTAACTGATGGGTTGCAGATTCCTAAACTAACGACACAACTAGAGGTAGCCGTGGAGCGTTCCTACGTTGATCCTAGACGCCTCGTCACAGCCTGAGAGATAACTACACCTAAAGGCAGAAAGATGAAAGCTATCTGCCCCGGAGCAGATCCCCAAAGAAAATAGGAAGCCCCCAAACATCTAATGGCGGTTAGACAAGATGAAAATACAAACATAGGCAGAAAATAGACTGAGCAAACGCTGGGGCCACAAGCTGACTAAATAGGATAGGACAGGAGAGATTACTTTCTGCAACCCAAAAAACCCTACAAAAATCCAACAATTCTGACGACAAAAACACTGAGATCACACGATCTCGCCACCCACCAAATCAGTTCCCAGCGTGAACAAAAACCAAGCCGCAGCCGCCGAAAAAACAGGAAAAAGCAAATGAGCTAACAACAGTGGCTGCAGATAAACTGTGAGGAGCTCAGGCCCCAGGAGGGGACCTGGCTGACCTCCACAAACGTGCAGAAAACAATGCAAAAAGCAAGCACAAAAAGAAAAGCAAAAAATATCTTATCTGAAAGCAGGAGATGCAGGCAAGACTCCAGCAAACTTCCAAATGAACCAGGAACCACAATTGAGACAAGAACAATTGATCACCGGCAACCATCATGGGAGGGAACCTCCCTTATATCAGACCAGTCCATGATCCTGATTGCCACTCCTCGCTGAAAGGTTCAGTACTGTCTGTAACCACCATAGGGAGCCTCTGCTCAGAAACCATCTCTAGCACATTCATAACAGTGGTTGCTATGGGCAACTGCTACATTTTGTTAATAGTTTTGTAAATGAGGTCTTTGTTCCTATGGTAATAGTGTAATTCTGTAAAAGTGGGAAGTGTTGTCATAGGGCCTAGAATGTAATTACATTTGAGGTAAATTATTATAAAGTCCTTTATTTTTTTCAGACACAGAAAATACATTTTAATTTTGGGAACTTTCCCTCAATCGCCCGGCTCCTCCAGCCTTGATGCTGACCAAAGTGATCTTCCATATTATTACTACTCGTTATGAATATTAACACCTGTGGAGAGATATCTCTCATGGTCATATGTGACATCATCAAATACAGGAGGCCATTCTTACCTCACAGCATGACGTCACAATGACTGTGGGTCATATGTGACATCATCAAATACAGGAGGCCATTCTTACCTCACAGCATGGCATCACAATGACTGTGGGTCATATGTGACATCATCAAATACAGGAGGCCATTGTTACCTCACAGCATGACGTCACAATGACTGTGGGTCTATAAAAACGAGTGTTCAGGGGGCAAAGGCTCATTTCAGAAGATGAAGATGACGAGAGCGGAGGATCCAGATTTGAGGACACAAATTCTCATGTCAGGAGATGAAGACGAGGAGAATGGAAGTTCATGGATTGAGAATTCAGGTAAATAAGAAACCTTACAGGGATTCAATTTAGTGAACTTAGCACCAACAAGGACCCTCCAAGTCTACAGATTGTGGCTATAAGGTACTAGGTTTCTTCAGTCCTTGCTGGTAGAATCTCTAGACTTTGGTGAGGAAGGTTCTTTGTGAGGTCACACAGCGGAATGTTGGACACTGAGAGTTCTATGCAGCAAACATGGGGTCATCCCTGGGGGCATCAGAGAGGCCAGCACAAAGATGGCACCTCGGATGGAGACACTACAGTAGCTACTACGGTCAGCGACACTTCAAGTTTTATCTGTGGCTGGCACAGATTGCTGTTGGTAGTTCTGTCACTTTAATTTAAGATTATTGAGGCAAAACAATCTACCATTATTCCCTCACATGGGAGAGGGTTGTTACAGATACATTGGGTGAACATATAATTATTTAGTTTCTTTACTTTCTATTATTTTTCCATTGCATTTTAATATTTATTTTACTTTTATATAACTGCATTTGCTCCCATTTTTTAAATCAAATGTATTACACCATTTTTAAATATCTATGTCAAAACTTAAAAATGTGGAGAAAAGGGAGTGTGGATAACTTTATGACATAAAGTACAATGTATTTATGACTCCTTTTCTACAGGTTTTATACTGAAACTTCTCATTTTATTTTTTTTTTTTTATCAGGGAGAGAATCTGCATCCTGAAAGGAAAACTGAAGAATCTAAAGAGGGCCACACGATTATTTAGTGTTAATCATTTAATATGTCTGTACATTATATTTGTTGTGTTATGATGTCATTTACTGATTCTATGGATCTAATTCTGGAATCAGTGCATTATGACATTATATTGTTAAGGTATCTGCTGTATCAAACTGTATAAGGGTCCTGATATGATAGAACTGTGCTATGTCTGTATATTATGGGGTAGTGTTTGTAGGGGGTAGTGTTCTGTATATTGGGGGGTAGTGTTTGTAGGGGGGTAGTGTTCTGTATATTAAGGGGTAGTGTTTGTAGGGGGGTAGTGTTCTGTATATTGGAGGGTAGTGTTTTTAGGGGGGTAGTGTTCTGTTTTTTTACAGGGGAGATGAGCGTAGTCAAGCTATGATCTCCAAGTTCTGATCTGATGAGGAAAGGTGAGGCGACAAAGAAGATCTGCTATCTGGAAACGAGTTGCCATATTGAATATCATTTCTCTATATATATCAGTCAGTTAGTTGTAGTATGGCCTTGGTCCAGGGTTCTTGAACTGATCGCCTTTTCTCGGGGTCAAGAAGGAATTTTTTCCCTGTAACACACATTGGCTGAACGTGTCCAGGTTTTTTGCCTTCTTCTGGATCATTGGTCTTAGGTAGAGGTAAAGATTGTATTTAATAAAATATGTTTAAAATCAATGATCGGTGTCCTTATGTCTTTATTTCATAGTCAGGTAGTTGTATATGTTACTTCTAATTTTTATGGTCCATGGCTGCCACAATATGAAGGCAAACAGAAATATAAGGGCAGTAATTGTGTCTGCTAATGTAATTTATGATGCATAAATTAGAGCAATACGCAAAATATCTGCAAAGGTGGGAATTATTATCCTCATAAAAATAATTGTAGAGTCAATTTACCATATTTATATTAAACTTCCATCTAAAGTTAATTGGACTAATTTGCACAAAATTAATTAAAATGCACGTCCTTCCTAATACCACTACTAGTGGCACGTCCCTCCTAATAACACTCTTAGTGGCATGTCCCTCCTAATAACACTCCCATTATCGGTCCCTCCTGATAACACTCCCAGTGGCAGGTCCTTCCTAATACCACTACTAGTGCCACTTCCGTCCTAATAACACTCCTGGTAGCACATCCCTCCAAATAACACCACTAGCGGCTCCGTCACTCACAATAACACTCATAGTGGCACACCATTCCTATTAACTCTGCTAGTAGCACATTCCTCATAATAACACTCTTAGTGACACACCCCTCTAAATAACACCATTAGTGGCACCGCCCCTCACAATAACACTCCCATTGACACCGCCCCTCACAATAACACTCCATTGACCGCCCTCACAATAACACCTAGTGACACTGCCCCTCACAATAACACTCCTAGTGGCACACCATTACTAATAACTCTCCTATAAGCAAATTACTCCTAATAACACTGTTAGTGGCACGTTCCTCCTAATTTCACTCCTAGTGGTTGTCATAGAGGAAAATTAAAATTCATGTCCTGTCTAGTGGGAGGCATTCACCCCCCCACACAGAATCTCCAGAAGGATGAGGAACTTGCAATCTAAACCTCTCTTGGTTACTAGAACCACATGTTAAACATAGGAGAAGAGAGAAAATTATGGATAGCAAAGAAATGGCAGAACTAATTAAAACTCCTTTTGAAGTCCAGACTCTCTGCAGTGCCCAGGTGACTGAAACAGGATACCGATTGTGGGAAACAGCATATAGTCTTTGATTTGTAGATTTGAGAGGAAGGGAAGCGATAATCTAACACCTTTAGAGGTAAATATTGTTATCTTCAGAATAAACTGGGCGCCTGCAACTAGTCTGTTCGGTGCCGATCATCAGATATGAATATTGGGGTTTGTGTCAATCCAATATTGATGGGACGGGACATACGTTTTCAACTTCAGGATTAATAGGGGAAGAACATGCATATTTTTTCATAACTGTGAGACATGCACATCAGCTCCAAATCAATAGTGCCCAGATAGCAATGCCATGTTTCCTATCTGTAAAAAGGTAAAATCATGAAAAAAATATGATGGCGATATTGAACGCCTGTGATCGTGATGAGTGAAGATATCGTGAATGTTTGAAATCTCATAATTTTCTGAAACACAAGCCCAATCCCATGACCAGCCCTGTTATGAGTCATCAAGGTGGGGTGTGCATGTAACTTAGGTGCTGATAAAAGGAAGAGCCAAATTATGATCTGTGTTCAATGCTGGAAGATACATACCAGTGTAGATGTGATGCATGTTTTTGGCCATAAACCAGCGTGAGTTCCCCTTTATTATTGATAAAGCATGGCAAAACTGACAGCAACGGGCTGCAATACACAGCTGTCAGCTTTATCGTGGCTGGTTATCAAGATAATAATGATATAAATAATAATTGAATAAATAATTTAAAAAATGGCCTGAGTCCCCACATTTTTGACAACCAGCCAAACTAGAGCAGACAGCTGGGGGCTGGTATTCTCAGGCTGATAAGGGGTCATGGATATTGGCCTCCCAGCCTAAAAAAAATAGCAGCTTGCAGCCGCCCCAGAAAAGGTGAATGGACAGTTGTATGGTGGTATAATAGGTCACAATACTACTGTATGGGTGCCATGATGTGGCCAATTATATTCTATTTTGGCTCAAAGTATATTTTTCTGCAGACACTACTGGCTCTGGGTAAACCAGTGCTGTCAATAACCAGTGACGGGATTACAAATCCAGTAGGCTTTTATACTATCCATTTGGGCTGACAGACTCCGTATAAGTAAAGCAGAAAATCCAGTAGAGCAGGATCTGCATTTTCTAGAAGCCCATTGCATCGACTCATAGAAGGAGGGTGTTAAGAACGACATCCATGACACCACATATCTTATCCTGACAACCCCTTTAAGTGATTAATACAACTCTGTGACATCTGTCTTTTCTGTAATATTACTATTTGGTCTTGTCACCATATGTCTGAATCTCTGCTGTGTTTTTAGCCTGAACACAATGTAGGAGGGATAGTTTGTAACTAGGTAACAAGAATGGAAAACAAGGCGTTCCATGGTGCAAATCAGATAACTATATAGCAAATTTGCATATTGCTGTTTTTACAGAGGCAGAGAAACCACCCTCACACTGGGTTAGTCATGGATCCAACCTTTTGTACTTCATCCGAAGTATCTCGCATTTTCATCTGTTTTGCTTGATATTTTCATCTATAAAAAGAATAAAAGAGCAGTGACATTTACAGTGAATATCAGAAGCTTGGAGTGTAGATCTTGTGGTCACATTATTGGGGCCACGCAAAATAGGTGGGTAAGTGCATATTCATTCATGACATCTATGAAAATATTCCTTCTGAGATCTCATCCTGTCATCCTATGTGTCCTGGGTTAGTAATCCCATCTGTATTCTTGGCATGCAGACAGTCTCGGACTGGCCCATAGGAGAACAGGAGAATCCTCCGGTGGGCCCCTGTGAAGGAGTGCTAATGAGTAGTCCTGTTACACTTGATTCACAATTTGAAGAAAAAGTTATAATCTAATTAATTATTAAACAAACTAGTAAAGTTAATATTGTATAGAAGCAAAAATACATTTGTGTACTAGGGTCAGGATATTTTAGCTGAACAGTGGACCCGAAGAATAAATGTTACTGGGGGGCTTTGCCAACCAAATACTTATACTCACCACACTGCTTACCTCTCTGCCCTTTCCACTCCTCATCATCCCCATCCAGTGCTCTGCGCATCTTCTTATCACCACTGCTGAGCACTGAATTCTCGCACCTCTTGACGTTAGGCCAGAACTTCCGGCTCTGATGAGGCTTAGGATAATTCTGCTCAAGTGCTCTTCAGATCACAACGTCATAACATCACAATGTGCACTGTGACCTTGCATGTGCATGCGCAGGACTGTTCATGGCCTCATCAGAGCCAGAAGTCACGGCCTAGCTTGAGAGATTTCAGCACTTTCAGAGATGATAAGAAGATGCATCAAGGACCAGATAGGGGGGACAAGAGTTGAGTTATTGATGTGTAGTAGTGTATCAAGTCAATAAAAGAAGTCGAGGCATGAGTTACTGGCACTGTGCATCGCTCAAGGGACCACATAAACTTGGAGACAATGCTCCCACCAAAAACCCATTTTAGGTCTCACGTTGAGTGGTGATATCACATCCAGGATGCCTGTACACAGGAGCAAGCATCTTCTTCAGAGGTTCATAGCATCTTTCTGACAGCATGTCAGGGGACACAAGTTATATGTGGTGTTGTCAAAAAGGTTGTAACATCATAATGAGCATTGTCAGTGACATTGACCGACATGTCCCATTTAAGATCTTGGAACCAGTGGTAACAGGCATGTTGAATTCCCCGTAGGGCAACAGAGCATGTGATGATACACCAAAGTTATGATGTAACAAGCAAGATGGTGTCATTACAGGGGTGATAATACTTATTAGGTTCCAGAATGGGAGCTGACCAAGGCGATCAATGATGTAACTATAGGGGGTCAGCCATTTTGAAGGCAAGGATTTTTCTGTTTAAACTATGGAAAATACTCTTTGGTAAAAATCAAACTTTCTAAGAATCGAAGATAAGCCTTCCTTTATAACATACCATAGTTGAGCCGTACATATCAATTATATACATACAGTTCTTCCTAAACATGTAATTACATGTTACTGAAAAAGTAAAAGCAAATGTTTACAGCTAGAATCAGAAAAGCAAACAATTATGTTTCTGTCTCATGTTGTTGTAAGCACCAAATGTCTACTTGGCGAGAATACATGGACTAGGCATGGTGACAATTTTTAAGCATGTGAAATGTATCTGTTTAAAATATGGAACAGGTATAAAACTTGTTATTTAGTCATTTATGTTTCTATTTAGACAATACTGGTATATTGTAGGTGCAGGGCAGCCGGTGGAGTGGCACACCTATACCACGCCGGCAGTAGAAAAATAAATAATTCTGTTTTGGGGTTGGGTTGAAAACCCAGAATCTTCTTCCTTATCTCTAGCATCCATGTTTAAGGCACTACTGTATAGTGGACCTTGTAAGCCAACAGCTGTGAAGACTTTTTAAATCTTTGCTGTAAAGCATCAAATTTAGGGCTCGTTCAGGGTCGGATTTCACATAAGGCCAACCTGGGCCATGGCCTAGGGCGCAGCAGTCATTGGGGTGTATATACAGAAGAAATAAAGCTTCTGAAGACTTGAAACAGCGTTCATGGCACAGATTTGGGGAACGGTGCTGATCAGATTACACCAAGTGAACAAGTACTGTGTGTGCAAAACACGGAAATTGATGTTTTGGAAGTTGCCCAAGTTCTCCAATCACTAGTAAAGTTCCTAATAAAATTGAGAGAACAGTTTGATTTATATGAGGAAAAAGCTCTCAGCTTTTCTGAGAAGAAACTATATGAGCGTGATGAAAGGCATTCTATTCTCCGGAAACTGCAATTTCATGAGACAAGTGATGGTGAAGTTCGTTTCATTGGGCATTACAACTTTCAAATCAATACATTTCCAAACAACTTTTTGAAGGTGGTCGGGTGCGCAGAATTTTGAGCTTTTGGCCCTGGGCATAGAAATGTGTAAGTCCAACCCTGGGCTCATTCAGATGTCAATGATTTTCTCATACGTAAAATCATGGACCGAATTTCATCATTGTTTGATGTCAGTTTTTACCATCAGTGTTTTATTGTCTGTTGTCTCATACGCCAAAAAAAAAACATGAAAAACTTCTTCAACCCACTTACAATATAGGAAAACGCAAATTGTCTCTTCACAGAGGAAGAGGAGTAGACCTATAGTAGTGCCACCTATAGGAATTAGCAATCCTAAAAGTCAATATCGACTCTCTAATGAGCCTTGTCACGTGACTCAGGATAAAAGCCTAAGTATGTGACAAGGCTCATTAGAGAGTCGATATTGACTTTTAGGATTGCTACTTCCTATAGGTGGCACTAGAGGTCTACTCCCCTTCCTCTCTGAAGAGACAATTTGCATATTTCTCCAGAGGAGCATTGCAGCTTAAAAGTCTCCTCACTTTGGCATGAAAGGCTTGACATGTCACTCTCCCCTCAAGGAGAAACGTTACACCCTTGGATCCCAATAATGGACACATTGGATGGACACGAATGACATCTGTGTGCTATCAGTGATTTTATGGAGCCATAGACTTGCATGACTAGTTTTGATCCATGAGTCAGGTCTAAACCAGACATGTCTCCGCGATTTGCAGAAATGCTGTTTGATAAATCTGCAATATTAACAGACTGTCTAGTTTACACCACCTATTAGTTGGCTTACTTTGTGCCAGAAATTTGTACCACAATTTTGGCACATTTTTGACGCCTGGATCACATGTTAGATTACACCCCTTTCTCTTTCGACATCACCCTTTTCAGTGAGTCCATAGCCCCTTATCAGAGACGGAGTGAGAAGTACATCAAAGAAATAAATATGGCGCAAGTCATCAAAGACAGATTTTGTGTGCACTTAGCTTGATAAATCTCCATTCTGTTGAAATCGTATAACTCGAGCCTTATCGAGCCTTGATTCTGATGTATATTACCTTCACATCTAAAAAAATTCACTGCGTGGAATTCTATTAATTTTCCACCAGTCAGCTACTAACGTAACCAGAAAAATGTATTCCAAGAAAATAGTAAGTCCTACAGGTCCTGGTAATTAGTTTCACACGTTCCTTCAGTGTGTATCTTATACAATAGCTTCAGTCTTCCCATTATAGTGGCTTCCTGGGAGGCATTGAAGGGTACTAATCATTGCCTAGCAAAGTTCAGAGCGTGTAACTTCTGGTGTTCTCAAATTTTGCTCATCACCATGTGAGCTTCTGAATTACAGCCCAGAGCCCAGCAAGCAACTTTTCATAATAAAGTAAATTTCATTTCTAACACAAGGCTAAATTAGCAAATGGAAACTAATGGTGAAAGGCCGTGAAATAACCGTAATAGAGCAATCACACAGAACAGACATCACTTGTGTCCGTGGCATCTTCAAATATTAATCTCTTTATTTTATCGGATTTCTTAATGCTGTGCAGTGGCGGACACAGACAGAAAAAGCCCCCCCTGTAGGAACCGTATATAGGCCCTTTGCAGTCCAATAGCTCATAATTTTGTACAATTCCTCCTGCTTTGGAGGTGGTAGTGGCCCCCTTACCTCCCCTATGGGGCTACACAGGTTGCACCCCTGATACTGTGTGTTTAGCTATCAAATATGCAAATGTCCTCTTCCGAGAGAAAGAGAGCTAGAACTCTAGTGCCACCTATTGGAAGGAGCAAGCCTAAAAATCAATATTGACCCTTTAATTAGCCTGTCACATGACTCAGGATAAAGGCCAAACCTGAATCTCAGTTTGCAGACATGGTGTTTCGGGGTGCTGTCCCTCATCGGTGCAAAGTTTGAGATCTGATTTGGCTAGGTGACAGGCTTAAGACTGGGATATAAGGGGTAATGTTTCTCCTTGGGGAGAGCTACAAGCCAGGCCTGGCATATCAGAGTGAGGAGACTTATACGCCATGCATGCTCCTCTGGGAAAGTCTCCTCACTCTGACATGTCACTGTCCACAAGGAGAAACATTACCCCATAGAGCAAGGCTCTATCAGCTTCTACCACTGCCATACACCATACCTCCCTTTGTCCTTTTTCACTTCTGCATATTTTTATCAGTATCGCATCGATTTCTTGTATTGTACTAATAAATTAGGTTATTCTCATAGGCATATAAAGCCCGATTCATCATTGCCTTAGCAACAGTTTTTTGGCACAAATCCCTCGCAATTCAATGCTTTTTTCTTTGCAACAAATTCAAAAAATTTGCGCCTTTTTTTTAAACTACCTTTTGTGGTTTATTTAATTTTCAGATTTTTACGTCAAAGTGGTTTTTCCAGATGTTTTAGACTGATTCATGAAATGCGACTTTAAAAAAAAAGTTACAAGATTTGGTGCAACTCTACTCCAGTTCCCTCCCTGGAGTGATTTTATGTACGATAGTTTTTATGGCTAATTTTACATAACATTTTGCTGTAAGTGTTACTTTTTCCGCAAGAAGTCGCAAAGCTAGTTAAAGACAAAAACGCAATTCTGGCTGATATCCCCCATTCTGGGTCCTATCCAAATTCTGCATCTGGGCAAATCTGACTTGGCTGTTGACACAGATTTTCTTACATAAATTTGCTGCAAATCCTATTCTAATCTGCATCCCACGAATGTGAACTTGGGTTCTGCAAGTTCTTTCTCCAATTTCCTAAAATTTCAATATGGATTTTTGCTGCCCCTGGCAGAAAGCTGCATACGTAATTGGCATGCTACTTTTTTCGCCTTGAAAATCAATTGACAATGCGGGGGAATCATTAAGCAAATCATCTATAAGGAAGTGTCACCAATAAAGTGCATTTCAATCTAAAATAGGAACATTATCACTGTACACACCATCCAGTGCCCTATTTAGTGATTTCTGAGTTATCTTGCTATCATATGCTGTGACAAAAAATGATGGAAGTTATTACAGCACCTGTAGGGATTGTCAGTCAGCACGCTGAGTAGAGATACACACCGCAGGGAGAAAAATAAGTGATTTTCTAACTTAATTTTCCACTTTAGGATAAATCACCTCCAATAAACACTTCCTGTAGCTTCAAATAAGATTTGCCTGTTTAGGAGGAATTCTCATCCATTGCTCCTGGCAAATGTGTTCATAAATATTTCTGGGATGCCCCGTGAGCACGGCCCTCTTCAGGTCACAAGGCATCATCTAAAAAGGGTTAAAGAGATTTTCAAGTTTCGGAAAACCCTTTCTTCCAACTGCAGTTTAAAAAAAAACAAGCCGTGTTTTACTCATCTTCCCCTGGTCCGGCACTGATTCTGTGCCACTGTTTCCTATGCATGTTATTGTCACTGCAGCCAGAAGCTGAGCTCAGTGGCTCACCTCGAGTTAATGCCCGAGCGCTCAGAACCGATAAAGTCAATGGTTGGTTCAGCATGACATCAACACTGCAGACAGTAATATCACCGGAAGTAGCAGGGACTCAGTGCTGGACCTGGGGAGGGTTAGTAAGGAACAATATTTTAACAAAAAAAAACAACTAAGAGCTGCCAGGGAAAAGAGATTTTCCAAAAACCCCATTAGAGTTAGGACTTTGGCTTGTTCATTCCCAATTTTACCCAATATTTCTTCAGCTGGAGGTTATTGACACTGCTCTAATATTCACCTGTAAAATATTTTGATACACCTTTCAATCCATGTTTCTGTCAATGACCACAACTCACCCAGGACTTGAAACAGCAAAGGAACCCCAAGTCATTATGCTCCCTCTACCATGCTGCAAAGTTAGAATTTTGCTTTATTTATTATTTATTTATTATGTTATGTTTTTTTGATGCAGTGCATTGTTCTTCTTCCTCCAAATATACTCATTAAGGCTGTGTGCCCACGTTGCGTTTTTTAAGCGTTACCGCAGCGGAAAGGCCACCGCAGAAACGCTTAAAAAACGCTTGTTAAAACACATCCCATGCCATCCTATGGGATTCCACAGTTGCTGTGCCCATGCTGCGTTTTTTTCTGCAGCGGAATCGCATTGCGGAAAAAACGCAGCATGTTCATTAATTTTGCAGAATCGCGGCGATTCCGCCGCCATAGGATTGCATTGAAACGCTCACTTTACGCATGTGGCCATGCTCACCATGCGTAAAGTGAGCGTTTCATGTGCGGATGGTACCCAGGGTCTGGAGGAGAGAGACTTTCCTCCAGGCTCGGGATACCATATTCCTGTTAAAAATGGAATTAAAATAAAAAATAGGGATATACTTACCCTCTGTCAGCCTCCGGAGTCCTCCCGGTCCTCAGCGGTGCACGCGGCGGCTTTGTTCCCAGGAGTGGTTCGCGCCATTGGCCTTTGTGACGTCGCGGTCGAGTGACCGCTACGTCATCAGAGGTCATTCTCGCAATGACTCACTGGGAACGGAACTTGCCGGCAGCGCCGCTGAAGGAGCGGGAACGCTATGCTTGACAAGTGTGACCAACCTGTCAATCACTTTTCCAAGCGATGCTTCAAAAAAAGCGCTTGAATTCCGCAAGCTAAAAATGCTTGCATAACGCTTGTGTTTTGCGGGAAAACGCATGCGAAGAACAACCCCTGGGAGAAAGCTAACGCGAAACGCGCGTCGGGGATATGTCCTTTTCTTGCTAAGTCTTCTTGCACTGTTTGCACTTTTTGTCTCATATGGTGCCCATGATTTATGCCATTATAGAGACTAGCAGGGATTAATGTTTACCGATATGTGCACATGCACCTTACATTTATTTCTATTCCCTGCAGTTAACATGGCAATATAATTTAGGGATCAGTCAGAGTATCATGCATGTATATTTGTGTTTGGGAATATCAATCTTGGTATAGTTTTACCCACCTAGATCACAAGCTACTTACAATCTTAGAATTTATATCTCATTTTGGATTCATCATGTAATTATGTTCCTCCATTGTGGATACATACGTCCTCAGCCTGCATATGTAATAGTACGTCAAGATATTTTATAGCATACGTATACATTTTATCTTTATGCTGTACATACCTATTTCTTATATACTCCTAGGCTGTATTTATTTACTGATTCTATTACTGTGGGCTATTTTGGACATATAGACCAGGTTGGCAGTTATTGGAGTTTATCTTCTTTTAACACAGTTTTTAATTATTATGTGTCTCAATAAAGTTTGTTCATTTTATGGCGTTTAGCTTCTGGTATCTTTTCTGAATTTTTTGACTTGTGAAGTGCCATTCTTTTAGGCCTTATACTTCTGATTATATAGTGCAAACAGTAGAATGATCCATTACAAGCAATTTGCAGAGAGACTGATCACACATGAGGCATAAAGACAATGTATACTTAACTGTACAACCTGGGTGCAGAGGGATGGAATCCCCAACGCGCGTTTCGCGTCAACTTCTTCAATTTCTTGTTGATTTTGAATGTTTTATTATCAGTCCTTAAAGTGGAGAAAAAATGTGACACCATTGTTCTCAGCAGCGATCTGGGAATCAGAGATGCTTCCAGGGGTCTTCTCCACCCTGTTCTCCTTCCATTCAGCACTTTTACCACTCATTTAAACATTTTCACTGCCCCCCAGAGCCCCTTGTAGGGTCTGCTGGAAAAATGCTCTGATTTCCCATTGGCTCCCATTATGCTCATTACTCGAAACGAAAATCCGAGCATTAGGAATTGCCCGGTGCGAGTAACGAGCTTCCGAGCATTTTAGTACTTGCTCATCCCCAGTGCCAATGCATTATAGCCATGAAAAACAGTGTACCGCTCCTTTTCTATATACAGTACAGACCAAAAGTTTGGACACACTTTCTTATTCAAAGATTCTTCTGTATTTTTATGACTATGAAAATTGTAGAATCACACTGAAGGCATCAAAACTATGAATTAACACATGTGGAATTATACATTACACTTTACAAAAAAGTGTGAAACAACTGAAAATATGTCTTATATTCTAGGCTCTTCAAAGTAGCCACCTTTTGCTTTGATTACTGCTTTGCACGCAGAAAAGGTGAATGGATGGACTCTACATGCCTGGTTCCCACCGTGAAGCATGGAGGAGGTGGTGTGATGGTGTGGAGTTGCTTTGCTGGTGACATTGTTGGGGATTATTCAAAATTGAAGCGGTGAGCGGTCCAGCTCACCCCAAACCATCTCGATTGGGTTCAGGTCTGGTGACTGTGGAGGCCAGGTCATCTGACGTAGCACCCCAACACTCTCCTTCTTGGTCAAATAGCCCTTACACAGCCTGGAGGTGTGTTTGGGGTCATTGTCCTGTTGAAAAATAAATGATAGTCCAACTAAACGCAAACCGGATGGAATAGCATGCTGCTGCAAGATGCTGTGGTAGCCATGCTGGTTCACTATGCCTACAATTTTGAATAAATCCCCAACAGTGTCACCAGCAAAGCACCCCCACACCATCACACCACCTCCTCCATGCTTCACGGTGGGAACCAGGCATGTAGAGTCCATCCGTTCACCTTTTCTGCGTGCAAAGCAGTAATCAAAGCAAAAGGTGGCTACTTTGAAGAACCTAGAATATAAGACATATTTTCAGTTGTTTCACACTTTTTTGTTAAGTGTAATGTATAATTCCACATGTGTTAATTCATAGTTTTGATGCCTTCAGTGTGAATGTACAATTTTCACAGTCATGAAAATACAGAAAAATCGTTGAATGAGAAGGTGTGTCCAAACTTTTGGTCTGTACTGTACATATGAGATGTAGATTTACATCTGCTCAAAGTAGTTTGGTTATAACAAAGTCCTATGGAATGAGAAAAGGTGAAACTGGAGTTATTTAAGAAAAAAAAAACAAATAAAAGTTTTCCCTGCATTTCTCATTGATACACTCTCACTGATGATTTAATGTAATATTATATTAAGGTTATTCTTTAAACTCTTACGTAGGCTTAATGCACTATTCACATAGAAACATTTGTTGCGTGGCTACTTAAAAAAATAATGTTCAGATTGCACTTAGTCTTTTGTTTCACTGTAGTTCTGTGGTTAGAAAACCCATTTTTATCCCTCTGTAAACTGTCCATATGTTGCTTTCATAAAACAACTCTGAATCTGACAGTAGGCAGATGGCCTGATTTGTGTATACTAGTGTAAAAAGTGTCTGCCAAACACCCAAAAGAAAGCTGCCAACATGTACCTCTGGCTGCTTCCTCCCACTGGAAAGAATTCTGATTGGGTTATTTAATGGGTTATTTCCAAATGTAATTATCAGGCAGGGAAAAGCATACTGACTTAAAGAAGTTGGAAATAAGTAGATCCCTCTACTCTGGGATCTGTTCCTGCTTTCCCAATAATCCGGTCCTCGAATGTAGTGTCGTAGCCGAGCTTCTGCGCAGAATGTTTGTGCATAACAACCTGTAGAAATGTCTATTCTTCTGCACACACAGAAAACACAAAGTCATAAATAAAAAACAGAACTAAGTCATCGAAATGCAGAAAAGAGTCCCCGCAACTTCGGAGGAGATCATAGAATCATAGAATCATTGAATCATAGAATGGTAGAGTTGGAAGGGACCTCCTGGGCCATCTGGTCCAACCCCCTGCTCAAAGCAGGATTCTCTAAATCATCCCAGACAGATGTCTGTCCAGCCTCTGTTTGAAGACTTCCATTGAAGTAGAACTCACCACCTCTCGTGGCAGCCTGTTCCACTCATTGATCACCTTAACTGTCAAAAGTTTTTTCTAATATCTAATCTGTGTCTCCTCCCATTCAGTTTCATCCCATTGCTTCTAGTCTTTCCTTGTGCAAATGAGAATAAAGATAATCCTTCTACAATGTGACAGCCCTTGAGATATTTGTAGACAGCTATTAAGTCTCCTCTCAGCCTTCTCTTTTGCAAGCTAAACATTCCCAAATCCTGCAACCGTTCCTCACAGGACATAGTATGCAGACCGGTCACCATTCTGGTCGCTCTTCTCTGAACTTGCTCCAGTTTGTTGTTTTTTAAAATGTGGTGCCCAAAACTGGACACAGTATTCCAGATGAGGTCTGACCAAAGAGGAGTAGAGGGCAATAATGACCTCGCGTGATCTAGACTGTATGCTTCTGTTGATACATCCTAGAATTGCATTTGCCTTTTTTGCTGCTGCATCACACTGTTGACTCATGTTCAGTCTGTGATCTATTAGTATACCAAAGTCTTTTTCACATGTGCTGTTGTTAGCCCTATTCCTCCCATTCTGTATATGCTTTTTTCATTTTTATTGCCCAGATGTAGTACTTTGCATTTTTCCCTGTTAAAAACCATTTTGTTAGTTGCTGTCCACTGCTCCAGCTTATTTATATATTTTTGAATCCTCTCTCTCTTCTCTAGTATTAGCTATCCCTCCTAGCTTTGTGGCATCAGCAAATTTAATCAGCATACCCTCAATTCCTTCATCTAAATCATTGATCAAGATGTTGAACAATACAGGGCCCAGGACAGAGCCCTGTGGTACCCCACTTGAGACATTCTTCCAACTGGATGTGCAGCCATTTACGACCACTCTTTGGGACCGATCACTAAGCCAGTTATGAATCCACCTAAGAGTTGCCTTGTCCATTCCATACTTAGTAATTTTTTCAATAAGGATTGTGTGAGATACTTTGTCAAATGCTTTGCTGAAGTCAAGATATACTATATCTACAGCATTTCCCTGATCCACCCAGTCAGTGATTCTGTCATAAAAGGAAATTAAGTTAGTCTGACATGACTTATTAGTTACAAACCCATGCTGACTGTTTAATCACTTCATTCTTATCCAGGTACTTACATACATGTTTAATAATTTGTTCAAAGATCTTTCCTGGTATAGAAGTCAGACTCACCGGCCTATAGTTCACTGGGTCCACCTTCTTCCCCTTTTTGAAGCTAGGAACAACATTTGCTCTTCTCCAGTCTTCTGGGACTTCTCCTGTTCTCCAAGAATTTTCAAAGATTATGGAGAGTGGTTCAAGAATTTCTTCTGCTGTCTCCTTCAGAACTCTGAGTGTAATTCATCTGGACCTGGAGAATTGAATTCATTTAGGTTAGTTAAGTGATCAAAATACTCAACTCTATAACTCGGAATGATTTTCCTGTCCCCTCTTCCAATAAAATGGACAGGTATGGATCACAAGCTGTTGATCTTACAAGTAAAATATTGGGCACTCAGGAGGAGAACCGCATTCCTTATCACAGATAAGATTTAATACTTGGAAAGCAATTTTTAAATCATAAAAGGAAAACAGAACTTAAAAATTGAGTTTAAACCATTAAAATGAATTGTAAAGTTGTATCTGCAGCATAATTGGGAATTAAAGACATAGGTACTTTGCAAAAAATCTATTTTTGCTAGTACGGTCCAACAATGTTAGTATGATCACACAGTGTTTTTCTGCTGGGATCTCAGTGATCAACTATAATCTGTAAAAGCCGGCACCTTGTATATAGTATTATTATTATTATTATTATACATTTATATAGCGCCATTTATTCCATGGCGCTTTACATATGAAAATGGAAAAATATAGACAGGTACAATAAACATGTGCTGGACAAGGGACACACAAGTACAGAAGGAGAGAGGACCCTGCCCGCGAGGGCTCACAGTCTGCAGGGATGGGTGAGAATGCACTAGGAAAGGGTTAGTATAAAAAAAGTAAAATATAATATTATTTATAATCATTAACATGATACAGGATAACAAGGACAATAAAAATTGGTTACAACTGATTAACATGAATCAAAAAGAAAAGTAAGGTGTAGATAACCACATCATCTTTGGAATCTAGACCATTGAGTTTACGGAATACCATTGCACTTAATTATTTATACAATATTGTTCTTATATAATTTCCCATAGGATTATTTGAGTTCTGCTATCTCTTTAGACCATATCTGTTATACTATATAGTACTTAACCACTTCTGGCATGTGCACCAATTTTGGGCTATTTTTTTATGTACATCTTTTATGATCTACTTAATAAAGTTTATTTTTTTGCTCTAAAGATGATGTTGTTATCTACACCTTATTTTCTATAAGATTCATATATTCTGTAAGAGAACCTGTAAGCAAGTGTTTGATTCTTCTGCGACGCCACTGCAGAAAAAATGTGCCAGGAAGGAATAAGTGGGTCCTCTGCGCTGCTGATAAAGATCCAAAAAGAAAATCCTAGGAGACAGGATGATTTAATACCATTTATTACACCACTCTACAGGTTGTCAGGTTCAGTTATGAAATCAGACATTTCTTAATGTTTTTTTACCTCCTGAATTCAAATTTGACAATGAAAATTTTTAGTTGGCTCTTGTTTCTATGATATCAAATAATTTTCCTGTTTCTGCTACATATAATTAATGCATAAAAGTTTCAGTACTTTGAAACATAATTATTTTTGCAAATATAAGGATGCAGAATATTTTGATATGCCAATTTTCTGATATTTATTTAGAGGAAACTTAGCAACAATTCAAATAACTAAAACGTGTCTAAGCACTATTGCGAATTATGAACAGTTGCAAATGCACTACAAAACTTTGTCCTCATTCAGTGACAACTCTTTTTTGCTTGTGTCTTGCATCAGATCATCTCTTACAATTGTCCAACGGTAATCAGCAAGCATTGATGCATTCCATTTTCCTGATATCTTTTCTCCATAGCTGCAATAACTTGGTGAAATCTCTCATTGTGCTCGTCATCATTTTACAGCCAAGATTCTTATCTGTTTTGAGGAGATTTTTTCATCAACTTTTATCTGTTCTCTTGCATGACTATTCCACTAAGACCGGGATCACACATGCGAGGAATACGGCCAAGTCTCACATGTAAATACCCGGCACTAGCGCCGGCCTCGGGAGTGGAGTGTGGGACTCCATGTATTGCTATGCGGCCACACACTCCGCTCCTGAGTGCCTGCGGCAGTGCCGGGTATTAACATGTGAGACTCGGCCATATTCCTCGCATGTGTGATCCCGGCCTAACACAGAAAGCAGCAGTACTTTGTGTATCCACTCTGGAGAACAAGTAAGAGGGCAACCACCTTTAAGTCACTACAGAGGGGCCACAAATATTGGCCATAGTTCAGGCACTTCAACAACTGTTTCATGTTGTCATAGTTTTCTTTCATGTGGATTGCATAACCAACTGAAATTGAAGGAAGCGCACTGCCATTGTGCAGCAAGACGGCTTTTAGGCTTGTTTTGGACAAATCGATGAAGACCCTCTATTCCTCCGGATTATGACTTAACTTCAGAGCTTCCGTTAAACTGTTGATGCTGTTGCATGCCAAAGATCGCCCTCCATGAAGAAGTATTGGACAAGATCTTTATCTCGGTTGTGTAACAAAGAAATCCGAATATCACCGGCTGGGAGATTCCATTTCTGTAGCCTGGAACCGAAGATCTCAGCCTTACTCTCGGGCAGATCCAAATCTCTAACAAGATTGTTCAGTTAAGTTTGTGTTATTAGATGTGGTTCAGTTGAGGTTAGTGACAAAAAGTCTGGGACGAGCGAGGAAGATGCTTCAAGCGCCTTCTTCCTCACTTGACTAGACTGAAAATGTTTTTGCTGCTTTTGGAACTGGCAATTCTTTTGTATGCGGGACTGATTGTATGGCAGATGAAATTTTGGATACCGTAAAGTCCACGTCTTCTTCCTTAAAACTCCTTTACTAATGGGGCACCATGCAGAAATAGCAAATGGTAGTGTGGTCGGTTGGCTCTCTTCAGATTATTGGGACTGCAAAAGTCATAGATTGCGGCTTCACATGCAACCACTGGGTAAGATGTGATGCACATCTACTGCAGCATATGTGTGGAGCCCAACTCTTGTCATGCATGATCTCCTTTTCTGCAGCCTAAATACAGTTTGTAGGCTTTCGTTATCGTTATCATGGTAGTCAAGTTTCACCTTTGTGACGCAAAAGTGACTTCTCCGCATATGTAGTAAAAACTATCTGCTTTGCTAATACAAGAACAAGGCATATCTGAAAAAATATATAAAAGCATGTCAATATGCTAAGAAATTCTAAAACTGGAGTGAGTAGTGTGGCTCGCCAGAGAGGCCCGGTTACCTTCTTGCATGCCAAGCTGGATAATGCACTATGTTATTTAAGTATTGCAAAATATTTTTTCTATGCAAAGGACAGCATGTTCACGACCCCTTGCGTGACTAGAAAAAAATAAAAATATTTTTAAGTATTTAAAAAACAATATAACAAATATCCCAGTTTCTCAATAAAAAGTAGTTTAATTTTGGGCAACAAAAAGCACACAAATATACTAATATTTCGTATAGCCAAACCTGTAATGAACTTGCTATAAAAATTACATCATTATTTTTTTTTCACACACTGCAAACTCCACAAAAAAACACTGGCAGAATTGATATTTTTGTTCATTCAAAGAAAAAAAAACATTAAATAAAATGTGATCAAAAAGTCATTTGTATCCCAAAATGGTACAGATAAAAATTACAAATTACAGCACAAGTAAAAAAAAACACTCATACAGCTCTGCAAACAAAAAACTTAGAAAATCATGGATACCAGCATGTGATGACCAAAAAAATCAGAATATTTTAAAAAAAAAGTTATTTTCTTGTGAAAAAAGTAATAAAGCATAATAAAAACTTTCTGGGTATAACTGTAATTGTACCATGTTGAATTATAAACTAAATGATTATTTATCCCACCTGACAGATGTTGTAAAAAATGAAAGAAAAGGCAGAATTGCTGTTTTTCTAGTTAATCCCTCCAACCAAAAATGGTATAAAAAGTGATCAATGTGCCCAAAAGTTGTGAAAACTACAAGCTTGTTCTGCAAAAAAAAATGAATCCTTCATACATCGATTTAAAAAAAAAAAGCAGAATATGGTTCTCATATCAATTATATGTATATCATAGTAAGAAAGAGTATTAAAAACTGAGCAAAAAGCCATATGTACTACAAAATGGTAATAATGAAAATTACATCTCGTCATTAAAAAAAATAAAGTCCTCATATACAGTAACTGAATTGATTCAAAACATTTCAACACAAAAACAAAAGTAATGAAATATAAATAAATCTATAAATTTGGTATCACCTTAATTGCGCCGACCCACGAAAAAAGCATACGTATTTAAATATTCAAAAACTACGACAGAATTGCTTTTATAATTTCAGAAAAAGGTACAGAAAAATAATACCACTAACAAATAAAACTCATCCTGCAAAAAGCAAGCCCTCACACAGTTATTTAGAAAGAAAAAAAGTATTATAATGTTCCTGAACTGGAGTGATGAAAAAAGCCAAACAAAAAAAAGAAATGTTTGATCATTAAGGCCAAATTTGTGTTGTTCATTAAGGAGTTAAAATCGGCTAGGGTTGTCCATTTAATTTATGGAGGTAGGTGTATTTGCCCTGACTGATAATAGCAATATTCCAATTAGAGAACTTCAATCGTTCATCTGTTTAGAAATAACTTTTAAAATTACAATAAGTCAATAATTTTGCAAATTTTCTGGGGCCTCCCCTTTAAATCCCGAATCAACATCTTGATTCTGAAAAATTTTCAAGGAATATCACAGCGTGGACTTTGGAGATGTGGAGTCACAGTCGTGTTCTATGATAGATCATATACAAACCGGATACATTTTTCATGACTGAAGCCATTTGAGATTCATTTAAACTTATACTTATGATTAAGAATCACATTACGACTAAAAGTATAGAATTGCCTTTTACTTTATGAAAAATATATATAAAATATTTGAATGCACATAGAATTATTTTTATGCTTGGTAAGACTATTTGAATTGCACAACTAGAACTAGGTCTTCTTATGCCTCTTAGGCTAACCAATCTCCATTTTCTTATTTTGTGGAAATTAAGGGTAATTATTACCACTTAAAAAATAAACAGAATTGTTGTAAAATTACCTTCATAGATATACAGATAACAGTTTAAAAAGTTTTAGTGTTCTAAAACTAATGAAGTAGATGACTTTACTTTTCGATTGTGCAGCAATAATAGAAAGTCTACCGCTAACCTTTACTTTATTTCCGGAGAGTAGTTTAAATCAAGAATTGTGGCATATGGATACAACTTCACAGTATCAGGTTAACTCATCATTAGTTTCCTAGATACACTACAAAATAATGAATAAACCAAAAGTTCTAATAAAAAATAATAACGTATCATTAGGAAATTGTGAAAACACTTTTGGATGTGGTCAACTTTAAAAAGCACCAAAGATCTCGAAACTTTCATGCTTTTTTTTCATTTTATTTCCTAAAAGATATATAGAACCAAGATAAAGAACAAAGATACGAGTCTTTCTTAAATGAAAGCCATTATCCAAGAAGCTGCTCCACAGCATTATTGTATTTTTTGAAGGCACCCCTTTGGCCTTGTTCCGACATATGTGGAGGATAAAGAGATATCCACCAGGTGCTGAATTCGTCAACATGTCAATGTTCTAAAGAAGAGTTCTCACTGAGGGGCACCTGGTCATACTTGGGCTTCTCATATTTCTTCTGGGTTCCTTATTGATTTGAAAAGGAAATTGTGCTTTGGATAGATATATCCTCGGCTCCTCATATCTGTGCAGCGTATGAAAAAAAGACGGCCTTCCAAAGCGCTATTTGAAAAGTAGATTCTTAAGAGATGTCATTAAAGTGTTGGGGGGGAAAATCATGAAAAAAAAATGAAAGATAAGAGCTCTGAAGAAATAAGAAGAAAACGCAAAAAGGATAATAGTGCGAGTTCTAAGGCACCTTTTTTGGGGCCTGGTACTTATACAAGACATTACCATACTTCTTATCCACTGTGACTTTGGTTAGGTGACACAAAAGAGGGGAAGATGGTCTTTCTCAAGAAACATGATTAGATCTTCTTTTGTATTGAGTACAAAGCATTGAGAAACTAAAGTAGAATGGTCACAATGTAATGGACCATGCCAAGGAAATGAAAAATTGGCCTTAACACTTCGTCTTATCACAATGGATTACATCCTCATAATAGTACATAAAAGGTTCATGCATATTATCTGATGGGATATCCTTATAATTCTTTGTAACCTATTCATCCAAGGCTGAAGATGAAATGTGCTGTAGAATTAACAAAGAGATAAAGGTTTCTTGTCAATGGGGCCCAAACTGTCACCCATAAAAAATATATTTTCTTCTGTTAGGAAACAACGTATTAAAGAAGGACCAGATATAGAAAACAGAAGGAGAAAAACTTTTTAGATCCTTTGGTGGATCATATTTGACATTTTCTACTTTGCGTTGGGTCTTTTAAAGAAGTTTGTTTAACAGACTTTTAACCTTTTATTCCTTGTCTTATTCTGTTTTCATCTTCTGGAACATTGACCAAAATCTGTGTAATATTTTATACAGTTTTAAAGGAATATTCTGAGTTACTCAGGCTGTAATGAGATGGTAAAAGATTTATATGGAGCAAGAGCTCCGCTTTGCTGCTGACCGTTTGAGAGACAACCTGAATTTTACAGTATTTGATACTAATCTTGTCATTTTCCTATTGAAACTTTCCTAAGAAGAAATGTCACTAGTGGGGAGAGAATAAAGACAAATAGAACAATGGTCTTTTTGTTCCTTTAAAAAAATGTACTTTATTTCCTGGGACATTCGGTTTCATTCATTTAATGAGTTGAAAATGGTACATTACATTCTATGTGATTTCATGAAAAAGATTAATTGAAGACTGAATTCATTTTTCTGCTTTTAGCCCTGTAGATACTTTTACCTACTGTTATCATGGCACATTATGCTGAGAAATTTAATTTCATGAACTGACCTGATGACTCCAGCTAGTATATGACATAGAGACCACAACGACTGTTGACTAGTACAAGTGCTTCTCACAAAATTAGAATATCATCAAAAAGTTAATTTATTTCAGTTCTTGAATACAAAAAGTTAAGCTCCTATATTATATAGAGTCATTACACACAGAGTGATCTATTTCACGTGTTTATTTCTGGTAATGTTGATTATTATGGCTTACAGCCAATGAAAACCCAAAAATCAATATCTCAGTAAATTAGAATAATTAACAAAAAACACCAGCAAAGGCTTCCTAAGCATTTAAAAAGGTCCCTTAGTCTGTTTCAGTAGGCTCCACAATCATGGGGAAGACTGCTGACTTGACAGATGTCCAGAAGGCAGTCATTGACACACTCCACAAGGAGGGTAAGCCACAAAAGGTCATTGATAAAGAAGCTGGCTGATCACACAGTGCTGTATCCAAGCATATTAATGGAAAGTTGAGTGGAAGTAAAAAGTGTGGTAGAAAAAGGTGTACAAGCAACTGGGATAACCGCAGCTTTGAAGGGATTGTTAAGAAAAGGCCATTCAAAAATTTTGGTGAGATTCACAAGGCGTGGACTGCTGCTGGAGTCATTGCTTCAAGAGCCACCACACACAGATGTATCCAGAACATGGGCTAAAAGTGTCACATTCCTTGTGTCAGCCAGTCATGACCAATAGACAACACCGGAAGCGTCTTACCTGAGCCAAGGAGGAAAAGAACTGGACTGTTGCTCAGTGGTCCAAGGTGTTGTTTTCAGATGAATGTAAATTTTGCATTTAATTTGGAAATCAAGGTCCCAGAGTTTGGAGGAAGAGTGGAGAGGCCACAATCCAAGCTGCTGGAGGTCTAGTGTGAAGTTTCCACAATCAATGATGGTTTGGGGAGCCATGTCATCTGCTGGTGTAGGTCCACTGTGTTTTATTAAGACCAAAGTCGGCGTAGCCGTCTACCAGGAAATTTTAGAACACTACATGCTTCCCTCTGCCGACAAGCTTTTTGGAGATGGAAATTTCATTTTTCATTCTCCAGCAGGACATGGCACCTGTCCACACTGCCAAAAGTACCAATACCTGGTTTAAAAACAACAGTATCAGTGTGCTTGATTGGCAGCAAACTCGCCTGTACTTAACCCCTAGAGAATCTATGCTGTATTGTCAAGAGGAAGATGAGAGACACCAGACCCAACAATGCAGACAAGCTGAAGGCTGCTATCAAAGCAACCTGGGCTTCCATAACACCTAAACAGTGCCAGAGACTGATCCCCTCCATGCCTTGCCGCATTGATGCAGTAATTGATGCAAAAGGAGCCCCAACCAAGTATTAAGTGCATTTACTGAATATACATTTCAGTAGGACAACATTTCGGATTTTAAAATCATTTTTTGAACCTTGGGTTATAAAGTATTCTAATTTACTGAGATAATGACTTCTGGGATTTCATTGGCTAAAAGCAATAATCATCAACATTAACAGAAATAAACACTTGAAATAGATCACTCTGTAATGACTCTATATAATATATGAGTTTCACTTTTTGTATTGAAGAACTGAAATAAATTAACTTTTTGATGATATTCTAATTTTGTGAGAAGCACCTGTATATACTTCAGATCTATTCTTTATGTTGCAAATACAAGTTCAACACCTATAGTGTCACGTAATGACTTGTGACTGTGGGTGCTAACCAGGGCCCTAGAACTAGGGGCGCCCTAGTCTATCCCGGTCCCGCAGATTACTCCTGAAGGTGGAGATGCCAGGTTTACGTGTTTTGCTATGCTACTTTATCAACTCTTATCCCCACCCAGGTAGATGGGAAGCTGAAATTTATAAGATAACACTAACCAGACAAACAAGGGAAGACGAACAGGTATAAATGAAAATTACGATAATAGAAAATACACTCACCAAGCAAAGAGTGGAACACAGTGGAGTAAAAGGAAGGTGAAACCAAATAGAAGAGGTTGAGGATGTGCACATAAACAAAACTCCAAGCAACAAGCTTCTGAACAAATCTCCAAACAACTCCAACCATGAACTACACCCCCATCTTCAAACCAGGCAGTTTGAGCTAACACTGGCAATTCCTAACTGCCAGAGGTGAGCATATGTAGCAGAGGGGAGTGGCCAACACTGAACAGCTGAGACAATCCAGAAAGGAAAGCTCCAGTATCTTCAATTGAACAGATTAACCCTTGCATTACAAGCAAGGAAAAAACCTGCACTGTTTAATAAGATGCTGAAGTACTTCTAACCAGTACAGGAGTTCATGAAACCGGACACCGCAATCTTCTGGCCCCTCTCTGTTGCGGTATCACCATGAGATATAGTGGTTGTTCAGATTACATAGTTCCAAGATTTCACTATTTTCACACTTCAACCAAATTACGATGGCCATCAAAACCTTAAACTATATAACTGTATGTAGTGTGCGCAATTGGTTAAAAGGTCATTGCTGAGGGCCATGTGCATTTTCTTGTAGAATGTTTGTGAATAACTGCAATGAACATACAACCAGCATTTCACATTGGTGGCTGTATTATAGGGTTATCTTTAATTTTCTCTGTCACTGTAGCTTTAAAGATCTTGTTCAGAATTATTAACAAATGGGGTCAAGGCTGTTTAGGTTTTAAAATAACGAAAGAAGTACTGACTGAAGCCTATGCCGGTCCAGCGCCACCTCTTCACACTGGGCTGTGTTAGACCACGTTTCACACCTTCAGTATTTGATCAGTATTTTCCATCAGTATATAGCTCTGGCAAAAATTAAGAGACCACTTTCAAATGTTCAGTTTGTCTGATTTTTCTCTTTATAGGTATATTTTTGAGTAAAATGTAAATTGTTCTTTTTAGTCTATAAACTTCTGACAACATGTCACCGAATTTCCAAGCAATAAATTTTGTATCTTTTTCTGACTAAGAAAAATGGTCAAAATGAAAAAAAAACAGTGCTTACAGACCTGAAATAATGTGAAGAAAACAAGTTCATAATCATTTAGAAACAACAATACTAATGTTTTAACTCAGGAAGAGTTCAGAAATCAATATTTTGTGGAATAACCATGATTTTTAAAAACAGCTTTCATGCGTCTTGGCATGCTTGCCACCAGTCTTTCACACGGCTTCTGGTGCAAAATTTTAAGCAGTTCTTCTTTGTTTGATGGCTTGTGACTATCCATCATCCTCTTGATCACATTCCAGAGGTTTTCAATTGTGGCTCAGGTCTGGAGAATGGGCTGCCCATGACAGGGTTTTGATGTGATGGTCTCTTAATTTTTGCCAGAGCTGTATGTAAGCCAAATCCTGGAGTGGAACAATCAGAGGAAAAATATAATAGAAACATGTCACCACTTCTGTATTTTTCACCCACTCCTGGTTTTGGTTTACAAATACTGATGTCAAATACTGACCAAATACTGTGTGAATGTGGCCTTTTAGTGGTGGCATCACTTGTACAACATGCGAACGCTGCAGCCAATGATTAGGCTCAGCGGTGATGTTAAGACAGGCAGCAGTTACTAATGAACATATTTATATTAAGCATAAGAAACCTTTCCGAACAAACCCTTAAACTGTTACAATGATGTATTGAGAGGTGCTAGGCACAAAAACTTCCTGGGGCTCAGAGTACACCGGTACCTTATACACACACATGCTGCTCCAACATATACAGTACATTCAAGAATACATAAGTGTAAGTTAAAAAAATGTTTTGAAACTATTAGGCCACGTTCAGCATTTGGCCAGTATTTTACATCAGAGTGGGTGAAAAATGCAGAAGTGGTGACGTGTTTCTATTATACTTTACTATATGGAGTAGCAAAAGGACGCCCAACACTAATGAGAAACAAAAAGGCGGAATTCCTAGTAAGTAAACCGCCATAATCATCACATATTCCACTCCATATTACATAATAAATGAGGAGAAAAACAGAGTTTTGAATTCGCTTAGTATCAAAAGTAACAAATTTATTGATAAATACAAATACAATATAATGAGCCAAATAACTATATCATAGGATGTAGTTATTTGGCTCATTATATTGTATTTGTATTTATCAATAAATTTGTTACTTTTGATACTAAGCGAATTCAAAACTCTGTTTTTCTCCTCATTTATTATTTACTAGATGGAGGCCCGATGCTGTCGCATCGGGAGGGCGGTAATGTCACGATGGGGCAGGCTTTGCAGTGTGTGTATGTGTGTGTGGTGCGTACGGCATATACAGTGTGTGTGTGGTGCATACGGCGTATACAGCGTGTGTGTGTGTTCTGTGCGTACGGCGTATAGAGTGTGTGTGTGGTGCATACAGCATATACAGTGTGTGTGTGTGGTGCGTACTGCATATACAGTGTGTGTGTGTGGTGCATACGGCGTATACAGCGTGTGTGTGTGTGCTGTGCGTACGGCGTATACAGTGTGTGTGTGGTGCATACAGCGTATACAGTGTGTATGTGTGTGTGGTGCGTACGGCATATACAGTGTGTGTGTGGTGCATACGGCGTATACAGCGTGTGTGTGTGTGCTGTGCGTACGGCGTATACAGTGTGTGTGTGTGTGGTGCATACGGCGTATACAGTGTGTGTGTGTGTGGTGCTGTGAGGCAGTGACCGGGATCGTTTACGAGGGACGTTATATTTCCCCCAGAATGTGTATAGAGACCTATTAAAGCCATTGGAGTGCATTGCAGTCACACACACAGCTGCGGCTGCAATGCAGGAATGAAGGTGAGCAGTGACCTAGTCAGACTACCTGGCTAAGGCAGATTAAGTAAAATCCGGCAGGGCCTTCATTTCTTGGAGGAGGTCACAGGAGGCAGTGGGGCAGCCTCCTCCCTCCAACCCGGGTTTTCCAGTGGCTTTCTGCCACAGGTCTTTAAAACTCCTGCACTAAGGATTAGTGTGTTCTATGTTTGGACCCTGCTAGGAGCATAGCAGAAAACAAAAAACAAGAAGCAAATATCCTAAAATAAAACAAAATAAAAAATATATTGCAAAACATGCATGAAGTTGTAATAATAATAAAAAGGGTATTTGGTAAACATAAAAGAATGTACAAGCCATCCCGCCACGTCAAGGCAACCCTTTGTGGGACAGTCCTACTCTAATATTAAAAACCTTTCCACTTGTCAAGTGACGTAAATGTGAACAAGGCAGAGGGACTGAACCCACCAGTTGAAGCATAGGCCAGACAGGATGGATTTTTCAGCTCAAAAGCAGGGCGGTCACACCCTTATATGCACAAAATGCACTGAGAACTAAATGAAAAACTGGGTCTGAACTGAAAAAGTAAGTTGATGTGTATGCAAAATGTAAATGCATATCAAACACATGACCATTAAACAGAAAACAAAAAACAAGAAGCAAATATCCTAAAATAAAACAAAATAAAAAATATATTGCAAAACATGCATGAAGTTGTAATAATAATAAAAAGGGTATTTGGTAAACATAATTTTGATCAAAAGAATGTACAAGCCATCCCGTCACGTCAAGGCAACCCTTTGTGGGACAGTCCTACTCTAATATTAAAAACCTTTCCACTTGTCAAGTGACGTAAATGTGAACAAGGCAGAGGGACTGAACCCACCAGTTGAAGCATAGGCCAGACAGGATGGATTTTTCAGCTCAAAAGCAGGGCGGTCACACCCTTATATGCACAAAATGCACTGAGAACTAAATGAAAAACTGGGTCTGAACTGAAAAAGTAAGTTGATGTGTATGCAAAATGTAAATGCATATCAAACACATGACCATTAAACAGAAAACAAAAAACAAGAAGCAAATATCCTAAAATAAAACAAAATAAAAAATATATTGCAAAACATGCATGAAGTTGTAATAATAATAAAAAGGGTATTTGGTAAACATAATTTTGATCAAAAGAATGTACAAGCCATCCCGCCACATCAAGGCAACCCTTTGTGGGACAGTCCTACTCTAATATTATTATTATTACAACTTCATGCATGTTTTGCAATATATTTTTTATTTTGTTTTATTTTAGGATATTTGCTTCTTGTTTTTTGTTTTCTGTTTAATGGTCATGTGTTTGATATGCATTTACATTTTGCATACACATCAACTTACTTTTTCAGTTCAGACCCAGTTTTTCATTTAGTTCTCAGTGCATTTTGTGCATATAAGGGTGTGACCGCCCTGCTTTTGAGCTGAAAAATCCATCCTGTCTGGCCTATGCTTCAACTGGTGGGTTCAGTCCCTCTGCCTTGTTCACATTTACGTCACTTGACAAGTGGAAAGGTTTTTAATATTAGAGTAGGACTGTCCCACAAAGGGTTGCCTTGACGTGACGGGATGGCTTGTACATTCTTTTGATCAAAATTATGTTTACCAAATACCCTTTTTATTATTATTACAACTTCATGCATGTTTTGCAATATATTTTTTATTTTGTTTTATTTTAGGATATTTGCTTCTTGTTTTTTGTTTTCTGTTTAATGGTCATGTGTTTGATATGCATTTACATTTTGCATACACATCAACTTACTTTTTCAGTTCAGACCCAGTTTTTCATTTAGGAGCATAGCAGGAAAGCTCCACAGGAATTGTGTGTAGCTGAACCCACGCCTGGGACGGCTCTGCACCTGTCAGACTCTGTTCGGCCGGCGCGGCCGTTGTCCCCGGCAACCATTGTTTATGGACTGATGTTACCCCGGCTGCGTACCGGAGAACTTTTTCCGGTTTAACCCGTGAGTTGCTGAATAAAAGCTGTTTAATTTGGACTTGCTTGGGTCACTGCCTCAGTTACTGCACGGTGTGAACACCGCCGCCTTACAGGTGCATACGGCGTATACAGTGTGTGTGTGTGGTGCATACGGCGTATACAGTGTGTGTGTGTGTGCTGTGCGTACGGCGTATAGAGTGTGTGTGTGGTGCATACAGCGTATACAGTGTGTGTGTGTGGTGCGTACTGCATATACAGTGTGTGTGTGTGGTGCATACGGCGTATACAGCGTGTGTGTGTGTGCTGTGCGTACGGCGTATACAGTGTGTGTGTGGTGCATACAGCGTATACAGTGTGTATGTGTGTGTGGTGCGTACGGCATATACAGTGTGTGTGTGGTGCATACGGCGTATACAGCGTGTGTGTGTGTGCTGTGCGTACGACGTATAGAGTGTTTGTGTGGTGCATACGGCGTATACAGTGTGTGTGTGTGTGTGTGGTGCTGTGAGGCAGTGACCGGAATCGTTTACGAGGGACGTTATATTTCCCCCAGAATGTGTACAGAGACCTATTAAAGCCATTGGAGTGCATTGCAGTCACACACACAGCTGTGGCTGCAATGCAGGAATGAAGGTGAGCAGTGACCTAGTCAGACTACCTGGCTAAGGCAGATTAAGTAAAATCCGGCAGGGCCTTCATTTCTTGGAGGAGGTCACAGGAGGCAGTGGGGCGGCCTCCTCCCTCCAACCCGGGTTTTCCAGTGGCTTTCTGCCACAGGTCTTTAAAACTCCTGCACTAAGGATTAGTGTGTTCTATGTTTGGATCCTGCTAGGAGCATAGCAGGAAAGCTCCACAGGAATTGTGTGTAGCTGAACCCACGCCTGGGACGGCTCTGCACCTGTCAGGCTCTGTTCGGCCCGGCGCGGCCCTTGTCCCCGGCAACCATTGTTTATGGACTGATGTTACCCCGGCTGCGTACCGGAGGACTTTTTCCGGTTTAACCCGTGAGTTGCTGAATAAAAGCTGTTTAATTTGGACTTGCTTGGGTCACTGCCTCAGTTACTGCACGGTGTGAACACCGCCGCCTTACAGTTGGTTGGAGAATGCGGGCATTGTGACTGAGGTATACCCCCACCGGCAGCTTCATGACCCCAATCCGGCCGGCCACTTTTCAGCCTCACCCCGTGGACAAAATGGAGGAGTTGGTAAAGCAGCTGGTAATTACAGAACAGCAGCAGCTGCAGTCTCAGCGACAACAGCAGGAGCAGTACCTGAGTCTCCAGCGGCAACAGCAGGAGCGGGAGCAACAGCACAATGAGCAACAGCAGCTATTGTACCAGCAGCAGCAAAAAACAAACGAACTGTTGCTGCAACAGATTTCTGCACTGCGGGAGACCTCGACGGCACCAGCCCCTGAACGTCGCGAGGCCCGAGACAGGGTTCGCTCAGCGTTAAGGAAGATGGGACCGGAGGACGACGTGGAAGCGTTCCTGACAGTTTATGAGCGCACAGCGGAGCGGGAAAACCTACCCGCCGGCCAGTGGGCAGACGTAGTAGCTCCGTTTCTGGTCAGCGATGCACAAAAGGCCTACTTCGATCTCAGTTGGGAGGACGCCCAGGACTACCAGAGGCTCAAAGGTGAGATCCTTGCCCGACTGGGGGTTAATACTTACGTGAGGGCTCAGCGTGTATTTTCATGGGCCTATGTGGAGACACGACCCGCGCGGTCTCAGGCTTATGACCTCCTGCAGCTGGTCAAGAAGTGGCTCCAGCCAGAGACTTTGTCTCCAGCCCAGATGGTGGAGAGGGTGGTGGTTGACCGGCTGGTAAGAACTCTGACGGCTGCTATCCAACGTTGGGTGGGGCAAGGCGACCCCGGCACACTCGACCAGGTAGTCAGTTTGATCGAGCGCTACTCGGCCACTCAAGACTTTATTCGAGACTCCGCCCCCTCTCGGCTGTCACGCCGATCCCTGCCAACCCAGGAATCGGGAAAGGGGTCGCGTTCCTCTGCTGGGGACAGTCAGCACCGTACCCGTGCTAAAGGGGAACCCCGGAGTGAGAGTGGCAGGAGACCGGTTCCCTCCCAAACTGTCATAAGACCTAACAGTACCTCTGTAATGTATGTAGTACAGTTCATATAGCGTCTTGTGCTTGGGTGCAATGAAAATACATGAGACACAGGTTTGATATAGAAAGTCTTGTATTACTTCATACAAGTTGGCAAAAATAGTCACACAGTTTGCAGACACAGAAGCAGGAGACACAGCAGGCCAGAGTAATCTAAGCTCAGCAATCACTCTCCACAACAGGTTCAGGATCTTCTTCTCTGTTACCGTAAGTCCATGCAAACGTGGGTCTTTCAAAGAGCAGGGTTCAGAGTCCACAAGTGCTTCAGAGTTCCTCAGTAGGAATAGCTGGAGTACAAGGTCCAAGGCTTTAGGAGTCAGGTCACAGGTTCACTGCAGGCTAGATTCTGAAGCACTGATTGCTCAGCTGTGGCTGCTTAAGAAGCAAAAGGAGAGAATCAGGGCGGGAACATGCAAGCTGGAAACTCCATTTTGACTGAGGGCAAGATAGCTGCAGCAAGACAGAAAGTAAAATGGCTGACGAACAAACTGAGTTTCAGGAACATGTACACAGAACCTTACATTACTCCCCCTTAGGGACAACCTCCGGATGACCTCAGGCCAGGCTTGTGTGGGTACCTCTGATGAAACTGACGGAGCAAGCGAGGAGCATTAACGTTATTGACTGGTTCCCATGAGTTGTCCTCCACTGGGTAGCCCTGCCATTTAATCAGATATTGTAACTGATTTCTATACAACCTGGAATCTAAAATCCTTTCCACCACAAATTCTTCCTGACCATCGACTAGCACTGGGTCAGGGCAAGGAGAAGAATGTCCAGGAAACGTATTGGGTGTCGCAGCCTTTAGTAGGGATACATGAAAGACAGGGTGAATTCTCATAGTTCTGGGCAGTTGAAGACGACAAGCAACGGCACTTATAATTTTACTGATTTTATAGGGTCCAATGTACTTATGTCCCAACTTAGACGATGGAATCCTTAACTTAAGATTTCTGGTTGACAGCCAGACCAAGTCTCCTACCTTGAAAGCTGGTGCAGGTTTACGAAATTTATCTGCTGCTTTCTTGTACCTTTCCTGAGCCGATTCCAGATTCTCCTTTAGAAGATCCATATTCTTCTGTAAAGACGTGATTCTTTCAGCCACTGCTGGTAAAGGCGTTTCTATGGGAAATCGTGGTAGAATGTTAGGATGATAACCTAGATTAGAGTAAAAAGGAGACTGCTTAGTGGAGGCACTCTGAGAGTTGTTATACGAGAACTCAGCTAATGGAAGTAGATCCACCCAATCATCCTGTAGGTGGCAGATAAAGCAGCGGAGATACTGCTCCAGGGTTTGATTGGTTCGTTCGGTCTGTCCATTAGTCTGGGGATGAAAAGCAGAAGAAAGGTTTACTTTAATGTCCAATGCTGCACAGAAATTTTGCCAAAACCTAGAAGTGAATTGCACCCCTCGATCCGAAATAACCTCATCCGGTACTCCATGTAAGCGAAACACATCTTTAATCATCAAATCTGATGTCTGTTTTGCAGTGGGTAAGCCGACACAAGGGATAAAATGAGCTGCCTTTGTTAGACGGTCAACCACCACTAGAATGGTGTTCTTCCCTTGAGAGGTTGGTAACTCCACAATGAAGTCCATAGAAATGGATCCCCACGGGCGGGACGGGGTGGGAAGAGGCTGTAACAGACCAGTTGGTGAGGAGCGAGGTGTTTTGCATCTTGCACAGACTTCACATGAAGTGACATAGTTTAAAACATCCTTCCTGCAAGTGGGCCACCAAAAGAAACGAGAGAGAAATTCCTGTGTCTTTAGAATTCCTCTATGCCCAGCTATCTTGGAATCGTGAATGAGTTGCAATACTCTCAATCTGACTGTTTCAGGAATATACAGGCGTTGTCCCTGAATCCACACACCATTCTTAAAGACAAGACTTACGTCCCTTGGGGGCTGTGCCAAAAAGGAATCCGCATGGTATGCTTCCTTGATGTCCTTAAGTAGGTCTTGATTATGAATTACTCCTAGGAATCTAGAGTCAGGAAGAATAGTCTTAGGAGGAGTAATTGGACGTGTCTCTGCTGAGTAAATCCTAGAGAGTGCATCAGCCTTTCCATTGCGCGATCCTGGTCTATAAGAAATGATAAAATTAAATTGGTTTAAGAAAAGATTCCAGCGAGCCTGGCGAGGAGTCAGGCACTTAGCCGACCTGATAAACTCAAGGTTACGATGATCTGTCAGGACGACTATTTGCTGTGCAGCTCCCTGAAGAAGGTGTCTCCATTCTTTGAAGGCGGCAATAATGGCCAACAACTCTCTATTGCCCACATCGTAGTTCCTCTCAGCCGAAGACAACTGCTGGGAAAAGAAGGCACAGGGATGCAAGACATTCTTCTCACCTGTTCTCTGAGAGAGTATAGCTCCAACGGCACAGTCTGAAGCATCCACCTCTATTATGAAGGCAAGCTCGGGGTTGGGATGTACTAGGATAGGTGCAGTGGTAAATTTATCTTTTAGACGGGAAAATGCTTCCTGGGCTTGGGGAGTCCAGGAGAACCTAGACTCTTTCCGGGTAAGTTGGGTGATAGGTGACACTACCTCAGAGAAATTTCTAATGAAACGTCTATAGAAGTTGGCAAACCCGATGAAGCGCTGTACCTCCTTCACATTTCTAGGACTTGGCCAATCCTTGATGGCTTGGGTTTTGCTTCCATCCATACTAATTCCTTGTGTAGACAGTACATACCCCAAAAATTGAATTTCGGTCCTATGGAATTCACACTTTTCAAGTTTGATGTAAAGATGATTTTGTCTTAGACGTTCCAAGACCATTCTCACATGTCCATGATGTTCCTCTGTGGAGTTAGAAAAAATTAGAATATCATCCAAATAAATTACCATGAATGTATCTAGGAGATCCCTGAAGATGTCATTCACCAAGTGTTGGAAAGTGGCTGGGGCGGTACTCAGACCAAAAGGCATAACTAGATATTCAAAGTGTCCATAGCGTGACCTGAATGCAGTCTTCCATTCATCCCCAGGTCTAATACGGACTAAGTTATAGGCCCCACGAAGATCTAGTTTAGAAAAAATTTTGGCATGTCGCACTCTCTCCAATAACTCAGGGATTAAAGGCAATGGATAACGGTTTCTAATAGTAACCTTATTGAGTTCCCTATAGTCTACGCATGGTCTCAGAGATCCATCTTTCTTCTTTACAAAGAAGATGGGTGCACCTGCAGGAGATGAAGAGGGGCGTATGAAGCCCTTGGCTAGATTTTCGTCTATGTAATCCTTTAAAGCCTTTAGCTCGGGCCCCGCCAGGGGGTAGATCTTATCAAAAGGTATCTCTGCTCCAGGCAATAATTCAATTGGACAATCATATGGACGGTGAGGAGGAAGCTGGTCAGCGTTCTTCTTGTCACATAAATCCACATAGTCCTGGTATACAGCTGGTAGTTCAGGGACTGACATGGTTCCTTTAGGAACAGAGCAAGCTGAAACTTTTTTTTTTTTTTAAACCAATTATTTTTATTTAGGTTTCAAAAATTAACAGCAAACAGTTATCAATATACATATAACAATTCACATAACGTGTAGTAATACAGTCAAAACCCTCTCCCCCCCTCCCCTCCCGCCAATACTCCTTATGCCGGGCATACCTGGGAACATTGACAATCATATTACCGCAATCCATGCGGACCATATTTTCCCAAAAGTTCTCTCTCCATGCCTCCGCCTGTAAATGCTTTCCTCTAAATGCATTACCGTACGTGTCTGAGCAATAAATTCCCTCCTAGTGGGGGGTTCCGAATCTGTCCACTTTCGTGCTATTAATTTGCGTGCCACATATAGCAATCGCGCTATCGCCACTTTGTTATGTTCCGAGACAGGTATACCATCCACCTCCCCCAAAACACACAGCACCGGGTTTCTGTCAATTGTACATGTATAAGCCCTCTCAATTTTGTTAATAACGACCAACCAATAAGCCGCCAGCCGTGGGCACGACCATAGCATGTGCAGTAATCCGGCCTGGTCCATGCCACACCTAGGGCAACTGGAATCTCCCCTCAAGCCCGCCTTGTACAGAAGCAACGGTGTTTTGTATGTCCTATGTATTATGTATAATTGGGAGAGCCGTGCCTGCTCGCTTAGAGAGATCTTCGGGACATATTCTAGAATCGCCTCCCATTGTTCTGTCGTGAGGGTACCCACCTCCTTTTCCCATTTACTCTTTGCAATGAGGTGATTTCCCCCCAGATAGGAGTGCAGTACGTCATGATATAAGCTCGATATGACTCCCCTCGTCCCTCCTTCATACACACAAAGTCTAGTACAATGTCGCTCTGAACCGTCATAGCTCCCAATCCACACTGTGCCCTCCAAGCATGTCGAAGCCTATAGTATTGAAATCCCCATACCAAATGCAAATCAAATTCCTCTCTCAATTTCTCAAAGGTCTTCAGGTCCGTTCCACTCTGCAGCTGGCACACATATCTCACTCCTTGCGCCTTCCAATTGCCCATTTGACACAGCTTATTAAGTTCCGGCAGATGTTCATTGCCCAACACCGGTGAGTATCTAGTCAGCCCGTCCACCCCCCTGATCTTTTTAATAGTGTCCCATACCTTCTGAGTCAAGCCTAAGGTAGGATATATTGCTCCCAATTTATTAACGGTACCATCCTCTAACGCCTGGACCAGTGGGCGTCACCCCGACACATGTTCCAGCACCCGGCAAGCTGCCCCTCCACAATCGGGCTCTCTCCATCCCCTGACATGCTGGCCCTGTACTGCCAAAAAATAGACCCAGGGATTGGGTGCGGTCAATCCTCCCTCCTCCTTCCCATTTTGCAGCGTTTCCAATTTAATCCTTGCCTGCCTCTTGCCCCATATCAAGGATCTGAAGATAGAATCAATACCCTGAAACAGTTTCTTTGGTAGCCATATCGGTGAGTTGTGCAAAACGTACATTAATTGTGGCATAAGGACCATCTTAATCAGGTTAGTTCTACCCGTCACCGTCAAAGCCAATCGGCACCATGTGTCACACTGTATAGCGATATGTGTACGATGTCAGTAAACTATTCTTACAGAAACAACACTCTATACAACATATAGTTTAGCAACATCAGCATGTAAATATAGAATAGATTTACCTGACACGATATCCGTTGAACTCAGGGTTAATCTTGAGGACTTGATACGCTGTCACAGGAAAGAGGAGGACCGGGGTCTAACCTGACCCTAAAACTGGGGTCCTAACTAATCCCTCACCTTGGAGGTACTGATAATGGTTCAGAGGTCCAAGTCTCCAGCCTAACCTAGTCTCCTATCAGTCCCTGAACCCTGTAATCAGTCCTAAGAAGGACCCTGACTACCACCAAAGGGATATGGGCTGATCTCTGCTAAATACACAGATTAGACATATAGGACAGACTGGAGAAAACACAGACTCGCATACACACTCAAACACAGAAGGAACATAAATGGTCTGGGATATAAAACTCTAAGCAAGTTGAGCTTAAAACAACTAAGGAGCTCTTTAACTTAAGTCTATACAGATTCAATCCTATCTGTGGTCTGCATGAAGAATTTCACTGGCAACTCCCAAAACAGACAACCATGGATTTAAAGGAAACCAATCAACAAATAATCAATTGCAGCCGGGAGAAACTGAACCCAGTCCCAGAACCGAGCACAGACAGAATTAACTCCCTCACTGCCAAACACAAAGAAACAGCAACTCAGCTGTGAGAAGTCAGAATGTGCAACCGCGACGATCTTCGTGGCGATGCACACATGACAGTACCCCCCCTTCTACGAGGGGCCTCCGGACCCTCAGGGCCAGGTCTGCCCGGGTGAGTTCTGTGGAAGGTCCGAACCAAACGATCTGCGTTAATGTCAGACGCAGGAACCCACGTCCTCTCCTCTGGACCATACCCCTTCCAATGCACCAAGTACTGAAGGGACCGGCGATTCAGACGTGAGTCAATGATCTTTGACACTTGAAACTCCAAGTTACCATTGACCACCACTGGAGGAGGAGGTAGAGGTGACGGTATGACTGGTGCCACGTACCTCTTAAGTAATGACTTGTGGAACACATTGTGGATTTTAAACGTAGGAGGGAGGTCCAGACGAAATGCCACAGGATTAATTATGGAACTGATCCTGTACGGCCCGATGAATCTGGGACCCAGTTTCCAGGAGGGAACTTTAAGTTTTATATTCCTGGTAGACAACCATACCAGATCGTTCACATTCAGATCTGGACCAGAAACTCTCCTCCTATCAGCCATACGTTTATAACGGTTCCCCATAGCACTCAGATTATTCAATACACCTCTCCACACTGAAGCAAGTGACGACGAGAAACGCTCCTCCTCAGGAACCCCAGAAGGGCCCCCCCCATTGAAAGTACAAAACTGGGGATGAAAACCATATGCCCCAAAAAACGGGGATTTACCAGTGGACTCGCTCCGCCTGTTGTTAAGAGCGAACTCTGCCAGAGGCAAGAAAGAAGACCAGTCCTCCTGGTTCTCTGAGACAAAACACCGAAGATAAGTCTCAAGGCTTTGATTCAGACGCTCTGTCTGACCATTGGTCTGCGGATGAAAAGCCGAGGAAAATGACAATTGCATCCCCCGACGTAAACAAAATGCCCTCCAAAATTTAGACACAAACTGAGACCCCCTATCTGACACCACATCAGAAGGCAACCCATGAAGTCTCACAATCTCCCCAATGAACACCTGCGCCAGAGTTTTAGCATTAGGGAGTGCAGGAAGAGCAATGAAATGTGCCATCTTACTGAACCTGTCAACAACCACCAGTATGACAGTTTTCCCTGACGACGGAGGAAGATCCGTAATGAAGTCCATAGACAAATGAGTCCATGGACGCTCCGGAAGTTTCAAGGGTAAGAGGGTCCCAGACGGACGGGTATGCGGGGTCTTAGAGCGAGCACAAACCCCACAGGACACGACAAAAGTTATAACATCTTTATTAACGTTAGGCCACCAAAACCGGCGAGAAAGGAGATCTAAAGTAGCCTTACTCCCTGGATGTCCTGCTAAAGCAGAATTATGATGTGCCTCAATAACCTTTTGTCTCAACTGATTTGGGACAAACAGTCTCCCTGAAGGTCCTGCAGGGGCGTCCCCCTGAGCCTCTAATACCTCCTCCTCAAGCTCAGAACATACAGCCGACACTACCACCCCCTCCTGAAGGATAGGAATCGGGTCATCCGTTTTCCCGGCCCCTGGGAAACTGCGAGACAAGGCATCAGCCTTAACATTCTTAGACCCAGGGCGATATGTGACGACAAAATTAAACCTGGTAAAAAACAACGACCATCGAGCTTGTCTGGAATTCAGACGCTTAGCAGATTCCAAATACAGCAGGTTTTTGTGATCAGTAATGACGGTGACCGGGTGGACTGCCCCCTCCAAAAAGTGACGCCATTCCTCAAAAGCCAACTTAATGGCCAAAAGTTCCCTATTGCCGATATCATAATTCCTTTCGGCGGACGACAACTTCTTAGAAAAGAAAGCGCACGGATGCCATTTACCAGGGGACGGACCCTGGGACAATATTGCACCCACCCCTACGTCAGACGCGTCCACCTCCACAATGAACGGCTGTGATGCATCTGGTTGGATGAGAACGGGTGCCGAAGCAAAACATTTTTTCAAAGAGGAAAAAGCTTGGCAAGATTTGTCCGACCATTTAGAAAAATCCGTCCCTTTTCTTGTCATGTCAGTGAGAGGTTTGACAACAGATGAGAAATTACAAATAAATTTCCGGTAGTAGTTAGCAAATCCCAGAAAACGCTGCAGAGCCTTAAGATCCTCTGGCTGATCCCATTCAAGCACTGCTCTCACTTTTTCAGGGTCCATACGGAAACCGGAGGCTGACACCAAGAAACCCAAAAACTGAAGTTCCTGTACAGCAAATACACACTTTTCCAGTTTGGCGTATAGTTTATTGTCTCGCAAGATCTGCAACACCTGTCTCACATGCTCCTGGTGAGACACAAGATCTGGCGAGTAAATTAAAATGTCATCCAAATATACGACCACAAACAGCCCCACAAGGTGACGAAAAATGTCATTAACAAAATGTTGGAATACTGCTGGTGCAGTAGTCAGACCAAAAGGCATGACAAGGTTCTCATAATGTCCCTCCGGCGTGTTAAACGCCGTTTTCCACTCATCCCCCTCTTTTATCCTAATCAGATTATACGCCCCCCTGAGATCCAATTTAGAGAACCATTTGGCGCCCACAATTTGATTGAAGAGATCAGGAATAAGAGGGAGAGGATACGGATCTCGAACAGTAATCCGATTAAGTTCGCGGAAATCCAAGCAAGGGCGTAGGCCTCCATCTTTTTTCTTCACAAAGAAGAACCCCGCGGCCACTGGGGAAGATGAAGGTCTAATATGCCCTTTGGCCAGACTTTCCGAAATATAGTCTTTCATAGCCTGCCTCTCAGGACCAGAAAGGTTATATAACCTAGCTTTAGGTAACTTAGCATCAGGAAGTAAATTAAAAGAGCAGTCATACACGCGATGAGGAGGCAACTCCTGACACCCCTCCTCAGAGAACACATCCCCAAAGTCCTCCAAAAAAGGAGGCAATGTACTAGGCACGACCGCACTGATGACTGTGTTCATGCAGTTACTTTTGCAAAACTCACCCCATTGGCTTATCTCTCTGGACTGCCAATTAATCACAGGGTTATGTTTAACCAACCAAGGAAGTCCCAACACAATAGGAGTAGGTAGACCCTCCAACACATAACAAGATAATTGTTCCCTATGTATCGCCCCTACCCGAATATCAATGTTATGGACCTCATGAACAAAGCTACCTTGGCCGAGAGGCCTGGCGTCAATGGAGAATATAGGGATCGGTTTGGCCAATACACTCAGAGGCATACCTTGAGCCTGAGCAAACTGAGCGTCAACCAGATTAGCCCGGACCCACTATCAAGAAGAACAGAAAATCTCTCCACTCTCGTACCAACCACCATCTCCACTGGTACAAGGAACTGATAAGAACTAGCGGACGAAATACATACTCCCAGGTTGTCGTCCACCACACAACCTGGGATTAACAGTTTTCCGGCAACTTTTTGCTCAACAAGGCACGGGATGGACATCCCCCAACAAAATGTCCCTCTTTCCCGCAGAAGAAACACCTTCTAGTCCTGCTGCGTACCACCAATCCCCTCCTACGAAATGATGTCCCTCCCAACTGCATAGGCTCCTCTGAACAGACAAGGGGAACCTCAACATAAGGGACTTTTGTAGTAGGTGGAGCAACTACCGGGGGCGGAGTTACCTCACCCCTCTCCCGAAGCCGTCTATCAGTACGGATAGCTAGGGCCATAGCAGCCTCCAGTGATGGAGGAGAATCATACTGAGCCAAAACGTCCTTTAATTTGTCAGAAAGCCCATGACAAAACTGACTCCTAAGAGCTGGGTCATTCCACTGAGTATCTGTGGCCCATCTACGGAACTCAGAAGCAAATTCCTCCGCCGGACGATCTCCCTGCTGTATCTTACGTAATTTTGTCTCAGCAAGAGAGACCCGATCTGGGTCATCATATACCAAACCCAGGGCAGTAAAAAATCGATCTACAGACTGTAGAGCCGGGGATCCCGGAGGAAGGGAGAATGCCCAGGATTGAGGGTCCCCTTGTAGGAGCGAGATAACAATTCCCACTCTCTGCTCTTCACTCCCTGATGATCGAGGCCGAAGCCGAAAATACAATTTACATGCTTCCCGGAATGTGAAAAATTTGTCTCGCCCACCAGTGAACCTGTCCGGGAGAGCTACTTTAGGTTCAAATCTGGTTTGCTCCAGGGGAGACAAAACTTTGGACTTAATGTCCGTCAGCTCCATGGATAATCCCTGCAACTGCAGAGCCAGCTGGGCTACTGGATCCATGGCAACTGGGGATAATTTTATTGGCCAGTGAAAATGTCACGCTGTCTAATGATATGTGTACGATGTCAGTAAACTATTCTTACAGAAACAACACTCTATACAACATATAGTTTAGCAACATCAGCATGTAAATATAGAATAGATTTACCTGACACGATATCCGTTGAACTCAGGGTTAATCTTGAGGACTTGATACGCTGTCACAGGAAAGAGGAGGACCGGGGTCTAACCTGACCCTAAAACTGGGGTCCTAACTAATCCCTCACCTTGGAGGTACTGATAATGGTTCAGAGGTCCAAGTCTCCAGCCTAACCTAGTCTCCTATCAGTCCCTGAACCCTGTAATCAGTCCTAAGAAGGACCCTGACTACCACCAAAGGGATATGGGCTGATCTCTGCTAAATACACAGATTAGACATATAGGACAGACTGGAGAAAACACAGACTCGCATACACACTCAAACACAGAAGGAACATAAATGGTCTGGGATATAAAACTCTAAGCAAGTTGAGCTTAAAACAACTAAGGAGCTCTTTAACTTAAGTCTATACAGATTCAATCCTATCTGTGGTCTGCATGAAGAATTTCACTGGCAACTCCCAAAACAGACAACCATGGATTTAAAGGAAACCAATCAACAAATAATCAATTGCAGCCAGGAGAAACTGAACCCAGTCCCAGAACCGAGCACAGACAGAATTAACTCCCTCACTGCCAAACACAAAGAAACAGCAACTCAGCTGTGAGAAGTCAGAATGTGCAACCGCGACGATCTTCGTGGCGATGCACACATGACACCATGCGCCTATTTTCTTTTTAAATTTCTCTAGCAGAGGAACTAAATTCAGATCCGTGAATCGTGTCAATGGAAGCGCCACCCATATCCCAAGGTATTTAAATTGTGAAACCAGCCGGAGCTGCTTCCCCCTCTCATCTATCTCCTCCGCTTTTATTGGTCTATCTACAGCCATGACATAAGACTTATGCCAGTTTATCTCCAGTCCCGAAATGCTCCCAAAGTGTTTAATTACATCCATAGTGCACCCCAATGTCTCTCCTGCACTTTCCAGAAATAACAGGATGTCATTGGCATACAGTGATATTTTTCTTCCAGCCTCCCAAATTTAAATCCGACCACTCCTCTCTCAGCTCTTATTTTGGCCGCCAGGGCTCCACAGCCACCGCAAACAATAGCGGGGACAGCGGGCACCCCTGCCTTGTGCCCCTATGTAGGTCAAACATCCCGGACCATTCACCATTCACCTTAACTACCGCCCTTGGGGACGAGTACAGTAACTTCACCCAGGCCATAAACGCGGGGCCAAATCCCATTATTTCCATGATTTTCCATAAATATTTCCATTCCACACTGTCAAATGCTTTTCTAGCGTCCAATGACATCACTATTCTCCCACCCCCATTATCAGCAGGCAGCTGCATATTAAGAAATAATCTTCTCAAGTTAACAGCCGTGGAGCGGTTGGGCATAAAGCCCGACTGGTCCTCGTGAATAACAGTATGCGCAACCCCGGTGAGCCGGGTGGCCAGGATCTTAGCGAGTATTTTGACATCCGTTGTCAACAACGATATGGGCCTATACGACTCCGCATCCATGGGGTCTTTCCCCTCCTTTGGTAGAACCACTATCATCGCTTCCTCCATTGATCTCGGTAGCGCCCCCCTTCACCAAAGCCTCCTCAAACACATTTTTCAGTTTAGGGGCCAGCAGCTCCACCAGCTCCCTGTACACCTCCCCAGGTAGACCATCAGCACCCGGTGATCTGTTATTGGGCATAGACAGAATTGCACATTCCACCTCCTCCACACTCACAGGTTCATCCAACCTTAACCTATCTTCCTCAGACAATTTAGACAGTGAGATGCCCTCCAAGAATTCCTCTACGGCCCTCTCCGTGTCCCGTAAGCTGAAACTTTTGAACTCATCTGTTTCTCTGGAAAGTGTAATTCCTTGGTCTCCCAGTTAATGGTAGGATTCTGAGCCTGCAGCCATGGTAGCCCTAGAATAATGGGAAAGTGGGGAGAAGAGATAAGCATAAAGGACAGTTTCTCTTGATGATCTTTACCCATAAGAACCCTCAAAGGCTCTGTTTCCTGATCCACTGGTCCAGAGGTCAGCAGGGAGCCATCCACAGTTTCCATCTGTACTGGAGTAGCCTTCTTCACTGAACGTATCCCCTGTTTCAGAGCAAAGGAGACATCCATAAAATTTCCACTTGCCCCTGAGTCGATCATAGCAGAGCTAGACACCCAAGCTGAGTCAACCCAGAGTTTGATGGAAAGAAAGCAATGAGAATTGTTTTTCTTACAACTCAGCTGGGACACCGCTGAGGAAACTTGAAAAATGGCAGCGTTTACACAGTCAACGTCCTCAGAGGTAACGGAGTTTAAGTCTGAGAAATCAAGATCTGTTGCTGCAGATCTCTCTGGAGCCTGAGGCTCGGACCTGACAGATCCCCTCTCGCAACACTCACAATGAATGAGTGCTGCAGTAGTCTTACGAGAACGGCTGGGGCAGTTTATAATGAAGTGCCCTGACTTACCACAATAGAAACATAGATTTTCCTTAAAACGATGTTCCTTGCGTGCATCACTAACCCGTCGTTGTAAAAGGTCTACCTGCATGGGTTCAGGTTCAGGTTCCCGTGTAATCCTACTCAAAGGTTCCTTAGCTGGAGAGGAAGGTAGGAAAAGGTTAGTGCGATTGCTTTCCAACCATCTCTCTTGCCTGCGTTCAGTCAGACGAGTATCAATACGGATGCAGTAGTTAATAAAGTCACCTAACGCAGTGGGAGGGTCGGCACGAGCAAGTTCATCCTTAATCAGTGGAGATAACCCCTTTCGAAAAATAGATTTTTTGGCGGAACTGTCCCAGGTGGTATCAAGGGCCCATCTCCTGAAATCCAAGGCATATTCAGCTACCGAGTGCTTACCTTGGCGCAAAGCTAACATGGCTGCTTCAGCTGTTGCACCTCGATTGGGGTCATCAAACACCTGCCCCATGGCTGAAATAAAAGCATCAAGGTGATTCAAACAATCATCCTCAGTCTCAATCAGAGGGTTTGCCCACATCAAAGCCTTGTTGGTAAGCAACATAATTATAGTAAGCACCTTAGATCGTTCAGTGGGAAATTGTGAAGCATGTGCAGAAAAAAAAAGATTGCATTGATTAATAAATCCCCTGAATTTCTCACGTTCACCGCCAAAACGAAAAGGGGGCAACTTGGGAATCCCAGAACTCGGGCTACGGCAGGAGCCTGGACTCGCTCTTCTAGAACCTCAATCCTGGCTCGCAAATCCTGGGCAGTCTGTCCAAACACTTGCAAATTGTGATTAGTGAGGTCCTGTAGGCTTGAAAAACGGGTCTTTATATTCTGCAAATCTGCAAGGATATTATCAGTCACTCCGCAAAGTTCCTTTATGCGGGCCTCCATTTTCCAGATCTTTTAAGACAGGAGTACTGGAAGAAGAGGAGAGGAGAAAAAAAAAAAAAAAAACAATAGTGTTTACCTGTGGTAACACTGCAGAGAGAAAAAAAATTAAGGGAACTGCTCACCTGGAATGGTTGTGAGAAGTCACAACCACTATCATCACAGAAAGTTCACCCGGACATCTGATATCCACAGTTACAGCAGACAAAAAAGAGAAAAGAGAAAAAAAAAACAATAGTGTTTACCTGTGGTAACACTGCAGAAAAAAAAAAACACTTAAGGGAATTGCTCACCTGGAATGGTTGTGAGAAGTCACAACCACTGTCATCACAGAAAGTACAACCGGACATCCGATATCCACAGTTACAGCAGACACAGCCTTTCCAGACCCAGCAGACACTAACGTTTTGGCTTCAGAATCTTGTAATGTATGTAGTACAGTTCATATAGCGTCTTGTGCTTGGGTGCGATGAAAATACATGAGACACAGGTTTGATATAGAAAGTCTTGTATTACTTCATACAAGTTGGCAAAAATAGTCACACAGTTTGCAGACACAGAAGCAGGAGACGCAGCAGGCCAGAGTAATCTAAGCTCAGCAATCACTCTCCACAACAGGTTCAGGATCTTCTTCTCTGTTACCGTAAGTCCATGCAAACGTGGGTCTTTCAAAGAGCAGGGTTCAGAGTCCACAAGTGCTTCAGTTCCTCAGTAGGAATAGCTGGAGTACAAGGTCCAAGGCTTTAGGAGTCAGGTCACAGGTTCACTGCAGGCTAGATTCTGAAGCACTGATTGCTCAGCTGTGGCTGCTTAAGAAGCAAAAGGAGAGAATCAGGGCGGGAACATGCAAGCTGGAAACTCCATTTTGACTGAGGGCAAGATAGCTGCAGCAAGACAGAAAGTAAAATGGCTGACGAACAAACTGAGTTTCAGGAACATGTACACAGAACCTTACAACCTCCACCCTTAGGTGCTGGCGGTGTCAGGGGCCGGGACATGTGATGGCTAATTGTCCCCTGACTACGGAACCCATGGACTGCGGATATAGCCGCCGGGTCTCAATGTATGCCCAGACCGTCTGCACAGCAATCCTTGACCCCCAGGACAGTGAACTCCAAATATGCCAGGTACTGGTTAATGGGTACCCTACAGAGGCTCTCCTGGACTAAGGGAGCCTCGTGACTCTGGTACATGGGTCACTGGTGGCAGGAGACAACCCCAGCGGACGGCAGGTCGGGGTTGTATGTATCCATGGGGACCTCCGAGAGTATCCAACTACGGAGGTAGTTTTGTCCACGCCATGTGGAGACATAAAACATGTGGTGGGAGTGGTAAAAAATCTTCCCCATGGGTCTGTGTTGGGAAGAGACTTGCCCCTGTTCTGGACTCTGTGGAAAAACTAAATCCATTCTCCCCTGGTAAAATGTATTACAGATGCTGTACCCGACAAACCTGCCATAGGGGTGTCCCACATAGGGATAGAGTGTGACCCCGATAGGTTTCCCTTAGAGGTGCTGGCAGGAGAGGTGGAGGAGACCGCATTAATTCCTGAGCTGGAAGTGTCCAGGGCCACGTTTGGGACAGCTCAGCTACAAGATCCCACCCTGACTCAGGCGCGGGAAAGGGTGCTAGAGGTAAACGGCGTAGCCCAACAGCCCAATGCAGATACGGTATTTCCACGCATGGTAGTCAGTGGTGAGTTGCTTTATAGGATAGATAAAATCAGGGACGAGGTTGTGGAACAGTTGGTAGCACCTCAGTCGTATTGTCGGGTGATTCTAGATTTGGCACACTCACACTTGCTGGGTGGCCACTTAGGGGGAAAAAAAACTCTAGAACGTATCTTGCAGCGGTTCTTTTGGCCTGGAGTTTACGCGGAGGTCAAAAGGTACTGTGAATCCTGCCCCGGATGTCAGTTGACCTCACCCACTGCAAGTTTCCGTAGTCCATTGGTACCCCTGCCAGTAATAGATGTACCTTTTGAACGGATTGCAATGGATTTGGTAGGGCCCTTTGTAAAATCCGCCTGTGGCCACCAACACATACTGGTGGTCATCGACTATGCCACCCGGTACCCGGAGGCTATACCACTACGCCACACCTCGGCAAAACTTATTGCCCGAGAACTGTTTGCCATGTTCTGTCACCTGGGACTACCTAAGGAGATCCTGACGGATCAGGGGACCCCCTTTATGTCCAAGGTGACAAGAGAACTGTGCAAACTACTAAAAATTAAACAATTGCGCACCTCGGTGTACCACCCTCAAACCGACGGGTTAGTAGAACGGTTCAATAGAACCCTCAAGTCCATGTTAAAAAAGGTGGTTTCTAAGGATGGAAGAGATTGGGACATGTTGCTACCCTATTTGATGTTCGCTGTCCGTGAGGTACCCCAGGCTTCCACAGGGTTCTCTCCCTTTGAGTTATTGTACGGCAGACACCCTAGGGGTCTGTTGGACGTAGCCAAAGAGACATGGGAGCAAGAGCCGACTCCACATAAGAGTATAATTGAACACGTGGCTAGTATGCAGGACCGGATCGCGGCGGTCATGCCCATCGTGAAAGAACATCTGTTAGATGCTCAGGCAACCCAGAGGCGCACATATAATTAAAGAGCCCGAGTCAGGTCTTTTAACAAGGGCGATCGGGTATTAGTACTGGTACCCACAGCCGAGAGTAAGCTCATGGCCAAGTGGCAAGGGCCATATAAGATTCGAGAAAAGGTGGGGGAGGTAAATTACCGGGTGTATCAGCCCGGAAGGAGGAAACCTGAGCAGATTTACCATGTAAACCTGCTAAAGCCTTGGAAAGATCGAGAGTGTTTCGTTACAGACATCACCCCGGGCATATCACCAGAGAGTTCTCTACCTTCAGCCAGGGAAGCATCCAAGGGGGAGGTCAGGATAAGTGATGCCCTCACTAAACAGCAGCGACGGGAGGCTCGCTCCCTAGTGCAAAACAATACCGACGTGTTCTCAGAGCTACCAGGTAGGACTTTGGTTATTCAACATGACATTGTCACCGAACCTGGGGTAAGGGTGCGAATAAGACCGTACCGGGTGCCCGAAGCCCGGAGGCAAGCCATCACGGCTGAGGTAAAACAAATGCTTCAGTTAGGCGTCATAGAGGAATCACGGAGTGAGTGGGCTAGCCCCATTGTACTGATTCCAAAACCAGACGGATCATTACGCTTCTGTAATGATTTCCGGAAATTGAATGAAGTGTCAAAGTTCGACCTTTATCCAATGCCCCGGGTGGACGAGCTGATTGAGAGACTGGGGCAGGCCCAGTACTTTACCACGCTCGATCTCACCAAGGGTTACTGGCAGGTACCTCTCACAGATTCGGCGAAGGAAAAGACCGCCTTCGTAACTCCGGAGGGTCTATTTCACTATGTGGTCTTACCTTTTGGGTTACATGGGGCCCCGGCTACATTTCAGAGATTGATGGACATAGTGCTCAAGCCTCATCAGGAATACGCGTCCGCGTATCTAGATGATATCATCATATTTAGCACCGACTGGCAAACGCACCTAACACACGTACAAGCGGTGCTGGATTCTCTCAGAGCCGCGGGGTTAACGGCAAACCCAAAAAAATGTGCGATAGGGCTGGAGGAAGCTCGATATTTGGGGTATGTGATAGGCCGAGGAGCTATCAAGCCCCAAATCAATAAAGTTGAGGCCATAAAAAACTGGCCTAAACCATCGAGTACAAAACAGGTGAGGGCGTTCCTTGGCATCCTTGGGTATTACCGCCGGTTTATACCTAATTTTGCAGGGCGAACGGCGGACCTGACCGATCTCTTGAAAGGAAAAAAACGGTAATGGTTCGGTGGAACCCTCAGGCAGAAGAAGCCTTTCTGTCCATGAAGTTGGCCCTGTGTGGACAGCCGGTCCTCATCAGCCCCAACTTCAATGAAACCTTCATTGTACAGACAGATGCCTCAGAGGTAGGACTAGGGGCGGTGTTGTCACAAAAAGTGAATGGTGAAGAGCACCCGGTCACCTACTTGAGTAGAAAACTTGTCCGGCAGAGAAAAACTATAGCGTGGTAGAGAAGGAGTGTTTGGCTATTAAGTGGGCCTTGGAATCACTACGTTATTATTTACTCGGGCGTCAGTTCCGCTTGGTGACGGACCACTCACCCTTGGTATGGATGAGGAATGCCAAGGAGAGGAATGCGCGAGTCACCAGGTGGTTCCTGTCACTGCAAAATTTCAGTTTCTCTGTAGAACATCGCCCTGGGAAGTTGCAAGCAAACGCGGATGCCCTGTCCCGGGCACCCTGTATGGTGGCAAATGTTCAACCCCCAAGTTTGAACAGAGGGGGGGGATATGTGAGGCAGTGACCGGGATCGTTTACGAGGGACGTTATATTTCCCCCAGAATGTGTACAGAGACCTATTAAAGCCATTGGAGTGCATTGCAGTCACACACACACAGCTGCGGCTGCAATGCAGGAATGAAGGTGAGCAGTGACCTAGTCAGACTACCTGGCTAAGGTAGATTAAGTAAAATCCGGCAGGGCCTTCATTTCTTGGAGGAGGTCACAGGAGGCAGTGGGGCGGCCTCCTCCCTCCAACCCGGGTTTTCCATTGGCTTTTTGCCACAGGTCTTTAAAACTCCTGCACTAAGGATTAGTGTGTTCTATGTTTGGACCCTGCTAGGAGCATAGCAGGAAAGCTCCACAGGAATTGTGTGTAGCTGAACCCACGCCTGGGACGGCTCTGCACCTGTCAGGCTCTGTTCGGCCCGGCGCGGCCGTTGTCCCCGGCAACCATTGTTTATGGACTGATGTTACCCCGGCTGCGTACCGGAGAACTTTTTCCGGTTTAACCCGTGAGTTGCTGAATAAAAGCTGTTTAATTTGGACTTGCTTGGGTCACTGCCTCAGTTACTGCACGGTGTGAACACCGCCGCCTTACAGGTGCATACGGCGTATACAGTGTGTGTGTGTGGTGCATACGGCGTATACAGTGTGTGTGTGGTGCATACAGCACATACAGTGCGTGTGTGTATGGTGTGTACAATGTATACAGTGTGTGTATGTGTGTGGTGTGTACGGCGTATACAGTGTGTGTGTGTGGTGCATACGCATATACAGTGTGTGTGTGGTGTGTACGGCGTATACAGTGTGTGTGTGTGGTGCATACAGCGTATAAAGTGTGTGTGTGTGTTGCGTATGGCGTATACAGTGTGTGTGTGTGGTGTCTACAGTGTATACAGTGTGTGTGTGTGGTGCGTATGGCATATACAGTGTGTGTGGTGTGTACGGCGTATACAGTGTGTGTGTGGTGCGACGGTGTTCCGCTGGTGGTACCGCGCAAGAGGCTGGTACCACCAATAGTTTCCATATTGAGACACCATCACTTGGGTGTCCCAATATGGCGGTCGGTGAACTTCCGCCACTTGGAATTCTGGGATCCGGACACATCTGGATGGAACTGGATGTGAAGACATTACAAGGTAACTATATATTAGATTCCCTCAGTTGCGTTCCGGTTACAGTCACAGGGGTGGCGCTGGCAATGGTTCACTCATTGCAATAAGTGTACAGAGCTGCAGCGGTAACTGAGCACCCGGCCCCTACTGACGGCAGGCCCCAATACAGAGCCAGTGTCAGTCAGTGCCGGGGGCACGGTTACAGCCGCCGCTCTCAGCGGTCACTGTACCAGCGCAGCCCCGTGACAGAAACCGGAATGCTACTGAAGAAATAAAGTTAATTTTGTCCCCGCAGCGTTCAGCCTAGTTCGGTGGCCGGACAGGTTCATAACTCTATAAACCTGCAGATTAACCCCACACCCGCAGTTTAATAACTTTTTTTGTGGTGACAGGTTTCCTTTAGGTTTCTTTCTCTATGAAAAAGTTCATCGTTATATTTGATGATCAGGAAAAACTTCCTTCCTCCTGTTTTGACTGGTTTTGAAGCTGTTGTTAAGGTGGAGGTGGTCAGAGCGCTCTCCATTCTCTTCAATGGGAGCTCTGACATCTACCCACACCCATCAGACATTCATGGAATTTTCTGTGGATGAGCCATAATTGGTGTCATGAGAATACGCATTAAATTTGTTGCTAATCCAATGATAAATAAGGGATGTAAAGCTAATTTGCAGGCACTGTGTTATTGAAGTGCATGAAGTGATTGGCTGTCGACGGCGATTCTCTGCAGCACAATGCTACATGCTATATATACACCATTCTACCCAGCCATGGAGAGAGGTCATTTTTACTGTACATTGTATATGCCACACATGACCCTGAAGATGCCTCCATCCTGCACATGAGTAGTTATATTTTCTAGCAGCACTTTCTAACATTTATGTAAGTACTTGCTTAATCTGTATTAGTTTTACGCTCCATCCAACACTGTTCTTGTTCTGCAAATTGAACTTAATTTTAGCCACATTTCATGAATACAGCTGGTGGTGGCCCCGGGGCCCCGTTTGCCCATGTTATGATCAGCACTGTTTCTGCCTTAATTCCTCAGATGAGATTATGTGACGTCTTTCCCAGTCTATTTTCTCCATGTTTTATCTTCAATGGAACTTTAAACTTAAACTCTGTGGGAACAAGACGGAAATTGTGAATGGTCGTATTGTTTGCAGGTGCAGATGGTGCATTTCACACATCACTGTGTCCAGAGGAGCAGATTATATTTACTCAAGCAGTGTGGCCTTTATCCTAATGTTGTGAGTCTGAACTGAGGGGAACAGTTTTCAGGGATAGGAGATGAAGGTGCAAGAAAATGGGATCCTAGTTATATCTTATTTTGATTGGCCAAAATGATTCACATTTTGCATCGTGGAAATGTGGCAGATAAAATTAGGAGAAAAAAAAGGCATAAATTAAATTTATGAGATCAAATAACTACACTGTGTTCCAAATTATTGTGCAAAAAATATTTTCTCAGATTTTCCCAAATTACCTATATGAATTGCAGTCATTGTAATTTTCCAGTCAAATAACTATTAGAGTACAATTGAAAGGTTTTTGTACAAACTGCTATGATAACAGTATATTTTTAAAAAAATAAAACACTCAAACTGCACTCAAAATGCATGTTCCAAATTATTATGCACAGCAGATTTTTCAACCTTTTCATTTTAATAAAGAACAAAAAAAATGGTCATTTTTGAAATTATAAGCATTAGCAGGTTCTTACAAACTGAAATCAAACAGTTTTCAACTCAAAACTTTATTCTAGGTGATGTTACATTTGCACATAGGACCCCTTGTTCGAAAGGAGCTTCTGAACTCTCTCGTCCATTGAATTTGACAGGTTTTGGATGGTTTCTGCTTCAATTGTTTTGCATGAGGACAGAATACCCTCCCAGAGCTGTTGCTCAGATGTGAACTGCCTCCCACCATCATAGACACTCCTTTTGATGATGCTCCAGAGGTTCTCAATGGAGTTGAGGTCAGGGGAGCATGGGGGCCACACCATAAGTTTGTCCCCTTTTATGCCCATAGCAGCCAGAGATGCAGATGTGTTATGTGCAGCATGAGACGGTGCATTATCATGCATGAAAATGATCTTGCTGCGGAATGCACAGTTCTTCTTCTTGAACCATGGCAGGAAGTGCTGTTTGAGAAACTCAACATACACTATGGAGTTCATCTTTACCCCTTCAGGGATCCTAAAGGGGCCGACAATCTCTCTCCCCATGATTCCAGCCCAAAACATTACTCCACCTCCTCCTTGTTGGCGCCGTAGCCGTGTTTGCATGGGGTGTCCATCAACCAGCCATCCTCCACTCCATCCATCTGGACCATCGAGCGTTGCATGGCACTCATCGGTGAACAAAACAGTTTTGAAGTCAGTCTTCATGTATTGTTTGGCCCACTGAAGCCGTTTCTGCTTGTGTGCAGTGGATAGAGGAGGTCGACAGGATGGCTTACGCACAGCTGCAAACCTCTGAAGGACCCTGCATCTTGTTGTTCGGGGGACGTTGGAGGCACCAGCAGCTTCAAAAACTTGTCTGCTGCTATGACAAGGCTTTTTTGCCGCTGCTCTTTTACCTGACGTAATTGCCTGTAGGAAGGAGTCCTCAATTTTCCCTTATCAGCACGCACACGTGTGTACTGTGAATCAGCTACATACTTCTTGATTGTGCGATGATCACGATGAAGTGTCTTGGCAATGTTGATTGTAGTCATGCCTTGACCTAAACACTCCACAATTTGTTGCTTCTCAGCAGCCGACACATCCTTTTTCTTTCCCATTTTGGCAGAAAATGTAGGCTGCTTAATAATGTGGGACAGCCTTCTTAAGTAGTCTTGCCTTTCATTGGACACACCTGCCAAACTAATTAGCACAGGTGTCTGCAATTGCTTACAGTGATACAAAAAGCCCTGACACACATCACCATCAATGAGTTTAACTGACAAACAAAAAAATTCTTACCTTATCACTCTTAAACAATTTTTGCATAATAATTTGGAACACAGTGTAAAAATTGGCACGTGGATATGTATTCACCGCTTTTGCATTGAAGCCCCTAAAAATTTCTGGTGCAAGCAATTACCATAAGTCACATGCTTAGTGAAAGGAAGTCCACCTGTGTGCAATCTAAGGCTATGTGCGCACACTGAGTATTTGCTTGCAGAAATTTCTGCAAGGTTTCAGTATCTCTTGACAGGAAAAAGGCTTTGGCAAAAACGCACGTTTTTGCTGCATTTTTGGTGCGTTTTTGCATGTATTTTTGTACAGCAATGAAGGCTTTTTTAAGCTAAATATAAATATTTATCAAAAAAGTTTTGTGATATAATTTCTTGGTTCAACACCACCTTTTTCATGTTGATGCAGTGGTATCAAAGTAATAGGATTAGGGCTTGGTGTCAGCAGCTGTCATTGACACCTAGCTCTAGGTTTAGGCTAAAGGCCCTATCTCACATAGCGAGATCGCCAGCGAGATCGCTGCTAAACAACGATCTCAGCAGTGATCTCGCTATGTCTGACATGTACCAGCGATCAGGCCCCTGCTGTGAATCGCTGGTCGTGTCAGAAATGTCAGGATTTTTTTTTGATCGCTGGTCTCCCGCTGGCCAGCACGCATCGCTGCGTGTGGCAGGCAGGAGACCAGCGATCTACTGGTAACCAAGGTACACATCGGGTTTCCAGGTGCGGGGCTGTGCCTGGAAACCCGACGTGTACGTTGGATACCAGCGCGCTGCTGCAGGGGAGCTGGTAACCAAGGTACACATCGGGTTTCCAGGCACCGCGCAGCTCCTGGAAACCCGACGTGTACCTTCGTTACCAGCTCCCTGCATCAGCGGGCTGGTATCCAACATACATTGCGGGTAACTAGGCGACGTTACCCGCAGTGTCGCTGTCCTGATCGCTGCTGAGCTGCCTGTTTGGCAGCTCAGCAGCAATCATGTAGCGACACACCAGCGATCCTGATCGTTGTCGGGATCGCTGGTGTGTCGCTATGTGAGACGGGACCCTTAGTAATGAAAAGATGTCAGCACAACACCCCAATTTCTAAGCCGATAAGTAAACACAAACACACACACATTGTCACCATTCTATGTAGAAGCATTAACAGAACAAACATACATAGGCTGTAACCAGACAGCAACTGTTAATTTTAAAGAAATAAATTTTCAAAAAATTACGTGGGTTCCAGCGTAATTTTAATAACCAGCAGAGGAAAAGCCGATGGCTGAGGGATGATAATATTCTGGGAGGGAGCCAATAGCCATAAAGGTTCCCAGGTTATTAATATCAGCTCACAGCTGTTTGCTTAGCCTTTACTGGCTAGTTTACAGGGGTACACCAGAAAAAAATTGACATAGGGTCCCCCTATAAAATCTAACAAACAAAGGCTAGGCAGACAGCTGCGGGGCTGATATTAATAGCCTTGGAAGGGGCCATGGATATTGGCTCCTCCCAGACTAAAAACATCAGCTCTCAGCGGCCCCAGAAAAGGCGCATCTATAAGATGCATCAAATCTGGCGCTTAGCCTCACTCTTCCCACTTGCCCGGTAGCAGTGGCAAGTGGGGTTTATATTTTTGGGGTTGATGTCACCTTTGTATTGTCGGGTGACATCAAGCCCACAGGTTAGTAATGGAGAGGCGTCTATAAGACACTTATCCATTAGTATCCTCACAGTGATATTGTATAAAAAACACAGACACCCAGAATAAAGTCCTTTATTTGAAATAATGACACAGACTCCTTTATTGAATCTTAATTAAACCATACTTACTAAACGCCTAATCTACTGAAACCAACCTCTCCTGCAACAAAAATAAAATAATAAACCACAATATTCCTCACCTGTTCGCCAAGAAGATAATCCATAATGTCCTACGACAAAGCAGGTTTTGCTGTGTTTTTGGTGCTTTTTCTGCTGTGTCTTTGCTGTGGTTTTATGTGTGTTTTCCTGCAGTTTTGTCATGCTACATTTGTCACTTGTGCATGCTGATAAAGTTTAGTGAAAAAAAAATCTCACTCTATTGAATCAGGTTTTGGCACAAAAAATGCTGCAAAACCTGATACCTGTGATTTTTGGTGCAGATTTTCAGCGTTTTTTCACTACCCATTGCTTTCAATAGGTGAAAAATGCTAAAAAAACACTGAAATTAATTAGCATTTTCTTGCAAGAAATTTAATATTTGGTACAGAAACCTTTGTTTGCAAATACAAAGGTCAGATGTTTCCTGTAGTTCTTGACCAAGTTTGCACACACTGCAGCAGGGATTTTGGCCCCCTCCTCCATACAGATCTCCAGATCTTTCAGGTTTCGGGGCTGTCGCTGAATAACCTTGCGTTTCAGCTCCCTCCAAAGATTTTCTATTGGGTTCAGGTCTGGAGACTGGCTAGACCACTCCAGGACCTTGAAATGGTTCTTACGGAGCCACTGCTTAGTTGCCCTTAGTTGTGTGTTTCAGGTCATTGTCATGCTGGAAGATCCAGTCGTGACCCATCTTCAATGCTCTTGCTGAGGGAAGGAGATTGTTGGACAAAATCTCACAATACATGACCCCATCCATCCTCCCTTCAATATGGTGCAGTCATCCTGTCCCCTTTGCAGAAAAGCACCTTCAAAGTATGAGGTTTCCCCCACAATGCTTCACGGTTGTGACTGTGTTCTTGGGGTTGTACTCATCCTTTTTCTTCTTCCAAACATAGTGAGTGGAATTGATAGCAAAAAGTTCTATTTTGGTCTCATCTGACCACATGACCTTCTCCCATGCCTCCGCTGGACCATCCAGATTGTCGCTGGTGAACTTCAAACTGGTCTGGACATGTACTGACATGAACAGGGGGACCTTGTGTGCACTGCAGGATTTTAATCCATGACAGCATAGTGTTAGTGATAGTAATGTTTGAGAATGTGGTCCCAGCTCTTTTCAGGTCATTGACCAGGTCCTCACATGTAGTTCTGGGCTGATTCCTGACCTTTCTCAGAATTATCCTTACCCCTCGAGGCGAGATCTCGCATGGAGCCCCAGACCGAGGAAGATTGACAGTCATCTTGTGTTTCTTCCATTTTCTAATAATTGTGCCTACAGTTGTTGCCTTCTCACCAAGCTGCTTGCCTATTGTCTTGTAGGCCATCCCAGCCTTATGCAGGTATACAATTTAGTCCCTGGTGTCCTTAGACAGCTCTTTGGTCTTGGCCATAGTGGAAAGGTTAGAGTAAAGGAAAGACTAGAAGCAATGGGATGAAACTGAATGGGAGGAGACACAGATTAGATATTAGAAAAAACTTTTTGACAGTTAGGGTGATCAATGAGTGGAACAGGCTGCCACAAGAGGTGGTGAGTTCTCCTTCAATGGAAGTCTTCAAACAGAGGCTGGATAGACATCTGTCTGGGATGATTTAGAGAATCCTGCTTTGAGCAGGGGGTTGGACCAGAAGGCCCAGGAGGTCCCTTCCAACTCTACCATTCTATGATTCTATGATTCTATGAGTGTGATTGATTGATTGAGTGTGTGGACAGGTGTCTTTTATACAGGTAACGAGTTTAAACAGGTGCAATTAATACAGGTAATGAGTGCAGAGTAGGAGGCTTCTTAAACAAAAACTAACTGGTCTGTGAGTGCCAGAATTCTTGTTGATTTGTAGGTGATGAAATACTTATTTAATGCAATAAAATTCAATTTAATTATATAAAAATCATACAATGTAATTTTCTGTTGTTTTTTTATTTTTAGATTCTGTTCTCTACAGTTGATGTGAATTACAGACCTCTCCATTCTTTGTAGATGGGAAAACTGGCAAAATACTTATTTTCCCCACTGCAGGTAACATCTATAACATAACAGGTGAAGTCACCGCTCTGCACACAAAATTGCAGATAATAATACAATAACTGAATAATATCTTATGGGTAGCAATCTTTATTACATTGGACATTTAAGTCCACATAATTATAGAATCATCAGCATAACCCCCATATGTCCAGATGATGTTATATCATTGAATAAGAAGAGAGCACCATATCATCAGCATAAAAATAAAGGGCCACTTGTTGTATAGGAAAGTTACAGTGCAGTAAGTGCCTAATTACAATGTTCCATGCCTGAAATCATATGATAATCAAGGTTGATAGTAGGAACTCACGCAGTGAGAAAAACTATAGCAAAAAAAAAACACACTCAAACCATTGAACATACGAAATGAAAAGTGGTTTTGCAAAACAAATTAATGGGAAAAATATTTTAAGCATTTGTGAAGTGATTCTTCTTGTATTTTTTTTTTAATTGGACCCACTCCAAAATAAAAACCTACTAAAAACCTCTGTGTGCACATATCCTTACACTTTGCAGATCAGGAAGAAGAATCCTGAGAAAATAACAGAAGGTGGTGCTGGAGAGCTATCAATTTCCAGACTAAAAAAAATATACTTTCTGTAGGTTATAGGAAAAGCAGTGTGATTTGTATTTTATGTAACTTTATTGTACTAATTACAAAGTTTTTACACCCTAACCAACACCTTGAGAAGGGAAATTCTCTTTTGATCAGCAACTCACACTTAAAAGACAATTAAAAAGTTGAGTAACTTTGTGCATAGTTCCATTTATTAAAACTATAGCTGGACAGCCCCTGTGAACTCTGCTGGTTCATTCTGACATGTGGTTTATCTGCACTCCGCAGATGGCGATGTTACCCAACAGCTCAGCGCTGTCATCTGAGCTCCCACAATGCACTGCTCTCAAGTAACAAGACTCCAGACCAGAGATGAACCAATCTGCAATTTTTTTGTCAGATTCCCTTTAATTCAACAGGGACATTAAATTTAACTTTAATTTATTTGATGCTAAGTGAATGTGTCTCAATTGCACGTAAAATTTGTGCAAAATTTTTTTTTTTATACTCACCCTGTCCCTGCCGCCGCGGCAGCTCCTTGTCAGTCCTCACTTTTCTGAGCTGACTAGGCTTCACCAACATCATGACTTGCAATGTTCTGACATGGTGTGAGACCTAGTCAATGCCACAGGAGCCGAAGAGTGAGAAGAAGACTAGAGCCAGAGGTATCCAGCGGAGGACCTGGCAGGGAGTGAGGTGGGTATAATATTTTTTTATTCTTTAATCCATAAAATAAGTAAAAAAAAGTTGCATCATTTTCTGGATTCCAGTAAATCGAATTGCAAAAAAATTGAATTCTAGTTAATCTGATATTTTTGGTGAAATTCAAAGCGAATTTGATTTGCTTACCTCCGTCGAAAAAAATTTGGCTTAAAGGGAATCTATCACCAGGGTTTTGCTACCTCAACTGAGAACAGCATAATTTAGGGGCAGAGACCCAGATTCCAGTGATGTGTCACTCACTATACTGTGCTGCATGCTGCAGTTTTGATAAAATCATTGTTTTTTCTGCTGCAGATTTACCAGTTCTCTGAATGCTGAGCTCTCTATAACCCCGCTGTCATGATCACAAGAGACAGTCCAGTGGACGACACAACAAACACCAACAATGGGATGGGAAAAGGAGGAGGAAGCCCCTAATAGTAGGGAATGAGGGATGGGGCACCTCCTAACTCATCCTGTACCTATCCCTAAGCTCCCCTACCGCCCTATTCGGGTCCTCCCCCCACCGCCATCACATGCCTGGTCCCTAGCTGTCACCTCAATAAACCCTGGCTAGTGCACTGGCCAGCAAGGACCCTAGCCTCACCACTGCAGATAGTACAAACACAGGGGTTAGTGACAAGCGCAAGACAGACAAGGTAAATAATCAAGTAACTTAGCTACAGGCTCCGCTGCCAAGCTCCACACCACAGAGGATACGGAAATAAGATCCTGAACTCCACAGAAGTAGCAGATTCAGCGCTGACACCAGAGAGCTGCAACTGTTGTGAATGGACTTGAAATGAGTTCTGAGCAGAGGCTCCCTCTGGTGGTTACAAGCGGTACTGGACTGTCCAGTGAAGATTGTGAGGAGTGGGAATCAGGTGTTACTGACTGGTCTTCTATAAGGGAGTCGCCTTCCCATCAGGGTTGCCGGTGATCAATTGTTCTGGTCTCAATCCTTGAGTCCTGTTTCCTTTGTAGCCTGCTGTGTCGTGTCTGCATCTCCTGCTAACAGATAAGACATTTTCTTCTTTTTGTTTTTGTGCTTGATTTTTGCATTTTGTCCTGCACTTCTGTGGGGGCCTTCAGGGTCCCCTCCGGGGGCTTTTGCCCTCTCAGTTTAGTTCAGCCACTGATGTTTGTACTTTTGCTTTTTCCAGTTTTTTCAGTGGCTGCTGTTCTGATTTTGTTACACCAGAGAACTAATTTAGGTGGTAGAGGTCGTGTGATCTCAGGTGATTTTGAAATTAGTAGAGTTGGTGCTTTTCAGGGTTTTTTGGGATTGCAGTAAGTGCCCTTCCTATCCTTTTCTATTTAGGTAGTTTGGGCCCCAACGTTTGCTCATACTATTTTCTGTCTGTGTCAGTATTTCATCTTGTCTAACTGCCATTACATGTTTGGGGGCTTTCTATGTTCTTTGGGGATCTGCTCCGGGGCAGATAGCTTTCCTCTTTCTATCTTTAGGTGTAGTTAGTTTCTCAGGCTGTGACGACGCGTCTAGGACCAACGTAGGAACGCTCCACGGCTGCCTCTAGTTGTGGTGGTTAGTCAGGGTACTGCAATCTCATAGATTCCAACTTCTCTGATGTATTGCCTTTTTTACCTGCACTCCTCAGCTACCGAAACATAACAGTATCACCGGCCTAAAAATTGAAAATTGTATGGTACTCACAGAAGGGAAAAAATATTGTGAAAGAAAAAAGGTTGTCAGAGTTGTCAGAGATATTTTTCTGTTTGTTGCATTTTTTTTTTTTTCCCTCTGTATCTCTGGGTGCTGGGGAGGATTTTTTTTCTCTCAATGGAGTTTGCACAGTTGTCTGGCCGTGTGGATCAGCTTGCCACTGAGGTTCGGAGTATTGCTGCCTATCTTGCTAGGTTGCCTGTTGTGGAACCTAGGATTCCCATGCCAGATTTGTTTTTAGGGGATCGAGCTAAGTTTCAGAATTTCAAAAATAATTGTAAATTGTTTTTTGCCTTAAAATCTAAGTCCTCAGGGAACGCAGCGCAGCAGGTTCAAATTGTCATCTCTCTCCTGCGCGGCGATCCTCAGGATTGGGCTTTTTCCCTGACACCTGGGGATCCTGTTTTGAGTGATATTGATGCATTTTTTCAGGCTTTGGGGTTATTGTACGATGGGCCTAATGTCACTGATCAAGCTGAAAAAGCCTTGTTGGCATTAAATCAGGGTCTTGATGACGCTGAGTTATACTGTCAGAGATTCCGTAGGTGGGCAGTCCTGACCAAGTGGAATGACGACGCTTTGGCGGCCCTTTTTCGGAAGGGTCTGTCAGATAATGTAAAGGATGTTATGGTGGGATTCTCTGTCCCCTCTGGTCTCAATGATTCTATGTCATTAGCGATTCAAATTGACAGACGTTTGCGTGAGCGGAGAAGTATGCGTGGAATGGTGTTGCCTTGTGAACCTGCTTCTGAACCCATGCAGTGTGATAGAGTGGTGTCTGGGGCACAGCGTCATGAGTTTCGAAAGCGCAATGGGTTATGTTTCTACTGTGGTGATGCTTCTCATGCTATTTCAGTCTGCCCTAAGCGGGGAAGACGTTTTGCACGCTCAGTTGTCTTGGGTAGTGTTCAGACTAAGTTTTTATTAACTGTCACTCTGATATGCTCTCTGTCCTCATTTTCTGCTCAGGCTTTCGTTGATTCTGGAGCAGCTATTAACCTGATGGATTATGATTTTGCTAAACGTTGTGGGTTTCCCTTGATACCCCTACAGAAGTCTATTCCCCTACTGGGGATCGATTCTACCCTTTGGCTGTGAATAAACCTCAGTTCTCTACTCAGGTGATAATGAGGGTTGAACCTGATCATCAGGAGTGCTGTAAATTTTTGGTTCTGTATAATCTGCATGATATTATCGTACTGGGCTTCCCTTGGTTGCAGTCTCATAATCCTGTTTTGGATTGGAAATCTGTGTCTGTAACCAGTTGGGGCTGCCAATGTGTTAATACCAACACTCCTGTTTTTTCTGCCTCCCCCAGGCTCAGGATGTTCCTGACTTTTTGATTGATTTTTCTGATGTGTTTAGCGAAAGTTAATCTGCATCCTTGCCTCCCCATAGGAGCTATGACTGCGCTATTGAATTAGTGCCTGGTAGTAAATTCCCTAAAGGTCGCCTTTTTAACTTGTCTGTACCTGAACATGACGCTATGCGGTCTTATATCAAGGAATCATTGGAGAAGGGTCATATCAGACCATCCTCTTCACCCTTAGGTGCCGGTTTTTTCTTTGTGGCCAAAAAGGATGGTTCATTAAGGCCGTGTATTGATTATCGTCTTTTGAACAATATTACTGTAAAATATCAATACCCGTTACCTTTGATTTCTGACCTGTTTTCCAGGGTGAAAAACGCTACTTGGTTTACCAAGCTTGACCTCAGGGGGGCATATAACCTTATTCGCATTAAGCACGGGGATGAATGGAAGACGGCATTCAATACCCCTGAGGGACATTTTGAGTACCTTGTGATGCCCTTTGGGCTCACTAATGCTCCTTCTGTCTTCCAGTCCTTCATGAATGACATTTTCAGGGATTTTGTGGATAAATTTCTGATTGTTTATTTGGATGATATCTTGATTTTTTCTAATGACTGGGACTCTCATGTGAAACATGTTCGAACTGTATTCCAGATTTTGAGAGAGAATGCTCTGTATGTGAAGGGATCAAAGTGTCTTTTTGGCGTACAGAGGATCTCATTTCTGGGATTCATTTTGTCCCCATCTGTTATTGAAATGGACCCGGTCAAGGTTCAGGCCATCTGTGATTGGGTCCAACCTACTTCATTAAAGGCTCTTCAAAGATTTTTGGGTTTTGCCAATTTTTATCGTAAATTTATTGGTAATTTCTCGGTTATTGTTAAACCATTGACTGATTTGACCAGAAAGGGTTCTGATGTGGTGAATTGGCCTCCTGAGGCAGTCTCTGCATTTCAGGAACTTAAGCAGAGATTCACTTCTGCTCCTGTTCTACGGCAGCCTGATGTTTCTCTGCCATTTCAGGTGGAGGTTGATGCCTCTGAAATTGGGGCAGGTGCCGTTTTGTCCCAAAAAGATCCAGAGACCTCTAAAAGTAACCCTTGTGCCTTTTTCTCTCGAAAATTTTCTCCCACTGAACATAATTATGACGTGGGTAATCGGGAGTTACTGGCCATGAAGTGGGCTTTTGAAGAGTGGAGACATTGGCTGGAGGGAGCCAAACATCAGGTGGTGGTCCTTATGGACCATAAGAATCTGGTTTATCTGGAATCTGCCAAGCGACTCAATCCTAGACAGGCCAGGTGGGCCTTGTTTTTCACACGTTTTAATTTTGTGGTTTCCTTTCTTCCTTAGGCGGATGCCCTCTCGAGGAGTTTCCTTGCGGACTCTCCTGAGTTATCTGATCCTTCTGTTATTTTGAAAAGGGTGTAGTTCTTTCCACCATCTCACCCAATTTGAGACTTGCTCTGGAGGGGTGTCAGGAGGATAGGCCCGAGCGCTGCCCTGTTGGAAAATTGTTTGTCCCGGACCAGTGGAAAAAGAGTGTGATGTCTGAGATTCATTGTTCCGCGTTGGCTGGGCATCCCGGAATTTTTGGTACCAGAGACTTGGTTAGTCGGTCCTTTTGGTGGCCTACCTTGTCTCGTGATGTCAGGGAATTTGTGCAGTCCTGCGGGACTTGCTCTCGCTCCAAGCCTTGCTCTCGCTCTAGTGGTTTGTTGATGCCATTGCCTGTGCCCAAGAGACCATGGACCCATATCTCTATGGATTTCATTTCCGACCTCCCTGTTTCTCAGAGAATGACCGTCATCTGGGTGATTTGTGATAGGTTTTCCAAGATGATACATCTTGTGCCATTACCTAAGTTGCCTTCCTCCTCTGAATTGGTGCCTTTGTTCCTTCAGCACGTGGTTCGTTTACACGGCATTCCTGAGAACATTGTGTCTGACAGAGGAGTCCAGTTTGTTTCCAGATTTTGGAGGACCTTTTGTTCTAAACTTGGTGTTCAATTGTCTTTCTCCTCGGCGTTTCATCCTCAGACCAATGGTCAAACTGAGAGAACAAACCAGACATTGGAGACTTATCTAAGATGCTTTGTGTCTGCTGATCAGGATGACTGGGTCTCTTTTTTGCCTTTGGCTGAGTTTGCTCTTAATAATAGGGCTAGCTCTGCCACTTTGATGTCTCCATTTTTCTGTAATTCTGGGTTTCACCCTCGATTTTCTTCAGGACAGACGGAGGCTTCTGTCTGTCCAGGTGTTGACTCTGTTGTGGAGCGTATGCAACAGCTTTGGGACCAGGTAGTGGAGAGGTTGTCCCTCTCTCAGGAGAAGGCCCAGCGGTTTGCTAACCGGCATAGGACTGATGGTCCTCGGTTTAAAGTGGGGGACTTGGTCTGGTTGTCCTCAAGAAATATTCTTATGAGAGTGGCATCTCCTAAATTTAAGCCTAGGTTCATTGGACCTTATAAGATCATGGAGATTCTTAATCCTGTTTCTTTTCGTTTGCTTCTTCCAGGGACATTTAAGATCCATAACGTGTTCCACAAGTCCTTGTTGAAGAGGTTTGTTGAGCCAGTGGTTCCTACTGCTTTGCCTCCTGACCCTGTTCTGGTTGAGGGCAATATGGAGTTTGTGGTTGAGAAAATATTGAATTCTCGTTTTTCTAGACGGAAACTCCAGTATTTGGTTAAGTGGAGAGGTTATGGTCAGGAAGACAATTCTTGGGTGTTTGCTTCGGACATCCATGCTAGGAGACTCATCCGTGCGTATCATAGAACTCATCCTGACCGACCTGGTTGCTCAAGTGAGGGTTCGGTGACCCCTCCTCAAGGGGGGGTACTGTTGTGAATGGACTTGAAATGAGTTCTGAGCAGAGGCTCCCTCTGGTGGTTACAAGCAGTACTGGACTGTCCAGTGAAGATTGTGAGGAGTGGGAATCAGGTGTTACTGACTGGTCTTATATAAGGGAGTCGCCTTCCCATCAGGGTTGCCGGTGATCAATTGTTCTGGTCTCAATCCTTGAGTCCTGTTTCCTTTGTAGCCTGCTGTGTCGTGTCTGCATCTCCTGCTATCAGATAAGACATTTTCTTCTTTTTGTTTTTGTGCTTGATTTTTGCATTTTGTCCTGCACTTCTGTGGGGGCCTTCAGGGTCCCCTCCGGGGGCTTTTGCCCTCTCAGTTTAGTTCAGCCACTGATGTTTGTACTTTTGCTTTTTCCAGTTTTTTCAGTGGCTGCTGTTTTGATTTTGTTACACCAGAGAACTAATTTAGGTGGTAGAGGTCGTGTGATCTCAGGTGATTTTGAAATTAGTAGAGTTGGTGCTTTTCAGGGTTTTTTGGGATTGCAGTAAGTGCCCTTCCTATCCTTTTCTATGTAGGTAGTTTGGGCCCCAACGTTTGCTCATACTATTTTCTGTCTGTGTCAGTATTTCATCTTGTCTAACCGCCATTACATGTTTGGGGGCTTTCTATGTTCTTTGGGGATCTGCTCCGGGCAGATAGCTTTCCTCTTTCTATCTTTAGGTGTAGTTAGTTTCTCAGGCTGTGACGAGGCATCTAGGACCAACGTAGGAACGCTCCACGGCTGCCTCTAGTTGTGGTGGTTAGTCAGGGTACTGCAATCTCATAGATTCCAACTTCTCTGGTGTATTGCCTTTTTTACCTGCACTCCTCAGCTACCGAAACATAACATGCAACTCCAAGGCTGGCATACATAGAAAACTCTATTACCAACAGTCCGCTAATGCATCATGTGACCATTTAAAGGATGGTGGGAGTGGTCACCACCCACATCAGCTGAACTAACAACACAGCAGCTTTCAGCAAGCTGCCAGCAAGGAAACTGACGTTAACCCTTGCTGGCACTAAAGCAAAAAACAACGTTTAAGTTAAAGCAGAGCCAGAGCTGTCACGAATCCAAAAATGGACCTTACCAGCCTCATAATATAAGCCCACAGCTGTCTGCTTTATCTTGGCTGGTTTTCAAAATAGGGGGTACCTCACTTCACTTTTTTTAATTATTTATTTATTAGGTTAAACATAAGTTCTCCCACCTATAACAACTCTCCCTGCAGTGCTAATGGCTACGGCATTACTATGTATGTTGACAATCCCCGCATGTTTATTGGCTGTCTAACAGCCGCATGCGGATCGAGGTCTTGAGCATTGCGCTAGAGCACCCGCAATACTCGCTTGAGTATTGAGTGTATCTGAGTATCCTGCTGCTTGATCGAGTATTGAGCAGTGCCGAGTACACTTGCTGATGACTGGGAATAACCCATTAACGTATCAGTTGCTAACGCCTTGAACCCAAACATAACAGAACACATTGTAGAGGCAAAACTGTTTCAACAGTATAAATGGAAACTTACACAATATTAAGTTCTAATGTTATGGCTGATCTTTGGAAAACATTTCATATACCTTCATGCAGGACATATCATTAATGACACCAGTGCAGCAACATAGGGGCCCAAAAGGTAAGGGAGCCCACTTCTGCCTCCATAACAGCTGGAACTGTGTATTATGATGAGATATTGGACTACAAAAGTCCCATAGGCTGTTCTTGCACAGGAGCCTCTTCTGTCGTGTCCGCCCCTGCTTTCATGTGGTTAAAACTTGTAATTAGCTCAGATATTCAGTATGGGGTAAATTACCTTGAATACAGTGCAGTGAAGGTATTCTCCTCGGCAATAGATAGTTACCATGGTGATAGAACACTCAGAACTTTTCAGTATCACTGTCTACTGTAACATTCCACTCCTACACATTACATCTCACGGGTGACCTGTATCAGCTTTAATGATGGAGAAGGGGGAGATTAGCCATTCTGAATCACTGAGTGTGCTCAGCTTGCACCAAGAAAATCCCAGAGGGACATAATATTTAACAACACATAATCAAACATAGCATTTATTGTGAAGATAGCAATAACGCGCACAGCAGTTATGATGTTATAGACAGCATAGAATACATTCTATAAAGTATACATGGAACTACTGTAGAGACATTTTGTATTGAAAAGCACCTAAATCATGTTAAAGAAATATCAACAAGGAAATTAAGAAAATGTAATGAAGTGGATTTAAAGGGGCTGCGTTATGTCCCACAACTTGAGAATAATACAAATAGTATTGCATTGTCATTATATTGTGCTGTTTCATTGCTATGCAATAAGATCTGCCCTCTTTAGAAGTTTGTCGCTCCTCTCTCACTGTCTCTCCATCTAGCTCTGATGTAGCTCTGTTGTCAGTTACCCCTCTCTTCTGCATTCTTTTTCCTCATTTGCTGTATGTCAGCCATCTTAGAAGCTCATGTGTTTGCATCTCTGGTTCAGAAAAGTCTTTTTTGCCTACTGTATGTGTGCATAACTACAAGAATTCAGCTGGAAAATAAATCATCTTCTGGAATCTTCTTCTGGAATCATAATCATAATCTTCCTCTGAAATGAAAATAAACCTTCTGCTGGAATCTTCATACGTACCTCCTACAGTCGAGTTCAAGCTATCTGATGATATATCTACGTGCAAGTACTGATTCATATTGAGGCAGCCTAGAAAAGATGTCTCAAGCACCCTACACTTGCAGCCTAGTTATGAAGTCAGAATAGTTGTCCAGTGAAGAAAAGTTGGTATCATCTTTGCAAAAGATAGGTCATAATTATAGATTGAGGTGGGCCAACTGCTGGGACTCCCTCTGATCAACAGAATGGGGCACTTTTATCTTTGTTAGAATGGAGTAGCAGTGCGCCTGCTCAAGCGCCACTCTATTCATTCTCTTTGGGGTTGATGGAAAAAGCAGAGTACAGTGTACTATGATTATCAGTCCCATGCAGAGTGAATAGAGCAGCAGTCGGGCATGTGCACTGCTGCTCCATTCTAACAAGAAGTGCCCAATCTACCGATCAAGTGACCCCATCAGCTCTATAAGTAATCATCTATCTTGTAGATAAGTGATAACTTATCTTCACTAGACAGACTCTTTATTCTAAAGTTTGAGAAAATCTAATAAACCGTATGTTAGGAGGATTATTTTATAAACTGTGGAAATACTGTCAATTGTCAGGTACAACTTTCATACATAGTAACAGTGGTGTACGCAGAAATCACGGTGCCCAATAGCAAATTTCTAAATGAACCTCGCATCTACACATCACCACTAAAAAATATATATATACAGTACAGACCAAAAGTTTGGACACACCTTCTTATTTAAAGATTTTTCTGTATTTTCATGACTATGAAAATTGTAAATTCACACTGAAGGCATCAAAACTATGAATTAACACATGTGGAATTATACATTATACTTTACAAAAAAGTGTGAAACTGAAAATATGTCTTATATTCTAGGTTCTTCAAAGTAGCCACGTTTTGCTTTGATGACTGCTTTGCACACTCTTGGCATTCTCTTGATGAACTTCAAGAGGTAGTCACCGGGAATGGTTTTCACTTCACAGGTGTGCCCTGTCAGGTTTAATAAGTGGGATTTCTTGCCTTATAAATGGGGTTGGGACCATCAGTTGTGTTGTGCAGAAGTCTGGTGGATACACAGCTGATAGTCCTTCTGAATAGACTGTTAGAATTTGTATTATGGCATGAAAAAAGCAGCTAAGTAAAGAAAAACGAGTGGCCATCATTAATTTAAGAAATGAAGGTCAGTCAGTCCGAAAAATTGGGAAAACTTTGAAAGTGTCCCCAAGTGCAGTTGCAAAAACCATCAAGCGCTACAAAGAAACTGGCTAACATGAGGACCGCCCCAGGAAAGAAAGACCAAGAGTCACCTCTGCTTCTGAAGATAAGTTTATCCGAGTCACCAGCCTCAGAAATCGCAGGTTTACAGCAGCTCAGATTATAGAGACCAGGTCAATGCCACACAGAGTTCTAGCAGCAGACACATCTCTACAACTGTTAAGAGGAGACTTTGTGCAGCAGGCCTTCATGGTAAAATAGCTGCTAGGAAACCACTGCTAAGGACAGGCAACAAGCAAAAGAGACTTGTTTGGGCTAAAGAACACAAGGAATGGACATTAGACCAGTGGAAATCTGTGCTTTGGTCTGATGAGTCCAAATTTGAGCTCTTTGGTTCCAACAACCATGTTTTTGTGCGACGCAGAAAAGGTTAACGGATGGACTCTACATGCCTGGTTCCCACCGTGAAGCATGGAGGAGGAGGTGTGATGGTGTGGGGGTGCTTTGCTGGTGACACTATTGGGGATTTATTCAAAATTGAAGGCATAGTGAACCAGGATGTCTACCACAGCATCTTGCAGCGGCATGCTATTCCATCCGGTTTGCGTTTCGTTGGACCATCATTTATTTTTCAACAGGTCAATAACCCCAAACACACCTCCAGGCTGTGGAAAGGCTATGTGACCAAGAGGGGGAGAGTGATGGGGTGCTACGCCAGATGACCTGGCCTCCTGTCATGTGTGCATCGCCACGAAGATCGTCGCGGTTGCACATTCTGACTTCTCACAGCTGAGTTGCTGTTTCTTTGTGTTTGGCAGTTAGGGAGTTAATTCTGTCTGTGCTCAGTTCTGGGACTGGGTGCAGTTTTCTCCCGGCTGCAATTAATTATTTGTTGATTGGTTTCCTTTAAATCTCTGGTTGTCTGTGTTGGGAGTTGCCAGTGAAATTCTTCATGCAGACCACAGATAGGATTGTATCTGTATACACTTAAGTTAAAGAGCTCCTTAGTTGTTTTAAGCTCACCTTGCTTAGAGTTTAATATCCCAGATCATTTATGTTCCTTCTGTGTTTGAGTGTGTATGCAAGTCTGTGTTTTCTCCAGTCTGTCTTATATGTCTAATCTGTGTATTTAGCAGAGATCAGCCCATATCCCTTTGGTGGTAATCAGAATCCTTCTTAGGACTGATTACAGGGTTCAGGGACTGATAGGAGACAGGGTTAGGCTGGAGACTTGGACCTCTGAACCATTATCAGTACCTCCAAGGTGAGGGATTAGTTAGGACCCCAGTTTAGGGTCAGGTTAGACCCCCGGTCCTCCTCTTTCCTGTGACAGTGTATCAAGTCCTCAAGATTTACCCTGAGTTCAACGGATATCGTGTCAGGTAAATCTATTCTATATTTACATGCTGATGTTGCTAATCTATATGTTGTATAGAGTGTTGTTCTTTTAAGAATAGTTTACTGACATCGTACACATATCATAAGACCGCGTGACATTTTCACTGGCCCATAAAATTATTCCCAGTTGCCATGGATCCAGTAGCCCAGCTGGCTCTGCAGTTGCAGGGATTATCCATGGAGCTGACGGACATTAAGTCCAAAGTTTTGTCTCCCTCGGAGCAAACCAGATTTGAACCTAAAGTAGCTCTCCCGGACAGGTTCACTGGTGGGCGAGACAAATTTTTTACCTTCAGGGAAGCATGTAAATTGTATTTTCGGCTTCGGCCTCGATCATCAGGGAGTGAAGAGCAGAGAGTGGGAATTGTTATCTCGCTCCTACAAGGGGACCCTCAATCCTGGGCCTTCTCCCTTCCTCCGGGATCCCCGGCTCTACAGTCAGTAGATCGATTTTTTACTGCCCTGGGTTTGGTATATGATGACCCAGATCGGGTCTCTCTTGCTGAGACAAAATTACGTAAGATACAGCAGGGAGATCGTCCGGCGGAGGAATTTGCTTCTGAGTTCCGTAGATGGGCCACAGATACTCAGTGGAATGACCCAGCTCTTAGGAGCCAGTTTTGTCATGGGCTTTCTGACAAATTAAAGGACGTTTTGGCTCAGTATGATTCTCCTCCATCACTGGAGGCTGCTATGGCCCTAGCTATCCGTACTGATAGACGGCTCCGGGAGAGGTGCGAGGTAACTCCGCCCCCTGTTGTTACTCCACCTACTACTAAAGTCCCTTATGTTGAGGTTCCCCTTGTCTGTTCAGGGAGCCTATGCAGTTGGGAGGGACATCATTTCGTAGGAGGGGATTGGCGGTACGCCGCAGGACTAGAAGGTGTTTCTTCTGCGGGAAAGAGGGACATTTTGTTGGGGGATGTCCATCCCGTGCCTTGTTGAGCAAAAAGTCGCCGGAAAACTGTTAATCCCAGGTTGTGTGGTGGACGACAACCGGGGAGTATGTATTTCGTCCGCTAGTTCTTCTCAGTTCCTTGTACCAGTGGAGGTGGTGGTTGGTACGAGAGTGGAGAGATTTTCTGTTCTTCTTGATAGTGGGTCCGGGGCTAATCTGGTTGACGCTCAGTTTGCTCAGGCTCAAGGTATGCATCTGAGTGTATTGGTCAAACCGATCCCTATATTCTCCATTGACGCCAGGCCTCTCGGCCAAGGTAGCTTTGTTCATGAGGTTCATAACATTGACCTTCGGGTAGGGGCAATACATAGGGAACTATTATCTTGTTTTGTGTTGGAGGGTCTACCTACTCCTATTGTGTTGGGACTTCCTTGGTTGGTTAAACATAACCCTGTGATTAATTGGCAGTCCAGAGATATAAGCCAATGGGGGGAGTTTTGCAAAAGTAACTGCATGAACACAGTCATCAGTGCGGTCGTGCCTAGTACATTGCCTCCTTTTTTGGAGGATTTTGGGGATGTTTTCTCTGAGGAGGGGTGTCAGGAGTTGCCTTCTCATCGCGTGTATGACTGCTCTATTAATTTACTTCCTGATGCTAAGTTACCTAAAGCTAGGTTATATAACCTTTCTGGTCCTGAGAGGCAGGCTATGAAAGATTATATTTCGGAAAGTCTGGCCAAAGGGCATATTAGACCTTCATCTTCCCCAGTGGCCGCGGGGTTCTTCTTTGTGAAGAAAAAAGATGGAGGCCTACGCCCTTGCTTGGATTTCCGCGAACTTAATCGGATTACTGTTCGAGATCCGTATCCACTCCCTCTGATTCCTGATCTCTTCAATCAAATTGTTGGCGCCAAATGGTTCTCTAAATTGGATCTCAGGGGGGCGTATAATCTGATTAGGATAAAAGAGGGGGATGAGTGGAAAACGGCGTTTAACACGCCGGAGGGACATTATGAGAACCTTGTCATGCCTTTTGGTCTGACTACTGCACCAGCAGTATTCCAACATTTTGTTAATGACATTTTTCGTCATCTGGTGGGGCTGTTTGTGGTCGTATATTTGGATGACATTTTAATTTACTCACCAGATCTTGTGTCTCACCAGGAGCATGTGAGACAGGTGTTGCAGATCTTGCGAGACAATAAACTATACGCCAAACTGGAAAAGTGTGTATTCGCCGTACAGGAACTTCAGTTTTTGGGTTTCTTGGTGTCAGCCTCCGGTTTCCGTATGGACCCTGAAAAGGTGAGAGCAGTGCTTGAATGGGATCAGCCAGAGGATCTTAAGGCTCTGCAGCGTTTTCTGGGGTTTGCTAACTACTACCGGAAATTTATTTGTAATTTCTCATCTGTTGTCAAACCTCTCACTGACATGACAAGAAAAGGGACGGATTTTTCTAAATGGTCGGACAAAGCTTGCCAAGCTTTTTCCTCTTTGAAAAAATGTTTTGCTTCGGCACCCGTTCTCATCCAACCAGATGCATCACAGCCGTTCGTTGTGGAGGTGGACGCGTCTGACGTAGGGGTGGGTGCAATATTGTCCCAGGGTCCGTCCCCTGGTAAATGGCATCCGTGCGCTTTCTTTTCTAAAAAATTGTCGTCCGCCGAAAGGAATTATGATATCGGCAATAGGGAACTTTTGGCCATTAAGTTGGCTTTTGAAGAATGGCGTCACTTTTTGGAGGGGGCAGTCCACCCGGTCACCGTCATTACTGATCACAAGAACCTGCTGTATTTGGAATCTGCTAAGCGTCTGAATTCCAGACAAGCTCGATGGTCGTTGTTTTTTACCAGGTTTAATTTTGTTGTCACTTATCGCCCTGGATCTAAGAATGTTAAGGCGGATGCCTTGTCTCGCAGTTTCCCAGGGGCTGGGAAAATGGATGACCCGATTCCTATCCTTCAGGAGGGGGTGGTAGTGTCGGCTGTATGTTCTGAGCTTGAGGAGGAGGTGTTAGAGGCTCAGGGGGACGCCCCTGCAGGACCTCCAGGGAGACTGTTTGTCCCAAATCAGTTGAGACAAAAGGTTATTGAGGCACATCATAATTCTGCTTTAGCAGGACATCCAGGGAGTAAGGCTACTTTAGATCTCCTTTCTCGCCGGTTTTGGTGGCCTAACGTTAATAAAGATGTTTTAACTTTTGTCGCGTCCTGTGGGGTTTGTGCTCGCTCTAAGACCCTCATACCCGTCCGTCTGGGACCCTCTTACCCTTGAAACTTCCGGAGCGTCCATGGACTCATTTGTCTATGGACTTCATCACGGACCTTCCTCAGTCGTCAGGGAAGACTGTCATACTGGTGGTTGTTGACAGGTTCAGTAAGATGGCACATTTCATTGCTCTTCCTGCCCTCCCTAATGCTAAAACTCTGGCGCAGGTGTTCATTGGGGAGATTGTGAGACTTCATGGGTTGCCTTCTGATGTGGTGTCAGATAGGGGGTCTCAGTTTGTGTCCAAGTTTTGGAGGGCATTTTGTTTACGTCGGGGGATGCAATTGTCATTTTCCTCGGCTTTTCATCCGCAGACCAATGGTCAGACAGAGCGTCTGAATCAAAGCCTAGAGACTTATCTTCGGTGTTTTGTCTCAGAGAACCAGGAGGACTGGTCTTCTTTCTTGCCTCTGGCAGAGTTCGCTCTTAACAACAGGCGGAGCGAGTCCACTGGTAAGTCCCCGTTTTTTGGGGCATATGGTTTTCATCCCCAGTTTTGTACATTCAATGGGGGGGGCCCTTCTGGGGTTCCTGAGGAGGAGCGTTTCTCGTCGTCACTTGCTTCAGTGTCGAGAGGTGTATTGAATAATCTGAGTGCTATGGGGAACCGTTATAAACGTATGGCTGATAGGAGGAGAGTTTCTGGTCCAGATCTTAATGTGAACGATCTGGTATGGTTGTCTACCAGGAATATAAAACTTAAAGTTCCCTCCTGGAAGCTGGGCCCCAGATTCATCGGGCCGTACAGGATCAGTTCCATAATTAATCCTGTGGCATTTTGTCTGGACCTCCCTCCTACGTTTAAAATTCATAATGTGTTCCACAAGTCATTACTTAAGAGGTACGTGGCACCAGTCATACCATCACCTCTACCTCCTCCTCCAGTGGTGGTCAATGGTAACTTGGAGTTTCAAGTGTCAAAGATCATTGACTCACGTCTGAATCGCCGGTCCCTTCAGTACTTGGTGCATTGGAAGGGGTATGGTCCAGAGGAGAGGACGTGGGTTCCTGCGTCTGACATTAACGCAGATCGTTTGGTGCGGACCTTCCACAGAACTCACCCGGGCAAACCTGGCCCTGAGGGTCCGGAGGCCCCTCGGAGAAGGGGGGGTACTGTCATGTGTGCATCGCCACGAAGATCGTCGCGGTTGCACATTCTGACTTCTCACAGCTGAGTTGCTGTTTCTTTGTGTTTGGCAGTTAGGGAGTTAATTCTGTCTGTGCTCAGTTCTGGGACTGGGTGCAGTTTTCTCCCGGCTGCAATTAATTATTTGTTGATTGGTTTCCTTTAAATCTCTGGTTGTCTGTGTTGGGAGTTGCCAGTGAAATTCTTCATGCAGACCACAGATAGGATTGTATCTGTATAGACTTAAGTTAAAGAGCTCCTTAGTTGTTTTAAGCTCACCTTGCTTAGAGTTTAATATCCCAGATCATTTATGTTCCTTCTGTGTTTGAGTGTGTATGCAAGTCTGTGTTTTCTCCAGTCTGTTTTATATGTCTAATCTGTGTATTTAGCAGAGATCAGCCCATATCCCTTTGGTGGTAATCAGAATCCTTCTTAGGACTGATTACAGGGTTCAGGGACTGATAGGAGACAGGGTTAGGCTGGAGACTTGGACCTCTGAACCATTATCAGTACCTCCAAGGTGAGGGATTAGTTAGGACCCCAGTTTAGGGTCAGGTTAGACCCCCGGTCCTCCTCTTTCCTGTGACAGTGTATCAAGTCCTCAAGATTTACCCTGAGTTCAACGGATATCGTGTCAGGTAAATCTATTCTATATTTACATGCTGATGTTGCTAATCTATATGTTGTATAGAGTGTTGTTCTTTTAAGAATAGTTTACTGACATCGTACACATATCATAAGACCGTGTGACACCTCCATAGTCACCAGACCTGAACCCAATCGAGATGGTTTGAGGTGAGCTGGACCGCAGAGTGAAGGCAAAAGGGCCAACAAGTGCTAAGCATCTCTGGGAACTCCTTCAAGATTGTTGGAAGAGCATTTCCGGTGACTACCTCTTAAAGCTCATCAAGAGAATGCCAAGAGTGTGCAAAACAGTCATCAAAGCAAAAGGTGGCTACTTTGAAGAACCTAGAATATAAGACATATTTTCAGTTGTTTCATACTTTTTTGTTAAGTATATAATTCCACATGTGTTAATTCATAGTTTTGATGCCTTCAGTGTGAATGTACAATTTTCATAGTCATGAAAATACAGAAAAATCTTTAAATGAGAAGGTGTGTCCAAACTTTTGGTCTGTACTGTATATACTCAGTCGAGTCGGCGGGGTCATACCTACCAACTTTTAAAATCTGGAAGAGAGATGTATCACGACTGGTACATAGTAATTATGCTAATACTGAAGACCCTAAGTGTTCTCACCCACTACTAGACACCTTTCAAGGCGCTTATAGAGTATAATACCCCCAACTGTGTGATACCTGCACAGTGAATTGCTCCTACAGCTCCCTTTTTATGCACATTTATGCACATTGACACCACAGTGCACCCCAACATAGTATAACTGCTCCCGTAGTATGATACTCCTAACATGCCCTCCTCACAGTTTGATGGCCCCAAAGGTCCACAACCCACACATCCAGTACAATGTCATCAACATCTCCCCACAAAGTATGAGGGCACCACACACAATATGATGTCCCCTACAGCTCCAACATGCAGTATGAAGGCCCCCCACAACCCTCTACATAGAAAGACAGCAGGTGATGGAAAGGGAAGCGAGGGGATGTCAGCTCACCATGTATAGAAGCACCTTGCCTGGCAATGGATCCTCGCACGGAGCCACCCTGGTCTGGTCATGACAAAGACCTAGCTGTCGAAATGCGTATCCGTGGTATGCATTTGTCCTTGCTTTTATATATGACAATACAATAAACGTTAATTTTTATTTATAAAGTCCATCTTCCTTTTTCCATCTACATAGTGTAGCGTGGCTAAGGGTTGTATAGTAGACGGGAGGTATGTGTCACAGAGATGGCTTGTCTCTATGATGTAACCCAGAGTGTTTTCTTTAGTGCACATAAGCACTAAGGGGTCGGTTAATACACTTGGGTCTGGGTT